>CM019825.1:94572788-94989718 GCA_009763385.1 Coix lacryma-jobi var. lacryma-jobi
GGTGAAGGTCAGTAGAGACGTCGTGCTGATGGACCGAGAGTGGCGAAGGGCGGACGTGAGGCTAGGACTGAGGGACTGGTGGCCCGAGGATCAGCTGTGGTGGCTGACAGTCTAGGACAGCGACGAGCGAAGACTTGCGGTCATGGTTTGCCTGAGTCGAGGACTCGGGAAACGTTCGGTGGACGGGGTGCACGGGCGGTGCATCCCCTCTATGGTGTCGGTTTGGTGGTAGAGCCAGAGAAAAACAATAGGGTGGACGGTTTCCAGGTTTGGGCCTCAAACCTGGGTGCGGATGGTTTCCGAGTTTGGCCACAAAACTCGGGCTGAGGACGGTTTCCTCCAGGTTTGGGCCTCAAAACCTGGGTGCTGCGGGTTTGCTGAGTTTGGGCCTCAAAACTCAGGCGCTGGTGGGCTGGTTTCCCGGTTTGGGCCTCAAAACCGGGGTTGGCTGGAAAGACTGGTTTCCCGATTTGGGCCACAAAACCGGGGGTGCAGAGCGAGGGCGGCACGTGGCGGCAATCGGGAGGTTGTGTCAAGGCAATGCTACGAGTTGTGCAAGCGTGGCCGACGGATCCACCTACCATCGAGTTGGTCCAGAATAACCCTAGGGTTTAGCTGGTTCGCTCTGTAACTAGTTGAGGGGTAGAGTAGGAATTAGAATTAGGATAAGTAGAGGGAGACACCCTCCTCCCATTTTATCTCAGGCATTTGCTCTTTGCTTCTAGGGTTTCCTGCTCTCCCAATCCCCTGTTGTAGCTAGCTGAGATCCGCAGAGAACCATACCTTTGTGTACTGGAGATTTTGAGGAAGTGAGGCCGTAACCTCACTGTTGTAGCGTGTGGTAGCCACACGGTTGCAGATGGATGTGTTGATTCACGTTTTGGTTCGTGTCTTCGCGTTCTCTTCTTCTCTTTCCCTCGCGATTTTCCCGTCACTCGATCTCTCTCCCTACTGCGTCTTTGCGAAATCCGTTTGAATCAACTTGTTTGTTTTTGAAAGGAGATCATTTCCACCAAAGGAATTCATCTAACTCCTTACGAACAAGTAGATCGGGTTGATTTTGTTTTTGTGGCATTTTTTTTCGTTCTTGATCTTTCCCTTTCGATTTCCCGGTGATTGAATCGATTTGAGCGGATGATTTCTCGGGGATAGTCTCCTAACTACCTCGTGATCATCCTCTCCAATTTTGGGATCGTGGGATTTTGATTTAGATCGAATTTGGGGAGTTTTGAGACAAGGCGATTGAAATCGCCCTCCCTGAGTGATCGCGGACAGTCCGCCACTCAGGGTGCGGACAGTCCGCGCGTCGGGACTTGGCCGACCAGTGGCCGCGAGTCTCTATGTTTTGGGTCTCGGTTGACTGGCGGACAGTCCGCCGGTGTAAACCGCGGACAGTCCGGGACTGTCCAGGGGACTTCCAGCAGCACTTCGTTTTGCTCTTTTGGCCGGCGGACAGTCCGCGACTTGAGCCCGGACAGTCCGCCACTGTGGCAGACAGTCCGCGACCGTACTGGCGGACAGTCCGCGAATCGGCTGTTTGTTCCGGTTTAGTGCGTTTGCTCTCCCGGCTTCTTCGCTTGGTTTCCGGACTTCTCGTTTGGCCCTAGAGTTGACCAAGGAACCTCTCTAGGTATCTTTGCTACTTGTTCGCATAGGTATTTAGGAGTTTCTCAACGTAGCTGTAAATCTACGTTCGGGACTTGGTTTTTGGGGTTGTATTCGAGCCGGTGCTTTTGGCGTTTGGTTTGCTATCTCCTTGTGGTGCCTCGCTGTGATCCTAGGGATCATCCAACCTCTTCCAAGGGTCGTGGGCATCACGTTTCGGTCGCAATTTCTCGGGGTTGATTTTGGGACATTTGGCCAAAGTTTCGAGAGAAATTTTTGAGCTCCCTTGACCCCCCCCTCTGTCGCCTTGCTAGTGCTTTCTCGGTACTTCATTGGTATCAAAGCAGGTTAAGGATCTTCCACCTTAGCCGGTTTCCAGATCCACAGAAGGCGACATGGATTGCGGCGTGGGCAAACCGCCGTTTTTCGATGGGACGAACTATGTGTATTGGAAGATACGCATGTCGGCCTATCTGCGGAGTATTGGTGCTTCCATTTGGGATATTTGCAACTCTGCCGATTACGTGGTCTTGCTGCTCGTGTGACTCAGCGTCAGATCGATGATAACGATGCCAATAGCCAAGCCCGTAATGCTCTTTTCTCATGTTTGAGCATGAGTGAGTTTGATCGCGTTTCTCACCTCGCTACGGCTCGGGAGATTTGGGCTACCCTCATGCGTTTCCATGAGGGAACCTCTCAAGTCAAAACTCGTCTCTACGAGTCATTCAAGCGAGAGTATGAGAACTTTCGACATATGCCTGGCGAGAGCATAGAAAGTTTATTCGCTCGCTTTCAGGTGATTGTCAACAGGATGAGGGCTAATAAGGAGTTGTTGCCTTTCGACGATCATGAGAGAGCTTTGAAGCTTTTGCATACTCTCGATCGGTCGATGTGGGACTCCGGCGATCATTGAATCACCGAACTATGAGACCCTCACGTGCGACGAGCTCTTTAGTAAGCTCAAGTCCAGTGAGATTGATGCCATGGCGAGGGCTTCTTATGAAAATCCTCTGGCCCGTCGATGGCTTTGGTTTCTGGCTCTTCAGCTAACCCCTCTGGAGGATTTGCACTCTCTTCACTCTTTTCTGTCACAGAGGACCAGCTTGAGTCTTTGGGGGATGACGAGCTAGCCTTGCTCGTCAACCGGTTCTCGTGGTTCCACAACAACCGCATGAACCGTCGCCGTGGAGGAGGACGCTCGGTATGCTACGAGTGCGGCGACCCCGACCACTTCATCGCCAACTGTCCCAAGAAGAAGAAACTCATCTGGGAAGGGCGATCATGGGCACAAGTACGACTCCGGCGAGCGCAAGGAAAGTACGTCCCCGCAAGGCACAAGCGGGGGCGGCTTCGACAAGGAGTACATCAAGAAGAAGTACTTGGAGAAGGCCCAAGCTGAGCAGCGTGCGTTCTTCGCCACGCTCAGCGACGTCGACGGTTCGGATGATGACTCCGCTTGCTCAAGTGACGACGAGTCCGAGAAGAAGAAGAGGATCGAGGACAAGCTGAACGGCCTCTACTTCTTCGCCGATGACGATGGCTTCTGCACCATGGCCCTCGGTAAGGAGGTCGACGGCGAGCTAGTAAACTCCCCTCGGAACGACGACGACGACGACACCTCCTAGGTATCTCTCACCCACACGAGCTGTCTGCTGAGGTCGAGAAGCTTACTGCCACCTTGCTTAGTCCGGATAAGCTGCTTAGGCGTGCCGCTAGAGAGCGCAAGGAGTTTAGGCAGAAGTGGGAGGACACGGTGAGGGAGCTTGAGTTTGCTAAGTCCACCGTGGTCGTTTCTGAGGAGGTTGAGTGCGAGATGTGCACCACGCACATGACTGACCTTCTCACTCTGAGAAGTAAGTATGTTGCGTTGGTAGGAGAGGTGGATGAGCTGAAGGGCTAGACCCTCGCTGTTGGGTGCGTGCAAGACTTGTCCTGTCTTGCAATCCGAGTTGGCAGAGAAGAATGCCAAGATTGTGTCTCTTGAGGAGGCCAGCTCGGGTAGCACTTGTGTGACTAGGTGCGCTTGTGTGAGGGTTTGGAGATGGAGATAGCCAATGTGAAGCATGACAAGATGCAACCGAGGAGGAAAACACATACCTTCGGACCATCTTGTCATGGGTATCTTGTGGTGAGCCACAGCTCGGATTGAAGATCTCCCAATTTAAGTGAGCTGCTGGAGGTCCTGGTGTAGGCTTTGCTCCGGGTGTGATGTTTCTGCTTTTTGGGAAGATTGGAGAGTCGAGTGGTCTAAACCCGAGTGAGAAGCCCAACTCCACCCACTACTCCCAAACTTACCAAGCTTCCACCCAAAGAGCCTCTCAAGCCTAACACCAAGGATGGGGTCTTTGTTGAAACTCCGACAGCTCCACCCAAGAAACCAGCATTGGGCTCCCAAACCCAACCACCTGAAGAACAAGCTTGATACGATGCCACCTATTCACGAGGAGCTGTTGCCACAGAAGGGCAAGGTGATCCACACCCACAACCGTGAGTACCAACAACCCCCTATGAGAGCGGTGAGGTACCACTGTGAGCACTGTGGGAGAGATGGACACTTGAGTGAGTTCTGCTTTCGGCGCAAGAGAGAGGCGCGTCGTGCAAGGGAGATGAACAACCCAGACATGTACCATCCTTTCCATGATGTACATGTGCCGAATGTTCAGAGGAGAGCTCGAGGAGAGCTGCTAGGTCTCGAGGTGCAGTGCCTCAAGTTCCTAGGCCTAGGCCTCGTAGAGAGCGTGCCCGGCGGGAACCTGCTTTTGTGGGCTATGGACCCCGTGGCGGTGGCTTTGTAGATGAGTGTTTTCCCCCACCGCGTTTTGAGTATCGCGATGGACGCTCCTCCCTTAGCGGACCACATTCTTCTAAACGTGGTGATCGCTTCCTCCGTAGGTGTGCTACGAATTGTTTTTTCTGCTAACCGTTCTTTTGAGCAGCCGGCCCAACACTGGTATTCTCCTTACTTCACTAACCCCAGTGTTGGCCCATATGCTCACCCTATGTCTTTTTATTGATGTAGGTAAACGATTGGAGAACGTTTGGTTGGTGGATTCCGGGTGTTCGAGGCACATGACCGGAAACGCCAAGTGGTTCTCCAGTCTTAGTCCGGTCGTCGGAAAGGAGTATATTACCTTTGGCGACAACAGCAAAGGTAAGGTGCTGTCTCGTGGGTCTGTGCGAGTTGATGAGCACTTTGTGTTGCGCGATGTTGCTCTTGTTTCTAACTTGCATTTTAACCTTCTTTCTGTTTCGCAACTTTTCGATGATGGACTATGAGATTCATTTTAAACCGAATCTCAGTCGCATTTTGGATCCTCAGGGCAATCTTGTTTGTGTGATTTCGCCCTTTGGAAAAGCCTTTCGTGCGGATTTCTCGGACTCGTTCGGAATTTCTCATTGTCTTTTGGCTGGACCTTCCTCCTCTGATCTTTGGAAGTGGCATAGGAGACTCAGTCATCTGAGCTTCGACTTGCTTGCAAGACTTAGTTCACTTGGCTAATCGGAGGATTGCCCAAGTTATCCATGGAGAAGGATCTTGTTTGCCATTCTTGTAGACATGGGAAGATGGTAGCCGCTCCCCACCATCCAGTGACTCAGGTCATGACTAAGCGTCCTGGAGAGCTTTTACACATGGATCTTGTTGGTCCGGCTCGGGTGAGCTCGGTTGGGGGGAAGTGGTATGTGTTGTTGTTTGTCGACGATTTTTTCGAGATATTCGTGGGTCTTCTTTTTAGCTGAGAAGACCGAGACTTTCTCCTTTGCTCGCAATCTGATTTTGCGTCTTCAGAATGAGTTCCCTTTGAACTCAATGCGAGCAATTTGGAGTGATAATGGTTCCGAATTCAAGAATTCGGATTTTGAGAAGTTTTGTAACTCTTTGGGTTTAGAGCATCAGTTTTCTTCTCCCTACACACCGCCTCAAGAATGGTGTTGTAGAAGGAATAATCGGACCCTTGTAGAGATGGCCAGGACGATGCTCAATGAGCATAGGACTCCTAGGCGATATTGGGCCGAAGCTATGAGCACTGCTTGCTACATTCCAATCGCATTTTTCTTCGAGCTTTCTTGAAAAAGACCTCTTATGAGTTGCGTTTTGGAAAACTGCCCAAGGTGAGTTATTTTCGAGTTTTTTGGTTGCCATGTTTTATACTCAAAAGGGCAACTTGGACAAGTTTGAGTCTCGTTCTTTCAACGGTTGTGTTTTTGGGTTATGGCCACTCATACTCGTGCTTATCGTGTACTTAACCTTGACACTAACTGAGTCATGGAGACATCCGATGTCACCCTTCGACGAGGTGATCATGAGGTTGGCGAGCCTCTTTTCGATGATGAAGAAGAAGGTGTTGAAGGGATAGATGACCCAAGCACCTCCTCCACCTGCTGTGCCGCAAAGAGCGGCTTCTACGACGACTCACGGCCCCGACACGTCGTCTTCCTGGGGGCCGTGGGATCCGCCACCTCGAGCGGTACCCTTTGTACCCGAGGAGGCACCAGCTGCTGTTGAGGGGGAGGCCACTTCGGCTAGGGAGGCGCCACGACACATTCAGCGTCAGCACCCCCCTCAGCAGATGATCGGCAACATTGACGAACGGGTCACTCGGTCCAGGTCTCAAATCTCTCACTTTGCTCATTCTGCTTTTGTTGCTGATTTTGAGCACCGGGATGTTGGACACGCTTTGACGGATCCGGATTGGGTCCATGCCATGCATGAGGAGCTTGAGAACTTTGAGAGAAATTGGGTTTGGGTTCTAGTGTCTCCACCTTCTAAGTGTCATCCAATTGGGACAAAACAGGGAGAAGATGGCCATGTTGTGAGAAACAAGGCCAGACTCGTTAGCCCAGGGATATAGTCAGAAGGAGGGGATAGACTATGAGGAGACTTTTGCTCCTGTAGCACGTTTGGAGGCTATTAGGATACTATTGCCTTTTTGCTGCATCCAAAGGTTTCAAACTTTTTCAAATGGATGTCAAGAGTGCCTTCTTAAACGGCTACATAGAAGAGGAGGTGTATGTTAGACAACCCCCCGGTTTCGAAAATCCCAAGTTTCCAAACCATGTCTTTAAACTTCACAAAGCTTTGTATGGTTTGAAACAAGCCTCTAGAGCCTGGTATGATAGGTTGAAAACCTTTTTGCTTGCTAAGGGTTTTTAAAATGGGATGTGTAGATAAAACGCTCTTTCTCCTCAAGCAAGGCACTGATACACTCTTGGTCCAAATTTACGTGGATGATATCATTTTTGGTGGTTCTTCTCGCGCTTTGGTTGCCAAGTTTGCAGACATTATGAGCAGGGAGTTCGAGATGAGCATGATGGGGGAGCTGACGTTTTTCCTCGGGTTGCAACTCAAGCAATCCCGGGAAGGGACGTTCGTGCACCAGGGCAAGTACACCCGGGACATTTTGAAGAAATTCAATATGGGTGAGGCCAAGCCTCTTCCAACACCCATGTCGACCATGACGGCCCTGGATGCGGACAAGGAGGGAGAAGCAGTGGACCAGAAGGAGTACCGGAGTATGATCGGGTCGCTACTGTACCTGACGGCGACATGCCCGGACATTCAGTTCGCGGTGTGTCTTTGCGCACGTTTTCAGTCTTCGCCGCGCACTTCGCACCGTCAGGCGGTCAAGCGCATTATGAGGTACTTATCCTTCACTCCAGAATTTGGGATTTGGTTATTCTGCTTCCTCCACCCTTTCCCTTGCGGTTATTCCGATGCCTGATTTTGCTGGTTGCCGGATTGAGCGCAAGTCCACTTCTGGGACTTGCTAGTTTATTGGTTCTTCTCTTGTATCGTGGTCTTCTTGCAAGCAGTCTAGTGTCGCCCAGTCTACCACAGAGGCTGAGTATGTTGCTGCGGCTAGCTGCTGTTCCCAGTTACTCTGGATGATGGCCACTTTGCATGATTTTGGTCTGAGCTTTTCTCGCGTTCCTTTGCTTTATGACAGCACGAGTGCTATTAGCGTTGCTAAGAACCCCGTGCTTCACTCAAAGACCAAACACATTGATGTGGGCTTTCATTTTCTGCGAGACCACTATGAGAAGGGTGATATCGACCTTCGCCACGTCGATACTCATCATCAGTTTGCTGATATTTTCACCAAGCCTTTGGACCAATCAACCTTTAATAGGTTGAGAGGTGAGCTTGGTGTGTGTTTCCCCTTTTGGATGGGGGAAACATTTTGACTCTTGTATGATACACTGACTTTGTGTTTTCAGTTGATTTTGCTTCTTTTTGGTTTCTTCATGCATCTTTGCATTTTAGCATACGCTTTTACATTCTGAGCTTCATGAATATAGTCTGAAGAATGTAACTATGCTCTGTGTAGTCTTTACTCTAATGCTTTATGATGTTGTAGCTTCTGCTCTTTCTGATCACTAATACATGTTGTGAGCTGAGCTATTTTTGAAATGGTGAACTTGCTTAATGAACATAAACTTGAAAATGTTCACCATTGGGATATGCACCTAGCATGTGTAGAATGTGTTGAAGTCACTTGTGCCATCCATTTATGCTAGGTTGCTATGTCTCTAGTGTTGAGTCATTCACTTGCTTGGTCTGTTTATATTCTGTTTAAAATCTCAACCAAGTTAAGTGAATTGGAAAGATCGAGATGGGTTTGCTTGTTAGCACCTCACAGTTTCGAGACTGTTTCCCATTGCACTTTTGGGTTAAACTTTAGCTGTGTAGTGTATGACCGAAATTGTAGCCTTAAGCTTCTGATTGCTTCTGCATAGGCTTCGCACAGTTGGAAAGTTAGGCAATAACAAGCATTCAACCCTCTCGCAGTCACATGCTGTTTTCTAAACTTGTGTAATTTCACCGCTGCAACTCCAATTAAAATTTGAAATCACAAGTGTATGCTTCATTTTTTAAATTGGTATCAGCATGATGATTGAACTGTGGTAGGGGTAGTTCACCTTGTATAAATGCTTAGCACATTTGACCTCCTGTCCATACATGTCTTGTGTTATTTTGATGGTGAATACCTTTTCGGCTAAAAACTGCTCACATGTTCATATTTCATCTCTTAGTGATCAGTTTGAGCCTTTGCTAGCGATTCTGTGCATTTGTTGAGTCATCGGATCAGAACTCTATCGAGCATCTTTGCACTTTTTTGATTCTACTCCTGAAGCTCCTAACTTGCATTTTGACTCATATGCATTTTGGAAGGAAAGAAATCTGCGTGTTGGCACTTTTTATTCGTGCATTTTCTGAGGGGGAGCATTGTTTCTTGTTAAGTGCATTTTTATCTAAGGGGGAGAAATTGCAAATCATAACCCTCCTTTTTCTTAGGGGGAGCTTTCCTGGTTGTTTGCACTATTCGAGGAAGAGCTTGCTCTTGATGAGTTTTTGACATTTCCAGTTGATTTGGAGCAGGTTGCTAGTTGTGTTGAGCCGTTGTCTCTTTCTTGAGGAACTAGCATTTGCTTTTCAGATTTTCAATTGGTGTCGAGCTCTTTCTCTTAAGCTGGTAACAGTTGGTATCGAGCTTTCTTGCTAGTTGTGTTGAGCCTCTGTGCCTCTATCTTGAGGGACTAGCATTTTGCTTTGATATTTTCAATTGGTATTTGCTAGCGGTGTTGAGCCTGTTCTACCTCTTCTTGAGGGCTAGCTTTGCTTTGTGTTAACACTGGATTTTGGTCAACATTAAGAAGATGACATGTGGACCCAACGAGCAATGAGAAGAGAATTCGGTAGACGGCCAAGCGATCGGTTATTCCATTCAGGAAATAATTATGGCAAGAGAAGCCGATCACGAGAATAATCGACCATGACCGTGACAGATTAAACGAGTATTCAAGAAGCCAGAGGGGTCTGTTCTCATTGGCCAGGAGTTGGATTTAGTGGCGTTGTGATGTGGCAAGCATGCAAAGAAGGCAATATATATAAAGCATGCACGTCTCGACGTCCAGTTCTATATTTAGCCTAAAGGAAAGGCTAGAAGACGGCGTTGCATGTCCAGTTCTATATTTAGCATAAAGGAAAGGCTAGAAGGCGGCGTGCATGTCCAGTTCTATATTTAGCATAAAGGAAAGGCTAGAAGACGACATGCATGTCTAGTGTGCGGAGATGAGCGTATGAGGCATTCGGCAAGTATCCATGCGGTCGGCTAGTTTCCAAGGATTCGGCAACTGCCCATGCGGTCGGCTATTCTGAGAAAAGGGAGTTTCCATTGAAACGATGGAAGCGGGAGCCGATCGAGCAACAAATTGCGTCAATTAAGGCAAATGAAGATTCCGAAAGGAGTTGAAGGCCAAGAATATTGTATTTTCCTTTAATATTTCATAGTCGTGTCCTCTTAGGACTTGTATTGCGTCCGGAGTATAAATATAAACCCTTGACTATTGTAAAAACGTTCACAACCAATACAACCAAACCGGCCCCGCGCCATCTTCGAGTACAAGTCGTGTCGTCGTGTTTCTTCGAGAGGAGCTATCGACCCGTCGACCTCCGTAAGTCCCGGCAACCTTGCATTATGCCTAGTATCGTGCGGCGGATTTAGGCATGATGCAAGTAGTCTCGTTTGTTGGTAATGATCATGCGGCGGATCATTACTCGATGACTCGGTGTAACACCCCGGTGTTAAGCAATCCCTAAATGCATAATTTGGCATGGCATAAGCATAGCATCCATCATTTCATGTGCATATGTTTGCTGAAGTGCTTAAGTCCTTGTGTAGTGTCTAAGTATAACCTTGTTTGCTTTCTGTTTCTGACCAAGTGCCTTATAACAAAGTTGTAGATCTCGATGAACGGAACAACTTTGCTTTACAGCACTTTCTCAGAAAAAGCTTTTAAATGTGATTTCTTGCATTAGAAAAATGGATTAGAAGCAAATTTCTTTTTCTAAGCAGAATTTGGACTCGAACCTTAAAGATGATTTGTTCCTTACAAAATTCTAAGCAACTTTGCTTTTAGGAACTTTTCCTAATTCGGCTTAGTTTAGGAGTTATAGAGCATCCAAGTTTTTAATCAAACTTCATTAGTTTAATCCCAGTGGACACCCGCCTGTCAGTCTCTCCTTCTTCTCCTTCGCGGACGCCGCTCCCTCCGCGCCGGCAGAATCCGCCCGCAGCCGCGAGGACCGCCTCGCCGGCCGGCCAAACCACCAGCACCGCCGCCCCGTGGTTTGCGCCCGAAGTCGCCACGTCGCCCATGCACCCCGTCCCCTCTCGCCGCGTGGAGCGCGACGCCTGACGCCGCCGCGTCCGGGTCGGAAGTTCCCCCGACGGGAACTGGCCAGGTGCAATGCACCCAGGCACTTGTTCCTTTTGTCTTCGTCCACCTTGCGCTTGCAAGCCAGAAAGCATTCGCTCACCAGCGCGCCAGCCACTCCACCATCTTCTCCAGTTCGCTCAAACCGCCATTGCCGCCGAACTCCGGCGAGCGATTGCTCGCTACTCGCCGCACCGTCGTTCGATTCCTCCCGCCAGTTTCTCCGCCCTAATCTCCTCCTTCTCCGGTAAGGGTTGGTTTCCCCTCTCTCCCTCTCTAGCTGCCGGAACAGCGGACGCCACCCGCAAGCTCCCGCCCTGGCCGCACCGTGACCTTCATGTGGACCGGTCATCTCCGGCCATGCTACCCTGAGCTGAGCCATGTTCTAGTCTTCTCTACCGTCGTAGTAGCTTAGAGTCAGATGGAGACCTCTCTCGTGTCCTGAGTTCGCCGGACCGCGGGCCAGTCGCGCCTGTGTCCGCCAATGGACCGCCGCCGTGCATCGCGCCGGACAATGCCGGGGATGCCAAAGCCCAAGAGTTGCTCCAATAGGTCGCTTAGGTCTTGCTTGGGCTAGTGCTATCCTCGCCGAGTCGCAAGCCGCCGGGAAAGAGTTCCGCCGCCGAGTCACCGAGCCGCCGCTCCGCCATGGCCGCCGTCGAGCTTGCTCCGGTATCCCTCTGTCTCAGCGAGTCGGGTTAGTTGTGTTCGCCTCGCAAACCCGCCACCCAGTGATGGTCTCAGTGTCGCCGGAAGCCTCGCCGCCGGTGAGTAGGGCCGGCAACGACCCACGGCGCAAAACTCCACCGTTGACCGCCGAGCCCTGGCCTCGCGCGGTGGTAACGTGCCGAGCTTGGCCTCGGAGCTGGTCACCCTGACCAGCGGGCCCCGATGGCAGTAAGGGAAGGAGAAAGGGAAGAGCTTGAGTGACGTAGGCCTCGGTAAGTACGGATGCGCCGAGCCTTCGCCTCGTAGCCCTCGACCGGGTCGGTTGGTTGTAAGCCTCGGTCGAGTCGAGCCAAAGTCCAAGTGCGCGGTTGAGTCAGTAGTCTCGGTTGAGTCAGTAGCCTCGGCTGAATAGGTTAGCCTCGGCTGCCAGTGTGCCTCGGCGAATCGGTACAAAGTGTCTGAGCCTCGGCTGTAATCGGTCGAGTGCGTCTAACCTCGGCTGAGTGTTGAGCCGGGTGTGCCGAAGCCTTTCGCCTCGAAGCCTCGGACGAGTCGCGCCGGTGTGCCGAAGCCGTGTCGTGTGCCTCGCCGAAGTCCGTGCGTTAGGATTGAGTTCTCTTTTAAAATGTGTTTTGCAGAATCCCTGTGTAAAGGCTTCAAAAATTCCTACAAGGCTCATTTTATGTCCAAATCCTGTGAAACAAATTTTGTTAGGTCAAGCATGTTAGATCTATTAGTAAAGTTTGTTGAATGCATTCTTGGTGATATTTTTATGGAGTAGCTTTATTTACATTAGAAAAGTGCTGATAACTTGGAAAATGCATAAACTAATTATATATCAGTCAGAAAAAATGTGATTCAGTTTTGTTAGGTTTGTATGAAGGTGTAGTTTCAGAGAAAAATATAATATGAGGTTGTTCTGTGATTAATTTGACAGTAGCTTTTAAAATGGTGTAATAGTCGTTTCCTTGTTTATTTTTGTAGTAATTAAAATATGAGGAATATAGAACCTGAGAATTTAAGCACATTGCTCTTGTACTAGGAAGCACAGCAGAAAAATAAGAAATCTGTTGTTTGACACTTTTTGCTAGGGTGTGTAGTTCAAAGCACCTTTCCATGATAGAATTTGTCTTTTTCATAGAGAATGGAGTTAAGTCCAAATGAGTTGAAATTTGGACAGGGAGCTAGATTAGGTGTTGTTAACTCCCAGTAATTTCTGTAGATTTTCTGAAGCTGGCTAAGTTAGGTTGCTGTTTAAAGCATGTGTAAATAGATTTATTTCAGCAAGTAATTAGAGGGTAATAAGCTCGCTAAGTAGACTTGGATGTGGTGACAACATCGCTTAACAAGTTGATCTTGATAGGTTAAAATAGTTGGGATGATGTTGACTACCTTGTTGAAGAGAATGCAGTAGATGACATGTGCTTATCTCCTGATTGCTGTAATCATGTGCATCACATATGCATTCTATGTGCATTCATCCTATTCATGCGCATTATGCATCATACAGGATCAGCAGAGGAGATCCAGGACCCAGTCGATACTAGAAGAGCCCAATCCGGAGGAGAACTTGACAGAAGAAGCCGGAGGGACCGACGCCGACGAGTTGCCCGAGTGCCGCGATCACCGTCCGTCGGACTTTGAGAAAGGCAAGCCCCGGAGCATTCTAACTCCTACGGTTTGCAAATGTTTTCTAATTTAACCTGATGATGGATGTTGCATTAGGTTATAGGAATTGATTGCTACCGTTGATGCATTATTACTTATCCTTGTCCACCTGCAATATATCTTGATATCCCTGTTTAGGTCTAGGCTCGTTATATGCTTAGCCCTGCTTAGACCGGTAATAAAGTCGGGTGATTCCCTGTCTCCCGCAATAGGTGGATACTGATCATGTTTAGCCTGTGCTACCTATGAGATAACCATGTGATAATTAATCTGAGACGGAGGCTGGGATGTAAGAGCAGCAGGACATGGGTTCTGTGTGCTAGTAGGCTCCCGTCTGTGTCGCATAGGACCCGTTCGGGAATGTCCCTTCAGTCAAATTGAACGCGTCGATCACTTAACGGAGTTGGTCTGAGTACCTCCCGTGAAGCCGAGTAAGGTTATTCGAGCCGGAGATGGAGATGTTGACGCCTAACACCCAGGGCCTCAGCTTGTACCGTGGGCAACTATTCTGATCGAACCTGGCATGGTCCGAGGGCAGGCAGGGCCTGATCGACCTCGCATGACCGTGGGCAGTTATAGATTGAGCGACCTGGCACTGAGATAACCCCCGGTTGTAGAAGGGCCCATGGCCGTCCCGCGCTTTGTGTTCTCGAATCTCCTGACTGGCAGCTTACGACTGCCGTAGCCGGACGTGCCGGGCGAGTGTGAGACATTTATCCCCAGCTGGGGTAGGAATCGATTATAATCGCCATCGCTCCTGGATAGTGAGCAGTTGACTTTAGATCATCTCCCGTAGAACTTATGGAACTAAAATGTTATGGAATCTGAAAGGCTATTGATGAATAGTCACTCTTGATTGATTAATTAGCAAGTGCTTGTTTAGTACAGGTGCAAATCTAGTAAGGTAGAGTTAATGACTAAAAGCAATTGCCAACATTGGAAACTGGGTTTTCATTACTAAAGCTTTCATGCAAAGAGTATGTACAGCCAACCCCACCCATATAGCCTACATAGCCCTTGGAGTCTCTTTATTTTTGGTTTATGACGGGTAAGTCTAGCTGAGTACCTTCTCGTACTCAGGGTTTTATTCCCTTGTTGTTGCAGATGGCCAGTGCTTTTATGGTTACTGCGAGAACTGCTTGTACCCGGTAACGGGTGATGATTAGACCAAGGGCATGGTCAACACTTATCTCATCTGTTGCTTTTGTGGACCCGGTCAACTGATGGCACCGTATCTATGAACAATCCAAACTTATGTTTTAAAGACTATGTTGCTTCCGCTACTACTACAAATTATGGTTTGTAATATTATTTCGTACTCCGATGTAATTTGAACTATGTGCAACTGTGTTGTAACCCGTGAGCATGTTCGTGGAACAAGTACGATCTTGGCTGGATGTCGTGAATGATTTGAAATCCTTCGAGATTTCCGGACTACCGGGTTTGTACGAGCTTAAGTACTCGATGATTTCTGCGAGAGCGGAGGTTTTCAGTGCTTAATCTGGTGCAAATTGGTCGGTTCTGTTACAGCTGGCTATCGGAGCAAGTTCTGCTGTTACTGTTCATGGGTGTATTTAAAAACAATATTTTGATAAAAGATAAAGCTATATTGCCAACTTATAGTTATATTAGGATTTGGAAAATCTTAAGGTTTAAAGCTAAGGTGTGCCAGTGACCAAGTCCTTATGCCCAATAGGAATCTAGGTGGCTATTTAAGTACTAACTTGGGGGTTGTGCATCATATTTAATTTCTGTTATTCTGTCGTCCATACGGCAAGGGTGAAATTGTATGGGTGCTATTCTTCGGAATAGTAATGTATGGATCAATTGCCTCTATGCCAAGGTAATAAGTGAGTTGTGAGAGCATGATTGGACAACCGCCAATCTAGGGGAGTGCTTAGAATGATGCTGACATGTATACTTGTTGCACACTAAGTATATGTGGAAGTATTAATTGTGGGTAGTATACGTTTTTGATGGGTGCATATACTGCTTACGTGTATACTGGGTGTGCATCTAAGCCAGTATTAGATTTAATTTCGGCAATGCATGATATTCATATTGTGGGCAGGGCTGAAATGAACTTTCTGCAGGTACACTAACTTGCGAACGTGTAGTACGCTAGTTAACGCTATGAGTGAACGTTGTATGCCACCGTCTAACCGTTAGATTGTTAGGCAGTGAGGACGTATGTTACACTCATGCATCATGATCATATAATCTTGCATTAATTTACTTCCTTCCTTATGTTATCCGTCCCGATCTTAAATAAAAGTTGTTCTCAACTAATTAAAAACTGTGTGGATACACTTCTTTCAGATGGCCCGCACTAAGCGTACCGCCCGCAAGTCGACTGGAGGCAGGAGGCCCAATTACATGCTGGGTCCTTGGACCGAGGAGGGATCCGAGGATTTTCTGGAGGAGTTCGGCATGCCTACTCTTTTGTGGAGGGTGCTGCACTTAGTCGGATACCAGGAGGGCCAGGAGCCGCAGTATGAGTGGCATCGAGTTCAGTTCTCAGAGGATCGCTACATGTACACAGTTGAGGTGGACGTGCCCAGCCGTGATCCGCAGGATCATGTGTGGTGCCGCAGAGTGTTTGCTCTTCAGGGCAGGACTCCTTGGGATGGAGCCAACCAAGTTGCGTACACTGTTCTTCGGGATATCATGGAGGATCATCCAGAGGTAGTTGCCCAGGCCACAGCCGGTGTCTTCCCTACAGCAGATCCGTACCAGTCCGTGTGGCGTCAGCGGGTGTGCTACGGTATTGGGGGCTAGTTCTTCAGAGCGTGAGCACTGCGCAGGGCCAGCTGGGAGTGCGATGGCTGCACTCATGGCTACCTACGGGTGTCTGTCACGTAGCTACGACCACCTGGACCACATCCTCAGTGAGGAGATAGCTGCACATCACCAGGGTCAGGAGGCGCATGCTACAGAGGTCGACCTTCTTACCACTCAGCTAGCTCACTTGACCATTGAGAGAGACCAGGCTCGTCAGAGGGAGCAGGAGACGGCACAACAGCTTAGTGACCAGCAGGGTATGACGACCTTCTTATCCACCATCATGGCCGAGACTGAGGAGTCGCTACGTCGTGTTTGTCTCGAGGGTATGCGTGCGGACTGAGCAGAACAGGCTTCTCAGGCTACAAGTGGGAGATTTAGAGCTGCAACTTCATCATCTCCAGGACTACAATGATCGCCTACATGAGGAGATTCATCGCCGTGAGAACGAGAGGAACCCTATCCTTCCTCAGGAGGACCCGGATTCTCATGCTTCGTCCAGTGGTTCTTCGGACATCTCGAGTGATGATGATGACAACGACGATGATGACGAGGGTGCCATTAGGAGTAGACTAGTTAGTGTTAGCGAGTAGTGATTTTGTCTCATGTCCTAGTGCTTGATCTTTTGGGGTTATCACGTGGATGTAAGGATGTGTGTTGGACCTATATGCGTATGGCGCAAAGACCTTGAAAAGTCCCATATGTATGGGCACCTATGGATGTTATGTTGACTTTTGTATGTTATGTGATGAGCACTTTTTTATCATGAGATGATGCGTTGTGGATCGAAATTTATTATGCCTCTGTAATTGTTTGGCGAATTTTATTTTCCGAATAATTTCTGTGGCATGGTTTATTGTTCTCCGCAAATTTGGCAACGTCTTTAATGATCATTGCTATCGCTACATGCAGATGACGACGACTCGCAGTGGAGCGGGTGGTAGTGGTGGTAATGATGATAGCAGAGAGAACCGCAATCCACCACCTCCTCCACCACCCATGGCCGAGCAACTCTTCGCTCAGTTCTTGGGAAGCCAACGCAACATCGAGGCGCTTCTGCGAGAGAATTTAGCGCATAACAATCAACGCCCTGAACCGAATCAGTACAGCTCGTTCAAGGATTTTCTGGACACAAGGCCGCCAATTTTCAAGGAAGCCACAGAACCTCTAGAAGCGGAAGAATGGCTGCATACAATAGAGCAGAAGTTTCGACTGCTCAGGCTTACAGAAGAGTTAAAGGCAGAGTATGCTGCACATCAGCTACAGGGGCCAGCCGGGATTTGGTGGGGACATCACCGTACCACTTACCCAGCTCGTACACCTGTCACTTGGAGGATGTTCGCGGAAGCTATTCGCGGGCACTATATTCCGCCAGGCTTGACTCAGATGAAGATGGCTGAATTCATGAGCTTAACTCAAGGAACGCGGTCAGTGACCGAGTATCATCACTTGTTCAACTCTTTATCTCGCTATGCACCAGATTTTGTTGATACCGATGCTAAGAAGATAGCTAGCTTTAAGAGAGGACTGAATACTAAGATGGGAAAATCAGTGGGTACTTCATCCCGCACAGTTTTCAATGACTTCATCAGTGACTGCCTGATCCAGGAGAATCACAACAACAAGCATGCTACAAGCAAGGCTAGGAAGAGGACCCTGGAATCTGGATCATCTCAGTTTAGAGGACCACCAGCCCAGCGTTCTCAATACCGACCACCAGCACCTGGGGCTCGTTTCAGGCCGCCTCAGAAGAAAGGGCAGCAACAAGCTTAGCGTGGTCAACGACCATACAAGGTGGCAGCAAGTCAGGCTCGAGCAGGACAAGGCAGCTCAACTGGGACCAAGCCAATAGTTCGGGGCCGTGCTTCAATTGCAACCAAGATGGCACTTTGCAAGGTATTGCCCACACCCCAAGAAGCAGCAGGGCTAATTATCCAGCGCGTCTGCATAACATGACTGCTGAAGAAGCTCGTGCAGAAGAGCCCGTGATTGCTGGTATGTGTCTTGTGAACCATCATCCTGCAGTTGTTTATTTGATACTGGATCATCGCATTCTTTCATGAGCAAGGCATTACACAAAAGCATAATCAAGAAATCTCTGAAATGGATTACGGGTTTCGCGTGAGCTCCGTAGGGAGTAGCGTGTTATCTAGGCAGATGGTTGTGTAATGTGACCATCGATATTGGAGGGCATAAATTTGGAGCCAACTTAGTAATTTTGCCGGGACTAAGTATGGATGTAGTCTTAGGCATGAGTTGGATGACCATGTGGAGTGCGGTGTTAGACACTGCAAACAGGACTCTTACCTTATCTGATAGTCGGACAGGTAACAAGCTTCGCGTATCTCTTCCCCGAGGTGCCGATCTTGTCGACTTATCTTGTACTTTTGCTTTAGAAGACCTCTCCAAAATTCCAGTTGTTAGGGATTTTCCGGACGTTTTTCCAGATGAGTTACCAGGGTTACCACCGAAGAGAGCAGTGGAGTTCGTGATAGAGTTGTTACCAGGAACTGCACCAATCTCTAGGAGACCGTATCGAATGCCGCCCAATGAGCTGGCAGAACTCAAGACCCAGATCAAGGAACTCTTGGACAAGGGAATTCATTCAACCCAGTGTATCAGAATGGGGTTGTCCAGCTTTGTTTGTCAAAAAGAAGGATAAGTCCTTGCGCATGTGTGTGGATTATCGTCCACTCAATGCCGTGACTGTTAAGAATATTACCGCCGTTTTATTCCAGATTTCTCAAAGATTGCAAAGCCAATGACCAGTTTGTTGCAAAAGAATCAGAAATTTGAATGGACAGAGAAGTGCGAAACTGCTTTCCGTACCTTACGGAAGCTGTTGACCACTGCTCCTGTTTTAGCTCAACCGGATATTGAGAAACCCTTTGATGTCTTTTGTGATGCGTCGAAGGTAGGCCTAGGTTGTGTTCTCATGCAAGAAGGCAGAGTGATTGCTTATGCTTCGCGGCAATTGCGAAAGCATGAAGTGAATTACCCGACCCATGATTTGGAATTAGCTGCAGTTGTACATGCTTTGAAGATTTGGAGGCACTATCTGCTGGGAAATGTCTGCAATATGTACACCGATCACAAGAGTCTTAAATATATTTTCACGCAAGCAGAATTGAATATGAGGCAAAGAAGATGGCTAGAATTGATTAAGGATTATAATCTTCAAATTCACTATCATCCAGGCAGGCGAATGTTGTGGCCGATGCTCTGAGCCGGAAATCACACTGTAATGCTATGAAGCTTCTGCCAGAGGATGAGTTCAGCTTAACACATGCTGCAGTGCTACATGATTTGAAGTTGCGCAATGTGTTAGTAGACCAAATTATAGAGAACCAGAAAACTGATAAGGGGATCTATCATATTAAGGAAAGGCTCAAGGATGAAAAAGAGGCCGATAAGCATTTTCGAGTTGACGAAAATGGAGTTCTATGGTTTAACCAGCGGTTAGTGGTGCCTAAGGATAGAGAACTCAGGAATCGGATCATGGATGAAGCACATTTGTCCCAATTATCTATTCATCCTGGAAGTACAAAATGTACCAAGATTTGCGTCCGAGATTTGGTGGACCAAATGAAGAAAGAAATTGCTGCTTATGTGGCCAGATGCGATACGTGTTGTCGAGTAAAAGCTATTCACTTGAAACCAGCTGGAATGCTTCAGCCATTAGCTATACCTGAATGGAAGTGGGAAGAAGTGAGTATGGACTTTATCGTTGGTTTACCCACGACTCAGAAGGGTAATGATTCAATTTGGGTAATTGTGGATCATCTCACAAAGACCGCACATTTCATTCCAGTCAAAACCAACTATAAGGCCCCAGATTATGTAGAGATCTACATAAGTCAGATTGTGCGACTGCACGGTTGTACCAAGGGTTATAGTCTCTGATCGCGGACCGCAGTTTACTGCACCATTTTGGGAAAAGTTGCAGAAGGAGTTAGGCACGGATTTAGTCCGAAGCTCAGCCTATCATCCGCAAACATCAGGGCAGACAGAGAGAGTGAATCAAGTTTTAGAGGATATGTTAAGAGCCTGTGTTTTATCAGCAAAAGGTTCTTAGGAAAAATGGTTACCATTAGCGGAATTTGCTTATAACAACAGTTATCAAGAAAGTATACAGATGGCTCCTTTTGAAGCTCTATATGGTAGAGGATGTAGGACGCCGATAAACTGGGTAGAACCAGGGGAACGTCGATACTATGGTATTGACTTTGTGAAAGAAGCAGAAGAACAAGTTAGAACGATTCAGCAACATATCGCGTCTGCACAATCTCGCCAGAAAAGCTATGCTGATAAACGAAGGAAACCGCTTGAGTTCAAAGTTGGTAACTATGTCTATTTGAAGGTTTCACCAATGAAGGGTGTAAAACGTTTTGGAGTCAAAAGGAAGTTAGCACCAAGGTTCGTGGGACCTTATAGAATTGTACAAAAGAAGGGAGAAGTGGCTTATCAACTGCAATTACCAGAGCATTTGAAGGCTATTTTTCCAGTATTCCATGTCTCTCAACTAAAGAAATGTCTTCGAGTACCAGAAGAAGAGGTACAACCAGCTCGTATCAAATTGCAATCTGATCTCACTTACTCAATTACACCATGTCGAGTGCTCGATGAAAAAGAGAGAGCGACCCGCGGAAGAATCGTGAAGCAATATAAGGTATCTTGGAATGAGCAAGATGACCGGGATGCTACCTGGGAGACGGATGACTATCTAAAGGACGTATATCCACACTTTTATAAGAAATGGTTCGTAATCCAAATCTCGGGACGAGATTTCTTTTAAGGAGGGGAGGGCTGTAACACCCCGGTGTTAAGCAATCCCTAAATGCATAATTTGGCATGGCATAAGCATAGCATCCCATCATTTCATGTGCATATGTTTGCTGAAGTGCTTAAGTCCTTGTGTAGTGTCTAAGTGTAACCTTGTTTGCTTTCTATTTCTGACCAAGTGCCTTATAACAAAGTTGTAGATCTCGACGAAGGGAACAACTTTGCTTTACAGCACTTTCTCAGAAAAAGCTTTTAAAATGTGATTTCTTGCATTTGAAAAATGGATTAGAAGTAAATTTCTTTTTCTAAGCAGAATTTGGACTTGAGCCTTAAGGAGAATTTGTTCCTTACAAAATTCTAAGCAACTTTGCTTTTAGGACCTTTTCCTAATTCGGCTTAGTTTAGGAGTTATAGAGCATCCAAGTTTTTAATCAAACTTCTTTAGTTTAATCCCAGTGGACCCCGCCTGTCAGTCTCTCCTTCTTCTCCTTCGCGGACGCCGCTCCCTCCGCGCCGACCGAACCCGCCCGCCGCCGCGAGACCGCCTCGCCGGCCGGCCAAACCGCCAGCACCGCCGCCCGTGGTTTGCGCCCGAAGTCGCCACGTCGCCCATGCACCCCGTCCCCTCTCGCCGCGTGGAGCCCGACGCCTCACGCCGCCGCGTCCGGTCGGAAGTTCCCCCGACGGGAACTGGCCAGGTGCAATGCACCCAGGCACTTGTTCCTTCTGTCTTCGTCCACCTTGCGCTTGCAAGCTAGAGAGCATTCGCTCACCAGCGCGCCAGCCACTCCACCATCTTCTCCAGTTAGCCCAAACCGCCATTGCCGCCGAACTCCGGCGAGCGATTGCTCGCTATTCGCCGCACCGCCGTTCGATTCCTCCCGCCAGTTTCTCCGCCCTAATCTCCTCCTTCTCCGGTAAGGGTTGGTTTCCCCTCTCTCCCTCTCTAGCTGCCAGAACAGCGGACGCCACCCGCAAGCTCCCGCCATGGCCGCCACCGTGACCTTCACGTGGACCGGTCATCTCCGGCCATGCTACCCTGAGCTGAGCCATGTTCTAGTCTGCTCTACCGTCGTGGTAGCTTAGAGTTAGTTGGAGACCTCTCTTTCGCCGTGTTTCAGCCGGAACCGAGCCGTGTCGCTGCCGTGTCCGCCATGGACCGCCGCCGTGCATCGCGCCGGACAATGCCGGGGATGCCGAAGCCCGAGAGTTGCTCCAATAGGTCGCTTAGGTCTTGCTTGGGCTAGTGCTAACCTCGCCGAGTCGCAAGCCGCCGGGAAGAGTTCCGCCGCCGAGTCGCAGAGCCGCCGCTCCGCCATGGCCGCCGTCGAGCTTGCTCCGGTATCCCTCTGTCTCAGCGAGTCGGTTAGTTGTGTTCGCCTCGCAAACCCGCACCCAGTGATGGTCTCAGTGTCGCCGGAAGCCTCGCCGCCGGTGAGCTAGGGCCGGTCAACGACCACGGCGCAAAACTCCGCCGTTGACCGCCGAGCCTGGCCTCGCGCGGTTACGTGCCGAGCTTGGCCTCGGAAGCTTGGTCACCCTGACCAGCGGGCCCCGACTGGCAGTAAGAAAGAGAGAAAGGGAAGAGCTTGGGTGCTGTAGGCCTCGGTAAGTCGGATGCGCCGAGCCTTCGCCTCGAGCCTCGATCGGGTCGGTTGTGTAAGCCTCGGTCGAGTCGAGCCAAGTCAAGTCTCGGTTGAGTCAGTTAGTCTCGGTTGAGTCAGTAGCCTCGGCTGAATAGGTTAGCCTCGGCTGTCAGTGTGCCTCGGCCGAATCGGTAAAATGTGCCTGAGCCTCGGCCGAATCGGTAAAATGTGTCGAAGCCTCGGACGAGTCGCGCCGGGTGTGCCGAAGCCTTCGCCTCGAAGCCTCGGACGAGTCGCGCCAGGTGTGCCGAAGCCGTGCCTTGTGCCTCGGCCGAAGTCCGTACGTTAGGGTTGAGTTTCTTTTAATATATGTTTTGCAGAATCCATGTAAAGGCTTCAAAAATTCCTACAAGGCTCATTTTATGTCCAAATCCTGTGAAACAAATTTTGTTAGGTCAAGCATGTGTAGATCTATCAGTAAAGTTTGTTGAATGCATTCTTGGTGATATTTTTATGAGTAGCTTTATTTACATTAGAAAAGTGCTGATAACTTGGAAAATGCATAACTAATTATATATCAGTCAGAAAAATGTGATTCCAGTTTTGTTAGGTTTGTATGAAGGTGTAGTTTCAGAGAAAAATATAATATGAGGTTGTTCTGTGAATTAA
The DNA here is from genome assembly GCA_009763385.1 of Coix lacryma-jobi var. lacryma-jobi. Classification (NCBI taxonomy): domain Eukaryota; kingdom Viridiplantae; phylum Streptophyta; class Magnoliopsida; order Poales; family Poaceae; genus Coix; species Coix lacryma-jobi. The sequence goes on from CM019825.1 coordinate 94,595,765, forward strand.
TTTGACAGTAGCTTTTAAAATGGGTAAATGTTGTTTCCTTGTTTATTTTGTAGTAATTAAAATATGAGGAATATGAACCTGAGAATTTAAGCACCTTGCTCTTGTACTAGGAAGTACAGCAGAAAAATAAGAAATCTATTGTTTGACACTTTTTGCTAGGGTGTGTAGTTCAAAGCACCTTTCCATGATAGAATTTGTCTTTTTCATAGAGAATGGAGGTTAAGTCCAAATGAGATGAAATTTGGACAGGGAGCTAGATTAGGTGTTGTTAACTCCCAGTAATTTCTGTAGATTTTTCTGAAGCTGTCTAGGTTAGGTTGCTGTTTAAAGCATGTGTAAATAGATTTATTTCAGCAAGTATTTAGAGGGTAATAAGCTCGCTAAATAGACTGTGATGTGGTGACAACATCGCTTAACAAGTTGATCTTGATAGGTTAAATAGTTGGGATGATGTTGACTACCTTGTTGAAGAGAATGCAGTAGATGACATGTGCTTATCTCCTGATTGCTGTAATCATGTGCATCACATATGCATTCTATGTGCATTCATCCTATTCATGCGCATTATGCATCATACAGGATCAGCGGAGGAGATCCAGGCCCAGTCGATACTGGAAGAGCCCAGTCCGGAGGAGAACTTGACAGAAGAAGCCGGAGGGACCGACGCCGACGAGTTGCCCGAGTGCCGTGATCACCGTCCGTCGGACTTTGAGAAAGGCAAGCCCCGGAGCATTCTAACTCCTACGGTTTGCAAATGTTTTCTAATTTAACCTGATGATGGATGTTGCATTAGGTTATAGGAATTGATTGCTACCGTTGATGCATTATTACTTATCCTTGTCCACCTGCAATATATCTTGATATCCCTGTTTAGGTCTAGGCTCGTTATATGCTTAGCCCTGCTTAGCCCGGTAAAAGTCGGGTGATTCCCTGTCTCCCGCAATAGGTGGATGCTGATCATGTTTAGCCTGTGCTACCATGAGATAACCATGTGATAATTAATCTGAGACGGAGGCGGGATGTAAGAGCAGCAGGACATGGGTTCTGTGTGCTAGTAGGCTCCCGTCTGTGTCGCATAGGACCCGTTCGGGAATGTCCCTTCAGTCAAATTGAACGCGTCGATCACTTAACGGAGTTGGTCTGAGTACCTCCCGTGAAGCCGAGTAAGGTTATTCGAGCCGGAGATGGAGATGTTGACGCCTAACACCCAGGGCCTCAGCTGTACCGTGGGCAACTATTCTGATCGACCTGGCATGGTCCGAGGGCAGGCAGGGCCTGATCGACTTGGCATGACTGTGGGCAGTTATAGGTTGAGCGACCTGGCACTGAGATAACCCCCGGTGTAGAAGGGCCCATGGCCGTCCCGCGCTTTGTGTTCTCGAATCTCCTGACTGGCAGCTTACGACTGCCGTAGCCGGACGTGCCGGGCGAGTGTGAGACATTTTATCCCCAGCTGGGTAGGAATCGATTATAATCGCCATCGCTCCTGGATAGTGAGCAGTTGACTTTAGATCATCTCCCGTAGAACTTATGGAACTAAAATGGTTATGGAATCGGAAAGGCTATTGATGAGATAGTCACTCTTGATTGATTAAGTAGCAAGTGCTTGTTTAGTACAGGTGCAAATCTAGTAAGGTAGAGTTAATGACTAAAAGCAATTGCCAACATTGGAAACTGGGTTTTATTACTAAAGCTTTCATGCAAAAGAGTATGTACAGCCAACCCCACCCATATAGCCTACATAGCCCTTGGAGTCTCTTTATTTTTGGTTTATGACGGGTAAGTCTAGCTGAGTACCTTCTCGTACTCAGGGTTTTATTCCCTTGTTGTTGCAGATGGCCAGTGCTTTTATGGTTACTGCGAGAACTGCTTGTACCCGGTAACGGGTGATGATTAGACCAAGGGCATGGTCAACACTTATCTCATCTGTTGCTTTTGTGGACCCGGTCAACTGATGGCACCGTATCTATGAACAATCCAAACTTATGTTTTAAAGACTATGTTGCTTCCGCTACTACTACAAATTATGGTTTGTAATATTATTTCGTACTCCGATGTAATTTGAACTATGTGCAACTGTGTTGTAACCCGTGAGCATGTTCGTGGAACAAGTACGATCTTGGCTGGATGTCGTTGAATGATTTGAAATCCTTCGAGATTTCCGGACTACCGGGTTTGTACGAGCTTAAGTACTCGATGATTTCTGCGAGAGCGGAGGTTTCAGTGCTTAATCTGGTGCAAATTGGTCGGTTCTGTTACAGAGCCGACCAATCATTGATTGTTACGAACAATAATGCTCGCAGGTCAAAGTGTTCCTGTTTCTACTCATCCCACACGCGTATGCCTGGTTTGCTCCATAGTAGTAGAAGTTCCTCAACTAATGGCCTCAGGTAGACATCGATGTCGTTGCCAGGTTGCTTCGGCCCTTGGATGAGCAACGACATCATAATGAACTTCCGCTTCATGCATAACCATGGAGGAAGGTTGTAGATACATAGAGTAACTAGCCAAGTGCTATGACTACTGCTTTGCTCCCCAAAAGGATTAAAACCATCTGTACTTAAAGCGAACCTCAAGTTTCTAGCCTCATCTGCAAACTCTGGGAATTCTCTGTCTATCGCTCTCCACTGGGATCCATCAGCTGGGTGCCTCAGAATATTGTCTACCTTACGGTCTTCTTTATGCCACCGCAACAACTTTGCATTGTCCTTATTTCTGAACAAACGTTTCAAGCGTGGTATTATAGGAGCATACTATATAACCTTGGCAGGGATTTTCTTCCTGCTTGGACGTTCTTCACCCTCTACGTCGCCCGGATCATCTCGCCTTATCTTATACCGTGATGCTTCACATACCGAGCATGCATCCAAATTCTCGTATTCCTCTCCACGGTACAGGATGCAGTCAATAGGACATGAGTGTATCTGCTGGATTTCTAATCCCAAAGGGCAGACGACCTGTTTTGCTTCGTACGTAGTGGTGGGCAATTCATTAGCGTTCGGAAGCATCTTTTTCATTATCTTCAATAACTGCCCAAATGCCTTGTCGGATGTACCATTCTTTGCCTTCCATTGCAGCAGTTCTAGTGTAGACGTGTAGTACCCAACTTTTTTTGGCCATCTTCAGCAGTAGGATATAACAATTTCCTATGATCCTCTAGCATGCGCTCGAACTTGACCTTCTCCTTGTCACTTTCAGATTCTCTTTGTGCATCACGAATGGAATCACCAAGAGCATCAACATCAGCCGCCACATCTTCTGCCGCTGCCGCATCTTCTTCACCTCCCCCCACTGCATCATCATCAAAGGCACCATACTGAGCAATAATATCGGCGTGAGCTAATTCTTCTTCACCTTCTTCACCATCATCCATTACAACCCCCCTTTCTCCATGCTTCGTCCAACAAATATAGTTTGTTACGAAACCCGATTTCAACAAATGCGTATGAAGAGTCCTTGGGCATGAATATTCCTTCAAATTCTTACAGACGGCGCATGGGCAACACATGAAACCATCCTGCTTGTTTGCCTCAGCCACACCTAAGAAATAGTGCACGCCAGCAATAAACTCTTTGGAGCGGCGATCAACATTATACATCCAATTGTGTGACAACATCTGCATTAAATATTACAACCATGCACTTAGTAGTTTCTCATGTTATTGCACAAACACTCATGATATCACATGATTGATTAATTGAAGCAAGCTTGACTACAACGAAGACAATCGCAGCTAGCACTAAAAAACTAAAACTAAAATGAACTTAAGCAACATAATTAGTTCGCATCCGATCCCAACTAAAATAAACAGATCATTTGCTTCATCCGCATGGATGGGCTGCTGCCGCTGACTCACTGCCTCATCACCTTCAGCGGCAACCTCCTGTGCAACAAAATTTCGTACGTGTTGAACGTACTCTTCCTCCCAGTACCATCCTTTACATCCGCCGGTGCCCTCCCACTACAATTAGAACAAATAATAAGAAATTTAAACATCATCATCAAGCAAAACCGATACGAATGAACCATATTAATCAAATGCGGGTAAATAATAACCCACCTCATGGCCTGGACACTTGTAGAATATACGACCCTTGTTGATTCCCTCTTTTTTTACTCGGTACTCCTTCACAATCTTCTGCTTACACTCGCCGCAAGCAATGAGAGGAAGATCCGGTCGCAAACACTTCGGATCCCGATGATGAGAGGCTAAGGACCCAATCACGGTTGCCATCTACTATATCCATGCTCATTTTTTAAACTATTACATGCAAATTCCTAATTTTCTAAACAATTATAAATAAAAAAGACTCTAAATTTATCTATTTGTTTAGATAATCGAAAAATATGATATAACAATACCAATTTCCACAATGTCTACTCTCTATATTTATTGTTGCAAACTATTATAAATTCCACATTTTTCTAAACAAAATAAACTAAAAAGACAACTATCAAGTGATTGTGATGAACCAATTTAAACTACTCAACTCTCTAGTCCTGTTCTTGCAAACTATATATTTTAATTAAATTCCTCTCATATTCAAAAAACATGGTAGGAGATAAAAATAGTTACCTCTAAACACAAAGAGACGATGACGGAGTCGAAGAAGATCACCAATTGACGCCGGAGACGAAGAACAATGAAGAACAAGCAAGAACAAGCAATAGCAACAGCAAGAACAAGCAAGAAGCTCACTGAAATTTGAATGTCTCTGGCTCGGGGGACGAAGAAGTTGGCTGGTTAAAAACAGAGGGGCTTTAGTCCCGGTTTGTATTAAAAACTGGGGCCAAAAGGTGATCATTTATCCCGGGGCAAGCCACAAACTGTGGCTAAATCTTTAGTCCCGGTCTGTGGCACCAACCAGGACTAAAGAGTGCCCTTTAGTCCCGGTTGGTAACACGGACCGGGACTAAAGGGTCTGTGCCCCGACAGCTCTGTGCAGTAGCCGTTGGGGCAGACCCTTTAGTCTTGGTCCGTGTTACCGACCGGGACTAAAGGGTCTATTAGTCCCGGGAAGCAAAAACGCTGAGACTAAAGACGATTTTGCGAATCGGCCAAAGACCCTGTTCTGTAGTAGTGTGTTTAGGTCTAGGCTCGTTATATGCTTAGCCCTGCTTAGACCGGTAAAAGTTGGGTTATTTCCTGTCTCCCGCATATAGGTGGATACTGATCATGACTAGCTTGGTGCTATCATGGAGATAACCATGTGATAATTAATCTGAGACCGGGCAGGATGTAGCAGCAGCAGGACATGGGTTCTGTGTGCTAGTAGTCTCCCGTCTGTGTCGCATAGGACCCGTTCAGGAAGCGCACCTCAGTCAAATTGAACGCGTCAATCACTTAGCGGAGTAGGTCAGAGTACCTCCCGTGAAGCCGAGTAAGGTTATTTGAGCCGGTGATGGAGATGTTGACGCCTAACACCCAGGGCCTCAGATGTACCGTGGGCAACTATTCTGAGCAACCTGGCATGGTCCGTGGATAGGCGGGCCTCACTGACCTGGCATGACTATGGGTAGTTATAGCTTGAGCGACATGGCATTGAGATAACCCCCGGTGTAGAAGGGCCCATGGCCGTCCCGCGAATTGTGTTCTCGAATTTCCTGAGTGGCAGCTTACGACTGCCGTAGCCGGACATGTCGGGCGAGTGTGCGACATTTTATCCCGAGCTGGGTAGGAATCGATTATAATCGTCATCGGTCCTGGACAGTGAGTAATTGACTGACATGCGTTACCGTAGAACTTATGGAACTAAAAATGGTTATGAGTTGAATCTGAAAGGCTATTGATGAAATAGTCACTCTTGCTTGATTAACTAAAGTGCTTGCTATAGCTCAGGTGCAAACCTAGTTAATTAAGATTAATTATAAAAGTGACTGCCAACACCCAAAATTATGTTTTACTCACAAGATAGCTTTCATGCAAATGGTTGTTTAGCCAACCCCAGATATAGCCTTCATAATCCTTGGAGTCTCATTATTTCTAGTTTATGATGGGTAAGACTAGCTGACTACCTTCTTCTACTCAGGGTTTATTTCCCTTGTTGTTGCAGATGGACAGTGCTTCTATAGCTACTGTGAGAACTGCTTGTACCCTATTATGGGTGATGACTAGACCATGGGCATGGTCATTCCTTATCCTTCCCTGACGCTTTTGTGGACTTGATCAGGTTGATGGCATAGTATTATGAACAATCGGAACTTGCTTTGCAAAACTATGTTGCTTCTACTACTTTATCAAACTATGGTTTGTAATATTGTTTCGTACTCGAATGGATTTATACTATGTGCAAACTGTGATGTAACTTTTGGACATGTATGCTAAACTATTACGATCTTGGCTGAAGTTGAAATGATTTGAAATCCTTCGAGATTTCCGGACTACCGGGTTTGTACGAGCTTAAGTACATGACACTCTTTGCGCAAGCGAAGGATTCTATGCTTAATCTAGTATAAATTGGTTGGTTCTATCACAAGAAACCCGTCACACAGAGGAGTCGCTATTAAGTAGCGATCCGGTGGAACAAGCGGAACTCTCTTCCAAAGAAATTCGCATCAGTTCCTCTTCAAACGTTTGATGTCTTGATCGGGCTTCCCCTATGAAAATGTTTGGACGAACCTCAAAAGACTGGGGAATTTGCTATCAATATAAGGAGGGAAAACTTTTCCATACCAACGGTTCAAGCCAAAAATTCCGTGGCTGAACCTCCCTCCTATACACACGAGCCCGAAACATTTATGTCGGTGCAACCTTTTGAGATCCCTAAGTCGTTCTTGGAAAACGATGATGAACTTTTTATTCAAGAAAAGGACGATTTAGGCGAGAGTCTTGATCTTCCCAAGGAGGAAACTCCGACGCATCCTTGTGTGTATTCCTTTGAATATGAGGATGATCTTTCTAGTGATGGCGACTTGGGGGACTCTTTGGAGCTTCCCAGTTCAACATCCTTTTACATCTCAAATGAACATCAAGAACACGTCAAGGATGAGACCTCGAACGAACCCATGGAGGGAGAGCCAGTTCATGAATAAATTAATTCTAATCTCTCTCGCCTTGAAATAAAAGATCCTGAGCATGGAGGTTACTTCCTTCCCATTCTGACAAATCCATGCTCATTTGAGAAATCTCCTGATCTGAGCTACAATTCTTCCAACATTTGCAAAATCAACAGCCCTGTAGCTATGCTTGTTCCTAACATTGTTGAAAAGGTTGTTATAGATAGTTTTGTTTGTCATAAATTTTGCAAATTTCGTGGTATCTTGTCATGAGTTTTGCAGATCAGGTTCATGAAGGTTGGTGTTGTAGGGGAAACCACCTCACCAACATAAAGGTTTAATTTTGAAGGTTTCCCAAGGTCAAGCTTATGACCATAATCAAAGCACTATCGGGAGATACCCTGAATTATCAAAAAAATGTGTTCTTTTTCAATAATTGCAAATATTCATCAGCTTTCAGGCTATTTTGCTACAATATTCTTCTAGATCCAATATTGACATCCCAAGGTAAAACGACTTAATGTCCATAAACTAACTCATATGGTGAACACTTAATCGAACCATGGCAAGCCATCCTATAGGACCATAGAGTTTCACTCAGTACCAGATGCCATTTCTTTGGACGCTCTCTGATTTTCTTCTTAATAACCTTGATCAATATTTGATTGGATGCCTCAGCTTGTCCATTAGCCTAAGCATAATATGGAGACAAATTAATCAACTTAAAACCGTACTAGTAGCAAAATCTTCAAATTCCTTTGATGTAAACATCTTCCCTTGATCTATAGTGATGGACTGAGGAATACCAAATCTATATATGATATGTTCTTTGATAAACTCAATCACATTAGCTGATCAAGCTTCTTTCAAGGGAATAGCTTCAACCCACTTAGTGAAATAATCAGTTGCCACCAGTACGAATTTATGTCCCTTGCTTGATGATGGAAATATCTGGCCAATTAGATCTATTCCCCATCCTCTAAATGAGCTTCATAATTGGATTCATAGCCGATGCTGGAGACTTATGAACATTACCAAATTTCTGACAGTCTTGACACCATTTGTAATATTTAAAACAATCTTCCAGCATAGTCAGCCAAAAATAACCTGCTCTTCTAATCATCCACTTCATCTTATGAGCAGACTGATGTGCACCACAAACACCTTCCTGAATCTCCCCATCAAAACTTTAGCCTCTTCCTGATTGAGGCACTTGAGAAGCACACCATCAACTGTTTTATGATAAAGCTGATCATCAAGGAGAACAAACTTTGTAGCTTTATACCTCAACTTTCTGGATACTTGTCATGATGGATCTTTTAAATATTCAATAATTTCAATCCTCCAATCATCATCATCAACGAGTTCATCGACTAATATTTCAACAATTTACCGATACCCAGAAGCACTTTGAGCTAGTCGATTAGCTTCTTGATTCTGACACCTAGGAATATGCTTAATAACAATAGAAGAGAGAATCAAGCAGCTTAAGACATTTCTCATAATGTTTTCTCAATATATCATCCTTCCATTTCTATAGGCCGAGCAATTGAATAACTACTAATTGAGAATCACCAAAAAATTCAATAGCTTTGGCCTTTACCTCATACAGAAGTTGAAGTCCTTTGAGAACAGCTTCATACTCTGCCTGGATGTTGGTAGAAGTAGGATCAATTGGAAAATCATATTCAAAACATGCCCCCTATGGTGAAAGGAGGACAACTCCAATACCTCCACCTTGCTTACAATTAGATCCATCAAAGAACAAAGCCCAAGGAGTAAAATCTAATGTTTTAATTTCTTTTTCATGATGATGAGTAATGAAATCAGCTATTACCTGACATTTAACTGCTTTAGCCGATTCATATCTCATATCAAAATCTGATAATGCAAGAACCCAATTACCAATTCTCCCATTCAAAATAGGCATAGATAACATGTGCTTTATCACATCAAATTTTGACACCACCGTGCACTCAGAAGATAACAAGTAATGTCGAAGCTTAGTGCATGAAAAGTACAAGCACAAACATATCTTTTCAATAGGAGAGTACCTTGTTTCTGGATCCAACAATCTTCTGCTCAAATAGAATACTACTCTTTCTTTTCCTTAAAATTCTTGCATTAAGGCCGATCCAATTGTATGATCATCGGCCGCTACGTACAACTTAAAAGGCTTGTTTCTTTGAGGAGGAATCAACACTGGTGGAGACTTCATATATTCCTTGATTTCCTCAAATGCTTTCTTTTGTTTGTGACCCCATTTAAACTCTTGCTCATCCTTTAACTTTAACAAAACTGAGAAAAGAAAAATCTTAGCTGATAAATTTGATATAAATCTTCTGATGAAATTGATTTTGTCGATCAGAGATTGCAGCTGAGTCTTTGTAGTAGGTGGTACTGCTTTGTTGAGTGCATCATAACTCTTTTGTCTAACTTCAATTCCTCTTTCATGTACGATGAAGCCTAAGAATTGTCCAGCCGATACTCCAAATGCACATTTATGGGGATTCATCCTTAGTCCATGCTTTCTTGCACATTCTAAAGTATCTCTGAGATCTTTAAGATGTTCCTGATATTCTTTAGACTTCACAACCACATCATTGATATAAATTTCAACAACTTTGTCGATCAACTTATAAAAGATATAATTCATAGCCCTTTGATAAGTTGCACCAGCATTTTTATGTCCAAAAGTCATGACTACCCACTCATATAATCCCAAAGCACCAGGACACCTAAATGCAGTCTTATGTATGTATTCCTCTGCCATAAAATCTGATTATAACCAGCATTACCATGCATAAAACTGATTACCTTATGACTTGCTGTTGCATCAACCAGCATATCTGCCACTGGCATTGGGTAACCATCCATTGGAGTAGCTTTATTCAAATCCCTAAAATCAATACAAACTCTCATTTTTCCATTTTTCTTGTACACGGGGACTACACTAGAAATCCATTCAACATATCTACATTATCGAATGAATTTAGCCTCATATAGCCGAGTAATTTCTGCCTTTACATCGGCCATGACTTCTGATCTAATCCTCCTCTCAGCTTGTTTAACCGGTAAACTCTCAGGTTTGATAGGTAGTCGATGCTCAACTAATTTTTGGTCAAGACCAGGCATCTCAAAATACTGCCAAGCAAAACACATTTTATATTCTTTTAATAAAGCAACAAGTTCTTGTTTAAACTTAGGATCTAATTTAGCACTAACATATGTTAGCCTTGGTTTGTCACCATTACCAATATCAACTGCTTCTAATTCATCGGCCGACGTAAAACCTTTGCACATCTTGCTTTCATCTTCATCGACTAGAGAATCCATCTATTCAATACATTTTTTAAAGCCGACTACTTGGATCGGCTGTTGGCTGTCTTCAAATACCTTGATGAAGCCTCCTTCATGCACTTTTCCAGAGAAACACTCCACGTTATCAAAATTCCAATCTTTAGGATCGGAGTATGCAATACTCACTATGAAATCAGCTGACACCACCTCCACTGTATCTCCAATCCACTATATTACATTTTGATGCATGGTGGAAGGAACACAACAGTTGGCATGAATCCAATCTCTCCCCAAAAGAATGGTATATGTCCCCTTTGAATCAACCACAAAGAAAGTAGTAGGCAAGCTCTTACTTACGACTGTTAGTTCAACACATATGGCTCCTTTGGTGGACGATACGTTCCCACTAAAGTCTGTCAATCTCATGTTAGTTTGGCACAAGTCCTCTGCAGTCTTTCCAAGCTTCCTGAATGTAGCGTATGGCATGATATTGACAGTTGCACCTCCATCAACTAACATCCTGCTCAGAGGTCTCCCATCAACAAACCCTTTTATATACAAAGCCTTCAAATGAGACTACTTTTTAGGCTTCTCAAATGTAGCACTTTCTGCTTGATAGATCCATTGAGCCACATCCAATTCATCATCTTATTCTTCATGCTGATCGGCAGATCTAAATTCAGCAGGAGGCATAAACATAGCTAAAATGTTAGATGATGGCTCCATTTTGCCTTCTTCGGCTGTTTGCTTCACTTGCCAGACTTTGGGTTTCTTCTTTTGTATCTCGTCATTCCTCACATGTTGAACCCGATGCTTCTAGCTTCTATTCAAACCACCTGGACACCATTGTCCTTCCTGCTAAGCATACTCATGATTTTGATCAGCTACCCTTACTCCCAACCGACCTTGGACATTTTCATTTTTTATGCGTCGATCTGTCCTTTTATAATTCAATCTCTCATGCACAGACCGACGGTTATCTCTCGATTGCCTATACTCCCAGTATTGATCACTGCATTCTAGGCAATTTTGGGAGTTGGAAGCTTCAATCCTTCATTCCAACAGCGTCTGAAGAAAGGACAATCCCAATTATTTTTATCTTCATCCTTGATACGCCTTTCTTCTTCGGGAGATCTTCTATATTCTTCTTCCTCAAGCCATTCCTGGTACTCTTGTTGATCTCTTTCCCTACGCATTTGATCCCTTTCTCTTTGGCGCTACCACTTGTTCAATAGGATCCTGACAGTTGGACGCCTTCTTACCTCTCCAGCCCTTGAAGTTTCAGGATGATCATGCTGATTAATCGTTTTCTTCCCTTTCATCTCCTAATATTCTTCGGCTAATATTTGCTTCTTTGGATCAACTGCTCCAGCTGCCTTAGCTTTGTTAAGAAGTTAACACCAATTAACCCCTTGAGATGAAGAAGCAACCATGTTCATTGGAAAGGGATGACCTTCTATGCCCATACCACCATTGTTCTTTTCTAGGCCAATTCTCCCCTTATTAATTGCTTTCTAGATCAAATATCTGAAAACTTTGCAATCATCTGTATTGTGAGTACCAGAATTATGAAATTTACAGTACCTTCGCTTCTTGAGTTCTTCAGCCGATGGGATTTTATGGTTCCCTATTAATTTAATTTGACCTTTTTCCAGGAAATAGTCAAATATTTTATCGGCTTTTGTGACATCAAAGCTATATTTGTTCACATCATCATCTGCATTTTTAGCTTTTGCCCAAGGCATGCATTCTGCATGTTTCCAACCCCAATCTACAGTAGCTACTTCTTCCTCACCTTCACTATCTGTTTCATCATCTTCTTCCTCCAAGAAGAAAGAACTGCTCTCAGCATTGTTAACCTTACAAGGCTTGTTGTATTGTGTATATCTGAACTGTGCATCAATGCTTGCTATCTTCTTGGCCAAAGCAGGTAAGTTGGTGCAATCAAAGCCAACCTTTTCTCTAACTGCTGGTATTAGCCCTCGAATTGCAATGCTGACAACCTCTGAACCTGGCAATGTCAGAGTGTAACACTGATTCCTAATGTCCCTGAATCTCTAGATGTAATGGCTTCCTGATTCATTGTTCCTCTGCCTTACATCAATTAAATCTGCAATCCTTTTTTCCATGACTCCAGAATCAAGGTATAGATGAAATTTTTTCTCCAAATCAGCCCAACCTTCGATAGAGTTAGGTGGCAGGGATGAAAACCGTGAGAACGCTGAAGCAGACAAAGACAATGGGAACATTCACACCCTAAGTGTGGGTTCATCACTTATTTCACCAAGTTGTACCAAATACTGGCTTATATGCTCCATGGTTGAAACTGTGCCCGTTCCTGTGAATTTGGTAAAATCAGGAATCATGTATCTTGGAGGTAAGATAACCTGATCATACCACTCTGGATATGGTTTTCTGTAAGCAATGGACATATTCTTGGGTTTTGGACCGAACTGGCGTTGAACCATATCAGTCACCTGGCTCATCAGCTGATCCACTTGACTTACTTGTCCCTGTTGACCAATGTTCTTGCCTCCAAAAGCATTATTCTTGTAACCTGGGTTCTCATGAGCTTCTAAAGTTTAGAAATCAGAAACATAATGATACCCAGGAGGGATGTCACCAGGCACTACTCTTCCTTGATATGGTGGGGCATTGAAGTCTCTAGTGATCCTTCTACCATATGGAGCATATTTTATAGTCAAGGAGTTGACATTGTTACCCATCATCGGCTATTGCATTTGTTGCTCCATGATGCCCCCATTGTTGACAGGGACACTCATTGTCTGCTGAGCACCAGAACTCTGAGCTCCTTGATTGTTCCCAACCGTATAAGTTGGACCTCTCCTTTCAGGGCTTAGATTGAAAGCTTCCTTGATAGTGTTGACATCTCTTAGCATCACTTCAGATAGCGACACCAAAAATGTAGGTAGACAAATCTAACAACATTACCTTTAACGCTATGCTGTCACCACTAGCAGTGACACTAGAGATGTGGATTGTATTTATGATCTTGCCCTTATAAAATATGAAATGAGATTATCTGCAAGTGCACAGATAAAATACATCCGCTGTAGCATTTCACCAAGGAGAGTTTCCAAGGTATCGTTATTTATAATGGAGCCATTCATATCATGAGTTAAGAGAATGATAGGAGATAGACATCTACAACTATGACACACACATGTATGGTTATGATAAGAGTTCCACTAGATCTATACTCAACACAGGAATCAATCATAAATGATAAATAAGATAGAATAGAGTAAACCATAAAGATTTCCAACAGAGCATTCCCATCCAAGGTCGGATCGTAACTAGAACTAGAAAGAGATAGATTAACTTCCTGATATGGTTCTAACTATAGGTCATAGACTACGTCAATTAGTGCAATTATGTCTAGCAATCATGGTTAGAATAACTTATATTTATACACAGGAGACATCACGCATGGAGGATCAGATCCAGAGTCTATCCCCTCCGGGTGACCAGGTCTTTCTAGGCCTATATTCGGGGAGTGGACTACAAAGGACTCAACGAGGCTATAAGAGTCACCCTCACGATCTACCACTTGCTGGCCCAAAATATAGGGTGCATTAGTAGGTAAACAATGTATAAGGACCACGCTTACATAATGTTGACCACTCACCCCACGATCGACAGAATGAGCACTATACGAACAAGAGCATAAACATAGAGATACCCTAGCTATGCTAGACATATAATCAAAGTAGACGATGAACAATATAATTATGAACATGAAATAGTAATAAGTCATGATAGTATCAACTAGAACAAGAACTAGAAGATTAATAAGAACTAGATGAACAATTAGAAGTAGATTAGAAGCACTAGGATGAACTAGAAAGGTAATTAGAACTAGATTAGAGCACATAGATGAAATAGAGAGATTAGAAGATGAACTAGAACACAATTAGAACACAAAGATGATGAAGTAGAAGACAATTAGACAATTAGAAGAACAATTAGAAGAACAATGTTGATACAAGAGAGAAGACAAGGCTAATTACCTAGCTCCTCTTGACTAGATCCGGAATTCAAGCTTCCCTCGACTCTTCTAATTCAACTACGGCCTTGGATGATGGAGCTCTTGGTTGTCTAGGCTATCTCTAAACTAAATGATTGAATACTAATATTGGATTCAGATTCGATTTGATGGAGGGGGGTCTTGGCTTTCTTATATAGCCCGGTGGGATGAACCGCAGCCCTCAGATCAAACCAACCTTGAACAACGGCCAAGATACAAAGTAGAGGTCGGTTAGGTCACGCCGTACGAAGGAGGGGTGGCTTCCATGTGGGCCTAGGCCGGCCGGCCTAGGGTTGAGGCCGGCCGGGCTCCAGGTGCCGCCGCCTTCCTCGTCCTTCGATCGAGAGTCTTCTGGTACCTTCCTTATTCGCATAAAGTCCTTGTTCGGTTGGTTTGCGCAATGAGTCGTGGCGTGGTTGGATTCCTTGTCGTCTTCTTCCTGTCTGGTCCCTGGATAATTCAGGTATTTTGTAGCTATGGGAATCTTGTCTGTTACATCCCTGATCTTTATATGGATAATGCATCTAGAGGGTTCCAGAGTCTTCCTGGTCGTATTCATCGAGGAATCGCTCCGGGGCTCCAAATATGGCAAGTGGTATGTCCGTTGCGATCGTCTCAATGAGCTTGTCACGATGGTGTGCTCTGTTTCTTCACTTGAGATACTTTCTTATGATGAAATATTGTATATCCTGCAAAACAAGTGAGAACAACACAACTCGTGGAACTCGTTAGAATCAAACCTTATAGCTACACTTTTTGGATCATTGCGGGTCATTTATGAGGTTAGTTGAAGGTTTAAAATAGGCGTTATCTACCGTCAACAAGTTCCCCCAAGCTTAACCTTTGCTAGTCCCTTAGCAAACATTTAGATGATATATTATGATGGATCAGGAGTTGCTACTATGCTTTCACACCTCAAAAGTACACAAGTGTTCAAACAAAAATTTTCCTCCGAATTAGAATCAATCGTTCAACTTTCATACTTACCTCTTACCTTCAATTGTGGTGCTTGTAGCTTTCACTTGGGTCTTGAGCAATTTGAAAAGAAGAATGATCAAGTTAAACACTATTTCTCAAGTTCTTCAATCTACCTCTATTTTGGAGTTTTGTAAGATTTTCAAAATAAAACTCAGAGATTCCTTCATATGATCCTTTCAAGTCTCTCATCTGTGGTATTTGTGGATTCTCTCCAAGGCAGTGAATGTTGTGCCTTCTCTCACCCTATAACTAATAAGCTTTTTGTGGAGTTCATAGGTGGGAGACAACCTGTAAATACTTACATAGCATATACTGCAAAGTCAAAGCATGGATCCAGAGAAACTTGGCATATAATCAAATCAAGATGTGCATGTGTGAGGACCTATATGTGGAATGGATGTGTATGGTGGAACAATGATGGTAAACAAGTGTGAGGGTGAAAAATTGAAGGACCGAGAATGCACTAGCAAGGCGACCAGAGGGGGGGGGTGAATGAGAGCCAACAAAAATTCTTTCGAATCTTTGGCCAAATGTCCCAAAATCAACCCCGAGAAGCTTCAATCAAAACTGTGATGCCCACGACCCTTGGAAGAGGGTGGGTGATCCCTAGGATCACAGCGAGGCACCACAAAGCGATAGCAAACCAAAAACGCCAAAAACACCGAGACAAGTTCGACCCTAAAAAACCAAGTCCCGAACGTAGATAGATGGCTACGTCGAGAAATCCCCAAATACCAATGCTAACAAGTAGCAAAGATACCTAGAGAGGTTCCTTGGTCAACTACAAGGCCAAACGAGAAGTCCGAAAACCAAGCGAAGAAGCCGGGAGATCAAACGCACAAAACCGGAAGCTTCAGGCAATTCCCAGACTGTCCGGACCAGGAGTCCCGGACTGTCCGCCCCTACTGCGGACTGTCCGCGACAGGAGCTCGGACTGTCCGCCGGCCAAATGGACAAAACAGCAAGGTTGCTGAACGTCCCTGGTTGACTCCCGGACTGTCCGCGAAATTCAACCGCGGACTGTCCGTCGGTCAAAAATCGCCATGGCAGCCGAGGAACGCAGCCACTGATCTGGCTCACCCCCGATGCCCAGACTGTCCGCGGTACCAGATGCGGACTGTCTGCGACCTTGCAGAGAGGGCGATTTTGGTCGCCCTTCTCCCAAAACTTCTCCAAATAGAATCAACTCACAATCCCATGTTCCCAAACTTGGAGAGGATGATCACGGAGTAGTTAGGAGACTATCCCCAAGAAATCATCTGCTCAAATCAACTCAAACACCGGGAAATCGAAAGGGGAGGAGTATGAACCGAAAAAGCACCACGAAAACGAAATCAACCCGATCTACTTGTTCGTGAGAAGTTAGATGAATTCATTCGGTGGAAATGATCTCCTTTCAAAAACAAACAAGATGATTCAAACGGATTTCGCAAAGACGCTCTATGGAGAGAGATCGAGCGACGGGAAAAATGTAGAGAAAAGAAGAACGCGAAGAACACGAACCAAAACGTGAATCAACACATCGATCTGCAACCGTGTGGCTACCACACGCTACAACAGTGAGGTTACGGCCTCACTTCCTCAAAATCTCCAGTACACAGAGGTATGGTTCTCTGCGGATCTCATCTAGCTACAACAGGGGATTGGGAGAGCAGGAAACCCTAGAAGCAAAGAGCAAATGACTGAGATAGATGGGGAGGTGGGTGTCTCCCCCTACTTATCCTAATTTTAACTATTCCTAATTCCCACTCTACCCCTAACTACTTACAGAGCGAACCAGCTAAACCCTAGGGTTATTCTGGACCAACTCGAAGATGCTGGTATTCCGACGGCCACGCCCGTACAACCTGTAGCGTTGCCTCAACGCAACCTCACCGATTGCCGCCACGTGCTGCCACCGCTCCGCCTGTCCTTTTCACGGACTCCGCCCCCGGTTTTGTGGCCGAAACCGGGAAACCAGGCCTTCACAATCAGCCCCCGGTTTTGAGGCCCAAACCGGGAAACCAGCCAGCCAACGCCTGTGTTTTGTGGCCCAAACTCAGAAACCCGCAGCGCCCAGGTTTTGAGGCCCAAACCTGGAAACCGTCCTCAGCCCGAGTTTTGTGGCCAAACTCGGAAACCGTCAGCGCCCAGGTTTTGAGGCCCAAACCTGGAAACCGTCCACCCAATGGTTTTTCTCTGGCACTACCACCAAACCGAAGCTGTAGAGGGGATGCACCGCCCGTGCACCCCGTCCACCGACACGTGTCCCCATGTCCTCGACTCAGGCAACACATGACCGCAAGTCTTCGCTCGTCGCTGTCCCAGGCTGTCAGCCACCACAGCTGATCCTCGGGCCACCGGTTCCTCAGTCCAAGCCTCACGTCCGCCCTTCGCCTCTCTCGGTCCATCGGCACGACAAGTCTCTACTTGACCTTCACCTTGCCTCTGATCACTGTATCCGTGCTCAACACCTGCACAACACAAGCCAAAGAACATGCGCATTATCCCAGTTGACAATCACTCATCACTCAGAGACTCGGCATACACCCATGTATCCGCAATCTCCCCCTTGAAGAGTGCATTGTCAACTACACACACAAATCATAATGGAAAGAGAAGAAGTAAGAAGGAGAAGAGAGAACTCGACCAAATGACCCAAAAGCATAGCAAAGCCGAAGAAGGTCAAGTGGAAAGAGCAAGACAACTTAGTCCCCAAAGACATGGGCATTGGCTCGACGCGACCAAGCAAAGCAAAGCTAGCCCTCAAGAAGAGGTAGAACAGGCTCAACACTGCTAGCAAATACCAATTGAAAAAGCAAAATGCTAGTCCCTCAAGACAGAGGCACAGAGGCTCAACACAACTAGCAAGAAAGCTCGACATCAACTGAAAAGCTCGATATCAACTGAACCCAACTGAAACAAAGATGCGACTGCTAGTCCCTCAAGATAGAGGCAAAGGCTCAACACAACTAGCAAAACGCTCCGAGCCAATTGCAAATTTCAAAAATTCAGCACGAGCAAACTCCCCCTTGCATGGTGCACACAACCGCCAACATGGGAGACATGATTTGTCCAAATTTTCTCCCCCTTAGTTGAGAATGCACCATCAAGCAAAAGGAACTGAAAGCGATTTTCTCCCCCTCAGAAAATGCACCAGCAAAGGTGCCAACAAGAGAAGTTCTCCCCCTTCCAAAGTGCATATGAGTCAAGATGCAAGTTAGCAGCTTCAGGAATATAGTCAAGAGAATGCAAAAATGCTCTAAACGGTATGGCTCCAACGACTCACTAGCATACAAGCTAGCGAAGGCTCAAACTGATCACCAAATATGAAATATGAACATATGAGCACAGTGAGCAGTTTTTAGCCAAAAAGGTATTCACCATCAAAATAGCACTACACATGTATAGACAGGAAAAACAGACAAGTGCTAATCATGTATGCAAGGTGAACTACCCCTAGCAAAGTTCAATCATCATGCTATAGAATGAAGCATAACTTGTGATTTTGAAAATTTAGATCGGAGTTGCAACGGTGAAATAGCACAAGTGCAGAATTTAGCATGTGATTGCGAGAGGTTGAAAGCTTGTCATTGCCTAACTTTTCAACTGTGCAAAGCCTATGCAGAAGCAATCAGAAGCTTAAAGCAACAGTTTTGGTCATACACTACACAACTCAAGTTTAACTCAAAGTGCAATGAGAAACAGTCTCGAAACTGTGATGTGTTGACAAGCAATCCCATCTCGATCTTTTCAATTCACTTAAAACTTGGTTTAGATTTCATTGACAGAATATGAACAGACCAAGCAAGTGACAGACTCAGAACTAGAGACATAGCAACCTAGCATATATGAAAAGCACGAGTGAATTCAACACATCCTACACATGCTAGTTGCATATCTCAATGGTGAACATTTTCATGTTTAAGTTCATTAAGCAGGTTCACCATTCAAAAATAGCTCGGCTCACAACATGTATTAGTGATCAGAAAGAGCATAAGCTACTAGCATCAACAAATAGCATCGGGGCATACTAAATAGAGCATAATTACATTCTAAAGATTATATACATGAAGCTCAGAATGTAAAAGCGTATGCTGAAATGCAAAAGAAAAGCAAAGCAAACGAGAAAAATAGTCAGTTTATGATACAAGATCCAAAATGTTTCCCCCATCTAAAAGGGAAAACACACACCAAGCTCACCCCTCAACCGATTAAAGGTCGATTCGTCCAAAGGCTTGGTGAAAATATCAGCCAACTGATGATGAGTATCGACATGGCGAAGGTGGATATCACCCTTCTCATAGTGGTCTCGCAGAAAATGAAAGCCCACATCAATGTGTTTGGTCTTCGAGTGAAGCACGGGGTTCTTAGCAAGGCCAATCGCACTCGTGCTGTCACAAAGCAAAGGGACACGAGAAAAGCTTAGACCAAAATCATGCAAAGTGGCCATCATCCAAAGCAACTGCGAACAGCAGCTAGCCGCAGCAACATACTCAGCCTCCATGGTAGACTGGGTGACACTAGTCTGCTTGCGAGAAGACCACGATACAAGAGAAGAACCAATAAATTGGCAAGTCCCAGAAGTGGACTTGCGCTCAATGCGACAACCAGCAAAAATCGGCATCGGAATAACCGCAAAGGGAGAGGGTGGAGGAAGCTGAATACCAAATCCTGAACTCAGGTGTGAAATGAAGGTACCTGAAAATGCGCTTCACCGCCTGACGGTGAGAAGTGCGCGGCGACGCCTGAAAGCGCGCGCACAGGCACACCGCGAACTGGATGTCCGGGCATGTCACCGTCAGGTAGAGCAGCGACCCGATCATGCTTCGGTACTCCTTCTGGTCCACAGCTTCTCCATCCTTGTCCGCATCCAGGGCCGTCGTGGTCGACATGGGTGTTGGAAGAGGCTTGGCCTCACCCATATCGAACCTCTTCAGCAAGTCCTTGGTATACTTGCCCAAGTGCACAAACGTCCCTTCTCGGGATTGCTTAATTTGCAATCCGAGAAAGAAAGTCAGCTCCCCCATCATACTCATCTCGAACTCCCTGCTCATAGTATCTGCAAACTTGGCAACCAAAGCGTGAGAAGAACCACCAAAAATGATATCATCCACGTAAATCTGGACCAAGAGAGTGTCTTTGCCTTGCTTGAGGAGAAAAAGCATTTTATCCACACATCCCATTTTAAAACCCTTAGCAAGCAAAAAGGTGTTCAACCTATCATACCAGGCTCTAGGGGCTTGTTTCAAACCATATAAAGCTTTGTGGAGTTCAAAAACATGGTTTGGAAACTTGGGATTTTCAAAACCGGGGGGTTGTTCAACATAAACCTCTTCTTCTATGTAGCCATTTAAGAAGGCACTCTTGACATCCATTTGAAAAAGTTTGAAACCTTTGGATGTTGCAAAAGCCAAGAGTATCCTAATAGCCTCCAAACGAGCTACAGGAGCAAAAGTCTCCTCATAGTCTATCCCCTCCTTCTGACTATAACCCTTTGCTACAAGCCTGGCCTTGTTTCTAACAACGTGGCCATCCTCTCCTTGCTTGTTTTTGAAAACCCATTTTGTCCTAATAGGCTTACAGTCTGGAGAAGGTGGAACTAAAACCCAAACCCGATTTTGCTCAAAGTTCTCTAACTCCTCATGCATGGCATTGACCCAATCCAGATCCGTCAAAGCGTGTCCAACATCTCGGGGCTTAAAATCAGTAACAAAAGCAGAATGAGCAAAGTGAGAGATCTGTGACCTGGACCGAGTGGCACGTTCGTCAATGTTGCCGATCATCTGCTGAGGGGGGTGTTGGCGCTGGATGTGTCGTGGCGCCTCCTGTGCAGAAGTGATCTCCCCCTCAACAGCAGCTGGTGCCTCCCCGGGTACAAAAGGTACCGCTCGGGGTGGCGGATCCCACGGCCCCCAGGAAGAAGAAGTGTTGGGGCCGTGAGTCGTAGTAGAAGCCGCTCCTTGCGGCACAGCAGGTGGAGGGGGTGCTGGATCATCCATACCTTCAGCACCCTCGTCCTCGTCATCAAGAAGAGGCTCACCAACCTCATGATCACCTACACGCTCATAACGAGAAGAAGGACAAACCATGTCTCATCGAAGGTGACATCGGATGTCTCCATGACTAGGTTAGTGTCAAGGTTAAGTACACAATAAGCACGAGTATGAGTGCCATAACCCAAAAACACACCGTCGGAAGAACGAGACTCAAATTTGTCTAGGTTGCCCTTTTTGAGTATAAAACAATGGCAACCAAAAACTCTAAAATAACTCACCTTGGGGAGTTTTCCAAAATGCAACTCATCAGAGGTCTTTTTCAAGAAAGCTCGAAGAAAAATGCGATTGGAAATATAGCATGCAGTGCTCATAGCTTCGGCCTAATATCGCCTAGGAGTCCTATGCTCATCGAGCATTGTCCTGGCCATCTCTACAAGGGTCCGATTCTTCCTCTCTACAACACCATTTTGTGGCGGTGTGTAGGGAGAAGAAAACTGATGCTCCAAGCCCAAAGAGTTACAAAACTTCTCAAAATCTGAATTCTTGAATTCGGAACAATTATCACTCCTAATAGCTCACATCGAGTTCAAAGGAACTCGTTCTGAAGACGCAAAATCAGATTGCGAGCAAAGGAGAAAGTCTCGGTCTTCTCAGCTAAAAAGAAGACCCACGAATATCTCGAAAAATCATCAACAACAACAAGCACATACCACTTCCCCCCAACCGAGCTCACCCGAGCTGGACCAACAAGGTCCATGTGCAAAAGCTCTCCAGGGTGCTTGGTCATGACCTAAGTCACTGGATGGTGGGGAGCGGCTACCATCTTCCCATGTCTACAAGAATGGCAAACAAGATCCTTCTCCATGGACAACTTGGGCAATCCTCGGATTAGGCCAAGTGAACTAAGTCTTGCAAGCAAGTCGAAGCTTAGGTGACCGAGTCTCCTATGCCACTTCCAAAGATCAGAGGAGGAAGGTCCAGCCAAAAGACATCGAGAAATTCCAAACGACTCCGAGAAATCCGCACGAAAGACTTTTCCAAAGGGTGAAATCACACAAACAAGATTGCCCTGAGGATCCAAAATACGACTGAGATTCGGCTTAAAACGAATCTCATAGTCGTCATCAAAGAGTTGCGAAACAGAAAGAAGGTTAAAATGCAAGTTAGAAACAAGAGCAACATCGCGCAACACAAAATGCTCATTAACTCGCACCGACCCACGAGACAACACTTTACCTTTGCTATTGCCGCCGAAGGTGATAAACTCTTTACCGGCGACAGGACTAAGACTGGAGAACAACTTGGTGTTTCCGGTCATGTGCCTCGAGCAACCAGAATCCACCAACCAAACGTCCTCCAATTGTTTTACCTACATCAATAAAAAGACATAGGGTGAGCATACGGTCCAACACTGGGGTTAGTGAAGTAGGAAGAATACCAATGTTGGGCCGGCTGCACAAAAGAACGGTTAGAGTAAAAACCATTCCTAGTAGGTCTACGGGGGAAGCGATCACCACGTTGAGGAAAACGTGGTCCGCTAAGGGAAGAGCGTCCATCGCGATACTCAAAACGCGGTGGGGGAAAACGCTCAACTACAAAGCCACCGCCATGGGGTCCATAGCCCACAACCGCAGGCTCCCGCCGGGCACGTCCTCTCCTCTGCCTAGGCCTGGAAACTTGAGGTTCTGGACCTCTGGGCCTAGCAGCACGCCTCTGAACATTCGACACATGTACATCATGGAAAGGATGGTACATGTCCGGATTGTTCATCTCCCTAGCACGGCGCGCCTCTCTCTTGCGCCGAAAGCAGAACTCACTCAAGTGTCCATCTCTCCCACAATGCTCACAATGGTACCTCACCGCTCTCAAAGGGGATTGTTGGTACACACGGTTGTGGGTGTGGATCACTTTTCCCTTCTGTGGCATATGAAGGACCGAGAAGCTACCCGAAAGCGACCAGAGGGGGGGTGAATGGGAGCTTCAATAATTTCCTTTCGGAAACTAGATGCCACTGTCCCAAGATCAACCCCAAAGGCGAAACCTAGAGCTTGCTAATGTCCACGACCCTAGATGTAGGGTGGATGCTTCCTAGAAGCACAGCGGGACACTAGACAACCCTAGAAAGCCAACCCAAAAGACGGAACTCAAATCCAATCAAGAACGAACGAACTGCGAACGAAGACGCGCGAAACTGCAGCGACCGGACTCTGGCCTGCGTCCGGTCAGCAGGGACCGGACGCGTCCGGTCGTCAGAAAACAGCTCTGGGAGCTCTCTGTTCGCGACCGGACGCACGGAGCTCAAGCGTCCGGTCGTTCACTGAGCGTCCAGTCAGATGAGACAATGACACGGGAACAGTGCAAGCGTAGCGTCCGGTCGAAATGCAAACAGAGCGTCCGGTCGAGAGCGTCCGGTCAGTACGCAGAAAAGCTTGGCGCCGTGCTCAACGACCGGACTCTGAAAGCATGCGTCCGGTCAGCCCGACAGAGCGTCCGGTCACCCCGCGACTGCACTGAAACTCCGGCGATTCAACCCGATCTCCTCCGAATCAAGTGCTCTAGGCTTGGGATTCGATCTGAGGAGTCACAAGGAGGTTAGTGAGCTATCTCTAAGAGATCATGGCTCGAACCTAACTCCAAATCGGTGAATCGAAGGAATTCGGGGGAAAGAAGAAAAAGAGACCCGAAACTAAAACTTGATCGATCTCCTAGACCGTGAGGTTAGAGATGATTTCTTTCGGTGGAAAGAAGTGCCTCACGATCTAGAGCAACTCAGTTCAAACGGAATCGTGAAAGATGAACCGAGCACGAAGATCAAGCGACGGGAAAACTCAAGGCACAAAGCAATCCGCGAAGAACATGATGAACATGAAATCAAAACGCGAATTGACACCAAGAGATGGGATCCAAGGTGAGGATACGGCCTCACTTCCTCGAATCAACGGTACACAGAGTGGAGTCTCTCTGCGGATCTCAACTAGCTAAAGCAGGGGTGTGGGAGAGTGGAAACCCTAGGAAATGAAAGCTCTAACTGAGATTGAGATATGGAGGAGGGTGTCTCCCCTAGACTACTTATACTAACCTAGCCTAAGTCTATTTCCTACTCTACCCCTCTCTACTCTAATTACAGAGCGGACCAGCCTAACCCTAAGGCTATTCTAGTCCACCCGCTGGTGGTAGGTAGATCCGACGGCCACGCCCGCACGGTCTTCCGCGTCGCCTCCACGCAACCTTCAGATCGTCGCCACGTGCCGCCACCACTCTGCACCCCCGGTTTTGCGGCCCAAACCGGGAAACCAGCCTTTTCCATCAGCCCCCGGTTTTGAGGCCCAAACCGGGAAACCAGCCTCCAGCCCGAGTTTTGTGGCCAAACTCGGAAACCGTCCGCGCCCGAGTTTTGAGGCCCAAACTCGGAAACCGGCCCACGCCCAGGTTTTGAGGCTCAACCTGGAAACCGTCGCGCCCAGGTTTTGTGGCTCAACCTGGAAACCCAGCACCCAGGTTTTGAGGCCCAAACCTGGAAACCGTCCACCGTTGGTTTTTCCCGGGCTCTACCAACAAACCGGCGTCGTAGAGGGGATGCACCGCCTGTGCACCCCTTCCACCGACCTGATCGCACTTCTCCGCTTGTCGCTGTCGCAGGCTGCCAGCCACCACAGCTGATCCTCCGGCCTCCAGTCCATCAGTCCAAGTCCACGTCCGCCCTTCACCGTCCGATACATCGGCATGGCACGTCCGCCGCACGGCACGCCCATCCTTCATCGCGCCCGGTCCGTCGGCACGGCACGTCGCAACTTGACCTTCACCCGCCATCGATCACTGTCTCCGTGCTCGACACCTGCACAACACAAGCCAAAGAACATGCGCATCATCTCCGTTGACAATCACTCATCACACAGAGACTCGGCATACACCCATGTATCCGCAATCTCCCCCTTGATGAGTGCATTGTCAACTCCACAACAAATCATGAATAAGAAGAAGGAGGTAGGAAGGAGTGGGAGGAGAAAACCCAACCAAATGACCCAAAAGCCTAACAAAAGCCAAAGAAGGTCAAGTGGATGAAGCGAAAACTTGGTCCCCAAAGACATGGGCAACGGCTCGACGCAACCAAGCAAAGCAAAGCTAGCCCTCAAGAAGAGGTAGAACAGGCTCAACACCGCTAGCAGATACCAATTGAAGATCGGAGGACAACAGAAGCAAAATGCTAGTCCCTCAAGATAGAGGCACAGAGGCTCAACACAACTAGCAAGAAAATCACTCCGAACCAATTGGAAATCAACCCAAAACAAATGGGAAAGCACACCAGACGATACCAATTGAAAGCCAAAAGAAAAAGCTTATGAAAGCTCATGAAAAGCTAGGAACGTTTGCTAGTCCCTCAAGACAGAGGCAACGGCTCAACACAACTAGCAAACTCCCCCTCGACAAATGCAAACAACTAGGACAAATGAGTCTCCCCTTAGTTGAACAACACAGGAGCATATGATTTGCATAAATTTCTCCCCCTAGTTGAAAATGCACTTATCAAGGCCAAAAGGTATCGGAGAAGCAACTCCCTTCACATAAACTCCCCCTGAACACAAGATCTCCTTCCAAAATGCATATGAAGTCAAAATGCAAGTTAGGAGCTTCAAGTATATAGTCAAAAGAGTGCAAAGATGCTCTAATCAGTATAGCTCCAACATCTCAATTAAGCACTCAAATAGCAAAGGCTCAAACTGATCACTTATACGAAATATGAAGCATAGGAGCATGTGAGCAGTTTTAAGCCAAAAAGGATAGTCACCATCAAAATAACACTAGACATGTATAGAAGGAATCCAAACAAGTGCTAAACATATATACAAGGTGAACTACCCCTAGCAAAGTTCAATCATCATGCATAGGAATGAAGCATATACTTGTGATTCCAAATTCATATCGGAGTTGCAGCGGTAAAGGAGTTCACAAGTTCATTTTTAGCATGTGATTGCGAGAGGTTGAAAGCTTGTCAATGCCTAACTTTTCAACCGTGCGAAGCCTATGCCGAAGCAATCAGAAGCTTAAAGCAACGGTTTCGGTCATACACTACATGGCTCAAGTTTAACTCAAGGTGCAATGAGAAACAGTCTCAATACCATGAGGTGTTGACAAGCAATCCCATCTCGATCTTTTCAATTCAACAATACTTGGTTCAGATTTTAAGCAAGTTATGAACAACCAAGCAAGTGAATGACTCAGAACTAGAGACATAGCAACCTAGCATATATGAAAAGCAGGAATGGACTCAACACACCCTACACATGCTAGTTGCATATCTCAATGGTGAACATTTTCAGATTTATATACATTAGGCATAATTCACCATTCCAAAAATAGCTCGCTCATAACATGTAACAGTGATCAGAAAGAGCATAAGCTACAAGCATCATCATAAGTATCGGAGCAATACTAACAAGAGCATAATTACATTCTAGTGAATATAGACATAAAGCTCAGAACGTAAATGCGTATGTCCGACACAAAACTGAAAGAAAGAAGATACCAATTGGAAGGACTCAAGAAACTCAAAAGAAAAGAGCCTCAAAATAAAAGAGTCAGTCTGTACATCTCAAAATGCTTCCCCCATCTAAAAGGGGAAACACACACCAAGCTCACCCCTCAACCTATTAAAGGTTGATTCGTCTAAAGGCTTGGTGAAAATATCAGCCAATTGGTGATGAGTATCGACATGGCGAAGGTCGATATCACCCTTCTCCTGGTGGTCTCGCAAGAAATGAAAGCGCACATCAATGTGTTTGGTTTTCGAGTGAAGCACGGGGTTCTTAGCAACGCTAATGGCACTCGTGCTGTCACAAAGCAAAGGAACTCGAGTAAAGCTCAAACCAAAATCACGCAAAGTGGCCATCATCCAGAGTAACTGGGAACAACAGCTAGCCGCAGCAACATATTCAGCCTCCGTGGTAGACTGAGCGACACTAGACTGCTTGCGAGAAGACCACGACACAAGAGAAGATCCAATAAACTGGCAAGTCCCTGAAGTAGACTTGCGCTCAATGCGACAACCAGCAAAATCAGCATCAGAAAAGCCACAAAGCGAGAGGGTGGAAGAAGCAGAATACCAAATCCCGAGCTCAGGCGTGAAACGAAGGTACCTGAGGATGCGCTTCACCGCCTGACGGTGAGAAGTGCGTGGCGAAGCCTGAAAGCGCGCGCACAAGCATACGGCGAACTGAATGTCCGGCCGTGTCGCCGTCAGGTAGAGCAGCGATCCAATCATGCTGCGGTACTCCTTCTGGTCCACTGCTTCTCCATCCGTGTCGGCATCCAGGGCAGTCGTCGTCGACATGGGCGTCGGAAGAGGCTTGGCCTCACCCATGTCGAACCGCTTCAGCAAGTCCCTCGTGTACTTGCCCTGGTGCACAAACGTCCCCTCTCGGGATTGCTTAATTTGCAACCCGAGAAAGAAGGTCAGCTCGCCCATCATGCTCATCTCGAACTCCCTGCTCATAGTATCTGCAAACTTGGCAACCAAAGCGTGAGAAGAACCACCGAAAATGATATCATCCACGTAAATTTGGACCAAGAGAGTATCTTTGCCTTGCTTGAGGAGAAAGAGCGTTTTATCAACACATCCCATTTTAAAACCCTTAGCTAGCAAAAAGGTTTTTAATCTCTCATACCAGGCTCTAGGGGCTTGTTTCAAACCATACAAAGCTTTGTGGAGTTTAAAGACATGGTTTGGAAACTTGGGATTTTCAAAACCGGGGGGTTGCTGGACATAGACCTCCTCCTCAATGTAGCCGTTTAAGAAGGCACTCTTGACATCCATTTGAAAAAGTTTGAAACCCATGGATGCAGCATAAGCCAAGAGTATCCTAATAGCCTCCAAACGAGCTACAGGAGCGAAGGTCTCCTCATAATCTATCCCCTCCTTCTGACTATAACCCTTCGCTACAAGCCGGGCCTTGTTTCTCACAATGTGGCCCTCCTCTCCTTGCTTGTTTTTAAATACCCATTTTGTCCCAATAGGTTTACAGTCAGGAGGTGGTGGCACTAGAACCCAAACCCGATTTCGCTCAAAGTTCTCTAGCTCCTCATGCATGGCATTGACCCAATCCGGATCCGTCAATGCGTGTCCAACATCTCGGGGTTCAAAAGACGCAACAAAAGCAGAATGAGCAAAGTGCGAGATGTGCTGTGACCTGGAGCGAGTAACTCGCTCGTCGATGTCGCCGATCATCTGTTCAGGGGGGTGCTGGCGCTGGATATGTCGTGGCGCCTCCCGGGAAGAAGTGACCTCCCCCTCAACAGCAGCTGGTTCCACCCCGGGTACAAAAGGTACCGCGCGAGGTGGAGGATCCCACGGTCCCCAGGAAGAAGAAGTGTCGGGGCCGTGAGTCGTCGTCGAGGCCGCCCTTTGCGGCACGGCAGGTGGAGGGGGTGCTGGATCATCTATATCTTCAGCACCCTCGTCCTCATCATCAAAAAGAGGCTCTCCAACCTCATGATCACCTGCACGCTCAAAACGAGAAGAGGG
Organism: Coix lacryma-jobi var. lacryma-jobi; assembly: GCA_009763385.1. Classification (NCBI taxonomy): domain Eukaryota; kingdom Viridiplantae; phylum Streptophyta; class Magnoliopsida; order Poales; family Poaceae; genus Coix; species Coix lacryma-jobi. Next base: position 94,624,584 of record CM019825.1, read on the forward strand.
ACAAACAAGAGTCTCGTCGAAGGTGACATCTGATGTCTCCATGACTCGGTTAGTGTCAAGGTTAAGTACACGATAAGCTCGAGTGTGAGTGCCATAACCCAAAAACACACCGTCAGAAGAACGAGACTCAAACTTGTCCAGGTTGCCTTTCTTCAATATAAAACAGTGGCAACCAAAGACTCTAAAATAACTCACCTTGGGCTGGCGACCAAAACGCAACTCATAAGAGGTCTTCTTCAAAAACGCTCTCAGAAAAATGCGATTCGAAATGTAGCATGCAGTGTTCATAGCTTCGGCCCAAAAACGCCTAGGAGTCCTATGCTCATCAAGCATCGTCCTGGCCATCTCAACAAGGGTCCGATTCTTCCTTTCTACAACACCATTTTGAGGTGGTGTATAGGGGGAAGAAAACTGATGCTCCAAACCAAGGCGGTTACAAAACTTCTCAAAATCCGAATTTTTAAACTCGGAACCATTATCACTCCGAATAGCTCGCATCGAGTTCAAAGGGAACTCGTTCTGAAGACGCAAAATCAGATTGCGAGCAAATGAGAAAGTCTCGGTCTTCTCAGCTAAAAAGAAGACCCACGAATACCTCGAAAAGTCGTCAACAATAACAAGCACATACCACTTCCCACCAACTGAGCTTACCCGAGCCGGACCAACAAGGTCCATGTGTAAAAGCTCTCCGGGGTGCGAGGTCATGACCTTAGTCACCGGATGGTGGGGAGCAGCAACCATCTTCCCATGTCTGCAAGAATGGCAAACTAGATCCTTCTCCATCGAAAGCTTGGGCAATCCTCGGATTAGGCCAAGTGAGCTAAGTCTTGCAAGCAAGTCGAAGCTTAAGTGACCGAGCCTCCTATGCCACTTCCAAAGATCGGAAGAAGAAGGACTAGCCAAAAGACAGCGAGAAGAACCAAACGATTCCGAGAAATTCGCACAAAAGACTTTCCCAAAGGGCGAAATCAGACATACAAGATCGCCCTGAGGATCTAAGATGCGACTAAGGTTCGGTTTAAAACGAATCTCATAGTCATCATCAAAAAGTTGCGAAACAGAAAGAAGGTTAAAATGCAGGTTAGAAACAAGAGCAACATCGCGCAACACAAAGTGCTCATTAACCCGCACCGATCCGCGAGACAACACCTTACCTTTACTATTGTCGCCGAAGGTTATGTACTCCTTTCCGGCGACTGGGCTAAGGCTGGAGAACCACTTGGTGTTTCCGGTCATGTGCCTCGAACAACCGGAATCCACCAACCAAACGTCCTCCAACCGTCTTACCTACATCAAAAGAAAGACATAGGGTGAGCATACGGTCCAACACTGGGGTTAGTGAAATAAGGGGAAAACCAGTGTTGGGCCGGCTGCTCAAAAGAAGGGTTAGTGAAAAAACCATTCCTAGCATGTCTACGAGGGAAGCGATCACCACGCTGAGGAAAACGTGGTCCGCTGGGGAAGAAGCGCTCACCGCGGTACTCAAACTGCGGTGGGGGAAAGCGCTCAACAAAGCCTCCGCCACGGGGTCCGTTACCTGCAAAAGCAGGACCCCGTCGGGCACGCTCTCTACGAGGTTTACGCCTAGGAGCCTGGGGCTCAACTGCTCTAGCGTCTCTCCTCGGAGCTCTCTCCTGCCTAGGCCTAACAAACTGAGGTGCTGGACCTCTAGGCCTAGTCTCCCTCCTAGGGGCTCTCTCCTGCTGCCTAGGCTGGGTATGCTTCCCTCCAGACCTAGCAGCTCTCCCCTGAGGCTTCGGAGCATGTCCACCACGAGCTGGGTGAAACATGTCCGGGTTCTGCATCTCCCTAGCTCGGCGCGCCTCTCTCCTGCGCCTAAAGCAGAACTCACTCAGGTGACCATCCCGCCCACAAAAGTCACACTGAAACCTCACCGCGCGCAAAGGGGGTTGTTGGTTTGCAGGGATGTGGGTATGGTTCACCTTGCCCTTGCCCTTCTGTGGCAACTCCTCTCGGATGGGTGGCATTGTGTCAAGCTTGTTCTTTAGGTGATTGGGCTTGGGTTGCCATTGTGGATTCTTGGGTGGAGCCTTGGGGGGTTCAACTACAACTCCATCCTTGGTGACAGGCTTGGCAGGCTCTTTGGGTGGAAGCTTGGTTAGTTTGGGAGTAGTGGTGGAGTTGGGCTTCTCACAGGGGTTCAGACCACTAGACTCTCCAATCTTACCAAAAGCTGAAAGATCAATACTCTGGCCAAGACCTACACCAGGAGCCCCAGCAGCTCGCTTGAATTGGGAGATCATCATCCCGAGCTGAGGCTCACCACAAGACACCCATGACAAGACGGTCCGAAGGTATGTGTTTTCCTCCTCGGTACGCACCTTGTCATGCCTCACATTTGCCATCTCCTGCTCCAGGCCCTCACACAAAGCACATCTCTTGACACAAGTGCTATCCGAGCCGGCCTTCTCAAAAGACTCAAGCTTGGCATTCTTCTCTGCCAACTCGGATTGCAAGACAGGACAAGTCTTGCACGCACCCAACAGCTGCGGTCTAGCTCGGAGCTCATCCACCTCATCTACCAGCGCAGCATACTTACTCCTCAGAGTGAGAAGATCCGTCATGTGCGCGGCGCAATTCTCGCACTCCAACTCCTCCGACACAACCACGGTGGATCGAGCGAACTCAAGCTCCTTCACCGTGTCCTCCCACTTTTGCCTAAACTCCTTGCGCTCTCTAGCAGCACGCCTAAGCAACTTATCTTGGCTAAGGAGGGCAGCAGTCAACTTCTCAACCTCGGAGGAAAGCTCGTCGTAGGTGAGAGATACCTGGGAGGTGTCGTCGTCGTCGTCGTTCCGAGGCGTGTGCTCCAGCTCGCCTCCGACCTCATCTCCGAGCGCCATGGTGCAGAGGCCGTCGTCGTCGGCGAAGAAGCAGAGGCCGTTCAGCTTGTCCTCGATCCTCTTCTTCTTCTCGGACTCGTCATCGCTCGAGCTGGCGGAGTCGTCATCCGAGCCGTCGACGTCGCTGAGCGTGGCGAAGAACGCGCGCTGCTCAGCCTGGGCCTTCTCCAAGTACTTCTTCTTGATGTACTCCTTGTCGAAGCCGCCCCGCTTCTTGTGCTTTGGGGGAACGTACTTCTCCTTGTACTTGGAGTCGCGCCTGCGCCCATGATCGCCCTTGCCCGAGTGCTTGTTCTTCTTCTTGGGGCAGTCGGCGATGAAGTGGTCGGGGTCGCCGCACTCGTAGCAGCCCGAGCGTCCTCCTCCGCGACGACGGTTCATGCGGTTATTGTGGAACCGCGAGAACCGGTTGGCAAGCAAAGCCAACTCGTCGTCACCCAACGTCTCCAGCTGGTCCTCTGTAACAGAAAAGAGACAAGAAAGAGCAAAGCCAGCTGAGGGGTTAGAGGAAGAGCCGGAAACCAAAGCCATGGACGGGCGAGAAGGATTTTCAAAAGAAGCCCTCGCCATAGCATCAATCTCACTGGACTTGAGCTTACTGAAGAGCTCGTCGCAGGTGAGGGTCTCATAGTTCGGGGATTCGATGATCGCCTGAACTTTAGAATCCCACACCGAACGGTCAAGAGTGTGCAAAAGCTTCAAAGCACGCTCATGATCGTCAAATGGCAACTGCTCTCGGTTAGCCCTCATCCTGTTGACAATCACCTGAAAGCGAGCGAATAAACTTTCTATGCTCTCGCCAGGCTGATGTCGGAAGTTCTCATACTCTCTCTTGAACGACTCGTAGAGTCGGGTTTTGACTTGAGAGGTGCCCTCATGAAAACGCATGAGGGTGTCCCAGATCTCCCGAGCCGTAGAGAGGTGAGAAACGCGATCAAACTCACCCACGCTCAAACAGGAGAACAAAGCGTTACGCGCCCGGCTATTGGCTTCGTGCTCATCGATCTGAAGCTGAGAGACACGAGCAGCCAGGACAACGTAGTTGGCGTTGTTGCAAATCTCCCAAACAGAAGAGCCCATGCTCTGGAGATAGGCCGACATGCGTATCTTCCAATACGCATAGTTCGTCCCATCGAAAAACGGCGGTTTGCCCACGCCGCGATCCATGTCGCCTTCGGTGGATCTGGAACCGGCTAAGGTGGAAGATCCTTAACCAGCTCCGATACCAATTGAAGGACCGAGAAGCTACCCGAAAGCGACCAGAGGGGGGGGTGAATGGGAGCTTCAATAATTTCCTTTCGGAAACTAGATGCCACTGTCCCAAGATCAACCCCAAAGGCGAAACCTAGAGCTTGCTAATGTCCACGACCCTAGATGTAGGGTGGATGCTTCCTAGAAGCACAGCGGGACACTAGACAACCCTAGAAAGCCAACCCAAAAGACGGAACTCAAATCCAATCAAGAACGAACGAACTGCGAACGAAGACGCGCGAAACTGCAGCGACCGGACTCTGGCCTGCGTCCGGTCAGCAGGGACCGGACGCGTCCGGTCGTCAGAAAACAGCTCTGGGAGCTCTCTGTTCGCGACCGGACGCACGGAGCTCAAGCGTCCGGTCGTTCACTGAGCGTCCAGTCAGATGAGACAATGACACGGGAACAGTGCAAGCGTAGCGTCCGGTCGAAATGCAAACATAACGTCCGGTCGAGAGCGTCCGGTCAGTACGCAGAAAAGCTTGGCGCCGTGCTCAACGACCGGACTCTGAAAGCATGCGTCCGGTCAGCCCGACAGAGCGTCCGGTCACCCCGCGACTGCACTGAAACTCCGGCGATTCAACCCGATCTCCTCCGAATCAAGTGCTCTAGGCTTGGGATTCGATCTGAGGAGTCACAAGGAGGTTAGTGAGCTATCTCTAAGAGATCATGGCTCGAACCTAACTCCAAATCGGTGAATCGAAGGAATTCGGGGGAAAGAAGAAAAAGAGACCCGAAACTAAAACTTGATCGATCTCCTAGACCGTGAGGTTAGAGATGATTTCTTTCGGTGGAAAGAAGTGCCTCACGATCTAGAGCAACTCAGTTCAAACGGAATCGTGAAAGATGAACCGAGCACGAAGATCAAGCGACGGGAAAACTCAAGGCACAAAGCAATCCGCGAAGAACATGATGAACATGAAATCAAAACGCGAATTGACACCAAGAGATGGGATCCAAGGTGAGGATACGGCCTCACTTCCTCGAATCAACGGTACACAGAGTGGAGTCTCTCTGCGGATCTCAACTAGCTAAAGCAGGGGTGTGGGAGAGTGGAAACCCTAGGAAATGAAAGCTCTAACTGAGATTGAGATATGGAGGAGGGTGTCTCCCCTAGACTACTTATACTAACCTAGCCTAAGTCTATTTCCTACTCTACCCCTCTCTACTCTAATTACAGAGCGGACCAGCCTAACCCTAAGGCTATTCTAGTCCACCCGCTGGTGGTAGGTAGATCCGACGGCCACGCCCGCACGGTCTTCCGCGTCGCCTCCACGCAACCTTCAGATCGTCGCCACGTGCCGCCACCACTCTGCACCCCCGGTTTTGCGGCCCAAACCGGGAAACCAGCCTTTTCCATCAGCCCCCGGTTTTGAGGCCCAAACCGGGAAACCAGCCTCCAGCCCGAGTTTTGTGGCCAAACTCGGAAACCGTCCGCGCCCGAGTTTTGAGGCCCAAACTCGGAAACCGGCCCACGCCCAGGTTTTGAGGCTCAACCTGGAAACCGTCGCGCCCAGGTTTTGTGGCTCAACCTGGAAACCCAGCACCCAGGTTTTGAGGCCCAAACCTGGAAACCGTCCACCGTTGGTTTTTCCCGGGCTCTACCAACAAACCGGCGTCGTAGAGGGGATGCACCGCCTGTGCACCCCTTCCACCGACCTGATCGCACTTCTCCGCTTGTCGCTGTCGCAGGCTGCCAGCCACCACAGCTGATCCTCCGGCCTCCAGTCCATCAGTCCAAGTCCACGTCCGCCCTTCACCGTCCGATACATCGGCATGGCACGTCCGCCGCACGGCACGCCCATCCTTCATCGCGCCCGGTCCGTCGGCACGGCACGTCGCAACTTGACCTTCACCCGCCATCGATCACTGTCTCCGTGCTCGACACCTGCACAACACAAGCCAAAGAACATGCGCATCATCTCCGTTGACAATCACTCATCACACAGAGACTCGGCATACACCCATGTATCCGCAGCATAAGCTCCTCCTGGATGGGTGGCATGGTGTCCAGCTTGTTTTTCAGGTGGTTGGGTTTAGGAGCCCATTGCTGGTTCTTGGGTGGAGCTCGTGGAGGTTCTTCAAACACCCCATCCTTGGTGTTAGGCTTGAGAGGCTCTTTGGGTGGAAGCTTGGTAAGTTTGGGAGTAGTGGTGGTGTTGGGCTTCTCACATGGGTTTAGACCACTTGACTCTCCAATCTTTCCAAAAGCAGAAAGATCAACACTCGGAGCAAAACCTACACCAGGACCTTCAGCAGCTCGCTTGAATTGGGAGATCATCATCCTGAGCTGTGGCTCACCACAAGACACCCATGACAAGATGGTCCGAAGGTATGTGTTTTCTTCCTCGGTTTGCATCTTGTCATGCTTCACATTGGCTATCTCCATTTCCAGGCCCTCACACAAAACACACCTAGACACACAAGAGCTACCCGAGCTGGCCTCCTCAAGAGACACAATCTTGGCATTCTTCTCTGCCAACTCGGATTGTAAGACAGGACAAGTCTTGCACGCACCCAACAGCGAGGGTCTAGCCTTCAGCTCATCCACCTCTCCTACCAACGCAACATACTTACCTCTCAAAGTGAGAAGGTCAGTCATGTGCTTGGTGCACATCTCACACTCTACCTCCTCAGAAACGACCACAGTGGACTTAGCAAACTCATGCTCTCTCATCGTGTCCTCCCACTTCTGCCTAAACTCCTTGCGCTCTCTAGCAGCACACCTAAGCAACTTGTCCTGACTAAGCAAGGCGGCAGTAAGCTTCTCAACCTCAGCAGAAAGCTCGTCGTGGGTGAGAGATACCTGAGAGGTGTCATCGTCGTCGTCGTTCCGAGGAGTCTCCTCCAGCTCACCGTCGACCTCCTTGTCGAGGGCCATGGTGCAGAAGCCGTCGTCGTCGGCGAAGAAGCAGAGACCGTTCAGCTTGTCCTCGATCCTCTTCTTCTTCTTGGACTCGTCATGGCTTGAGCAAGCGGAGTCGTCATCCGAGCCGTCGACGTCGCTGAGCGTGGCGAAGAACGCACGCTGCTCAGCCTGGGCCTTCTCCAAGTACTTCTTCTTGATGTACTCCTTGTCGAAGCCGCCCCTCTGCTTGTGCCTTGCGGGGACGTAATTCTCCTTGCGCTTGCCGGAGTCATACTTGTGCCCATGATCGCCCTTCCTAGATGTGTTCTTCTTGGGGCAGTTGGCGATGAAGTGGTCGGGATCGCCACACTCAAAACATCCTGAGTGTCCTCCTCCACGGCGACGGTTCATGCGGTTGTTGTGGAACCACGAGAACCGGTTGGCGAGCATCGCCAACTCGTCATCCCCCAAAGACTCCAGCTGGTCCTCTGTGACAGAAAAGAGTGAAGAAAGTGCAAATCCTCCAGAGGGATTAGCAGAAGAGCCAGAAACCAAAGCCATAGTCGAGCCAGAAGGATTTTCATAAGAAGCCCTCGACATGGCGTCAATCTCACTAGACTTGAGCTTACTGAAGAGCTCGTCGCAAGTGAGGGTCTCATAGTTAGACGATTCGATGATCGCCTGGACCTTTGAGTCCCACACCGACCGATCAAGAGTGTGCAAAAGTTTCAAAGCCCCCTCATGATCGTCAAAAGGCAACAGCTCCTTGTTCGCTCTCATCTTGTTGACAATGACCTGAAAGCGAGCGAATAAACTCTCTATGCTCTCGCCAGGCATGTGTCAAAAGTTCTCATACTCCCGCTTGTGCGACTCGTAGAGACGGGATTTGACTTGAGTGGTTCCCTCATGGAAGCGCATGAGGGTCGCCCAAATCTCATGAGCCGTGGGGAGGTGAGAAACGCGATCAAACTCAGACATGCTCAAACAGGAGAAAAGAGCGTTACGCGCTCGGCTATTGGCATCGTGCTCATCCATCTGAAGCTGAGTAACACGAGCAGCCAAGACAACGTAATCGGCCTTGTTGCAAATCTCCCAAACAGAAGAGCCCATGCTCTGGAGATAGGCCGACATGCGTATCTTCCAATACGCATAGTTCGTCCCATCGAAAAACGACGGTTTGCCCACTCCGCGATCCATGTCGCCTTCTGTGGATCTAGAACAGGCTAAGGTGGAAGATCCTTAACCCGCTCTGATACCAATTGAAGGACCGAGAATGCACTAGCAAGGCGACCAGAGGGGGGGGGGGTGAATGGGAGCCAACAAAAATTCTTTCGAATCTTTGGCCAAATGTCCCAAAATCAACCCCGAGAAGCTTCGATCAAAACCGTGATGCCCACGACCCTTGGAAGAGGGTGGGTGATCCCTAGGATCACAGCGAGGCACCACAAAGCGATAGCAAATCAAAAACGCCGAAAACACCGAGACAAGTTTGACCCTCAAAAACCAAGTCCCGAACGTAGATAGACGACCACGTCGAGAAATCTTCAAATACCAATGCTAACAAGTAGCAAAGATACCTAGAGAGGTTCCTTGGTCAAATACAAGGCCAAACGAGAAGTCCGAAAACCAAGCGAAGAAGCCGGGAGATCAAACGCACAAAACCAGAAGCTTCAGGCAATTCCCGGACTGTCCGCCCCTACTGCGGACTGTCCGCGATAGGAGCTCGGACTGTCCGCCGGCCAAATGGACAAAACAGCAAGGTTGCTGAACGTCCCTGGTCGACTCCCGGACTATCCACGAAATTCAACTGCGGACTGTCCGCCGGTCAAAAATCGCCAAGGCAGCCGAGGAACGCAGCCACTGATCTGGCTCACCCCCGATGCCCAGACTGTCCGTGGTACCAGGCGCGGACTGTCCGCGACCTTGCAGAGAGGGCAATTTTGGTCGCCCTTCTCCCAAAACTTCTCCAAATCAAATCAACTCACAATCCCACGTTGCCAAACTTGGAGAGGATGATCATGGAGTAGTTAGGAGACTATCCCCAAGAAATCATCCGCTCAAATCAACTCAAACACCGGGAAATCGAAAGGGGAGGAGTATGAACCGAAAAAGCACCACGAAAATGAAATCAACCCGATCTACTTGTTCGTGAGGAGTTCGATGAATTCATTCGGTGGAAATGGTTTCCTTTCAAAAACGAACAAGATGATTCAAACGGATTTCGCAAAGACGCTGTATGGAGAGAGATTGAGCGACGGGAAAAACGCGGAGAAAAGAAGAACGTGAAGAACACGAACCAAAACGTGAATCAACACATCGATCTGCAACCGTGTGGCTACCACACGCTACAACAGTGAGGTTACGGCCTCACTTCGTCAAAATCTCCAGTACACAGAGGTATGGTTCTCTACGGATCTCAGCTAGCTACAGCAGGGGATTGGGAGAGCAGGAAACCCTAGAAGCAAAGAGCAAATGACTGAGATAGATGGGGAGGTGGGTGTCTCCCCCTACTTATCCTAATTTTAACTATTCCTAATTCCCACTCTACCCCTAACTAATTACAAAGCGAAACAGCTAAACCCTAGGGTTATTTTGGACCAACTCGAAGATGCTGGTATTCCGACGGCCACGCCCGCACAACTGGTAGCGTTGCCTCGACGCAACCTCACCGATTGCCGCCACGTGCTGGCACCGCTCCGGCTGTCCTTTTCACGGACTCCGCCCCCGGTTGTGTTTGCGAAACCGGGAAACCAGGCCTTCACAACCAGCCCCCGATTTTGAGGCCCAAACCGGGAAACCAGCCAGCCAACGCCTGAGTTTTGTGGCCCAAACTCAGAAACCCGCAGCGCCCAGGTTTTGAGGCCCAAACATGGAAACCGTCCCCAGCCCGAGTTTTGTGGCCAAACTCGGAAACCGTCAGCGCCCAGGTTTTGAGGCCCAAACCTGGAAACCGTCCACCCGATGGTTTTTGTCTGGCTCTACCACCAAACTGAAGCTGTAGAGGCGATGCACCGCCCGTGCACCCCGTCCACCGACACGTGTCCCCAAGTCCTCAACTCAGGCAACACATGAGTGCAAGTCTTCGCTCGTCGCTGTCCCAGGCTGTCAGCCACCACAGCTGATCCTCGGGCCACCGGTCCATCAGTCCAAGCCTCACGTCCGCCCTTCGCCTCTCTCGGTCCATCGGCACAGCACGTCTCTACTTGACCTTCACCTTGCCTCTGATCACTGTATCCGTGCTCGACACCTTCACAACACAAGCCAAAGAACATGCGCATTATCCCAGTTGACAATCACTCATCACTCAGAGACTCGGCATACACCCATGTATCCGCAAAAATACAGTGATGACAATAGAAATATAATGATGGATAATGGGTGTAGACCTTTAATTACTTTGCTCCTTATGAAAATACTTCTCTCTTTTCTTTTGTTAGAGACAACATGGGCTATCATCTTTTTCTTCTTCTCTCTCTTTTTATTAGGTGGGTATCGAAATACCCCTAATTCTACTATTGGACACTTGTTCATTTTTTGCTTTTCTCTCTCTTCTTTTTTTTATAATAACTTTTGCATAGCCCATGCATCTTTTTGCAGCATAATATTTATAGAGATAACAATTATAAATTGGAGCATTAATGAATGGCAATGAAGGCAAAAAAAGGTCATATGGATGAAGGGAAATATTTTTGGTTGCTCACTCCCAGGATCGAAGTGAAATATTGTTGAGTGGATCTAAATGGAAGGCATGTTGTTGCGTACTTCCAGTGTAGAAGCAGCATATTTAGGTGGTGTGTACGTGATGTTGATTTTAACTATATGACGAGTCCCTAAGGGTCAACACGATTTGACAATACTCAATGCATATGCCAGCAGTAAATATAAAGAGTGGACTTCCTAGTCTGACAGGCATGTATATCAGGTTGTGGTAGGAATTTGAAACACTCATCATAGAGGATCTCATCATGTAGCATTTTAAGTTTTCTAAAGGATAAATCTTCAGAACTCTAGTATCACTAGGAACAAGATAAATAGTAGTTCAACCTTTTCATATCATACTCGTCAAACACCTAGACTTAGGTCAAAACATTTGCAACCCACAAGTCTCAGATTTAAAGCAAATTTTCATGTTTAAACAATCTTATCCAAAACTTGAGAAAATTTAAGACTAAACACTAGGCACTTGAAAAGAATTACGTCATAGCAACTATTCATCATTTCCATCCAAATTTTATTTTATCATCCTAGAGCTCAATTATTTCAGGACAAGCTTTTACCATTGTTCTTTTATTGACTCTAATATTAAACACACACACTCTAATATATAAGACATAAAGACTAATAGAGATATAATATATAAAGACTAATAAAGACATAATATATAAAGACTAATAATAATAATAATAGTAATAGCAATAACGACATACCTTAATAGCGAAGATAACGGGGGTGCGTCTCCCCCAAGCTAATCCCTTCGATAGTGTCGAGCCTTCATGTGCCCGAATATTTTTGCTCTTTTTCTTTTTAAGAGTGAGCCTTCATGTGCACACATATTTTTGGGGTTTTTCTATTTTTATGAAATTTGAATATATATATATATATATTACCTTGGATAACGGGGGAGCCTTTTCCCCCAAGCTAGATGCTTGCGTGTTCGTTCTCTTGGTAGCGTAGATGTACTTCACTCCTCTGGTCACTTAATGGAAGGTTGTTGCTTTAATCTCTCCAGAGTAGACGAAGTTATGCAGCCTTCTCATTGATTCCTGCTAAACTCAAATAGATAATAAAGCTCGTGGAACTGATTAAGTGTTAGTGGTAAAAACCATTTATGTCTTCTTGAGCCTCATAGTTGTTTAAGCAAGCGTGATTCAACAAGAGTTTAATATTTTTGGATTTTCTATTTTTTTATGCAAATGCAAAAATCAAGAAACATTTTTTGTGCCTCCACAGTAAATAGTTGAATATTCACATGGGGCTTAAAGAGTTTTTCTTTTTAGATGCAATATGATTATTTTTATTTTCTTTTTCTATTGCAATGCAGAAATTAAAATGCTTATGGATGATGATGCAATTATTAAATATAATGATGCAATAAAATGACTATGAATTAAATATGATGATGCAGTACAATGATTAAGAATTAAATATGAGAAATATGCAGAAAAGTAAATATGAGGATAACTACCGATTTTACCTTTTGGCGAAGGTTCGGATATTTAGGTCCGACGAACCGGACCTTCCCTTGGTTCAGACCTCCCAAGGCGTGTCAGACGTTTGGAAATTTGTTTCTGATTGTTCCTCTTTAGGTGCTGTCTTTTTCTTCCATACTTTCTTGGTCTGAGTCTTTACTTCATGTGGTTCACTGTCTTGGGGTGTCTCTTCTTCTTTCTTTTGTAGGATAGTGGCACTAGCTTCTTCTTTGTGATTGGCCTCACCATTCTTGATGGCTTGTCTTCTTTGGTGTTGATAGTGGCGTCTTTCACTTCTACTCTTCTTAGGTGCTTCATTACGTATGTAGTTGATGAAGTAGCATCATACCGTCTCTCCAGGAAAGTGAAAATGGATCTCCCTTTGCTTCATGTAGATGATTGCACTTGTAGTGTACAAGAATGGTCTTCCTAGGATGAGGTGGACATCATCATCTTCTCCCATGTCGAGAGCTAAAAAGTCTGTGGGGACTTCATGGCCTCTAATTCTGACTATGACGTCTTCCACCATTCCTTCCGGAAATCAGAATGTTTGGTCTGCTAGCTTTACCTGCAAGTATGTTAGATCTAGTGGTGCATCACAAAATAAATGTTTATACGTTATCATAGACCTTGACCATGCAGTCAATGGTAGGTACTCCTGGATCGTACAGCTTCTCAAGGCGTAGTGGAGGTTAAGTGGTATCTTTTGGTGGTTCAACAGTGTTGACCATCCATACTGGTTCTTGTTCTTGTTCTTGTGGCTTTGTCTTATTCCTCCTCCTTCTATTGTTGTTCTTCTTCTTCGAGGCAGCAGGTGCATACTCGTACTCATACGGTGATTGTGGGTGTACATAAGTCTTGAGTGTGCGATTCTTGAAACTGAACCTCTCCTTCCTATTGTTGATCGTCAAGTAGATATTGGCACTTTCGGTGTAGATGATGGCTTTAGTTGTACTCAGGAATGTTATTCCCAAGATGATGGGTGCTCTTTCATCTCCTCCTGTTTCCACAATCGCAAAGTCTACTAGGACAAGTGATTGTGCAACTTGTACTTGTACATCTTCAAGGATTCCCTTGGGGTAGCAAAGTGTCTGATCTGCAAGCTGCAAATACATGGTTGTGTACAACAATGGTTGACCATAAATTTTCTCATAGATTACCTTAGGCATAATATTGACACTTGCCCTAATATCACAGACGTCTTCGTCAAAGGTATGGGGTCCAATGGTGATAGGGATGATAGGTTTCCCTGTATCTCCTTTCTTCTCGGGTAGATTCTCATCTCCCCATCCTCTATATTTTGGCCTTGGCGAAGTTGTGAAGTAATCCCCTGCACTGAAAATTTCTACAAGATTTGCAGTTTGTAATTCTTCTGGATTCCCCGAAATCTTACCTTTTTTTGTCACAGGTACTGAAGCGGCTAGATGAGAAATTTTTGATTCTATCATCTTATTAAAGCTAAGCTGATTCTTAATAACAGAAGTATAGCTTTCCATTCTATTATGAATGGTTTCAAGTATTTTATCATTGCAAGCTATCTTTCTAGACATATTATCAATAACTTTATTTTGATTAACAATCATTTCTCTTAAAGGCGGTTGGTTGAAGTTATTACCTTGGTAGTTACCTGAGTGATTACCTTGGTAGTTGGGCCTCTGTTGTTGATTCCATCCTTGATTCTGTTGAGGATGATAGTTGTTGTTGTTGTTGATGTAGTTCACATCCTCTTGGACTTCAGGACAGTTGCTTCCTATGTGGCCAGTGCCTCCACACTCTTCACAAGTCATGCGAGAATCATGGATGTGCATGACTTCCTTTTTCTCATGGTGTCATTCGTTGAGCTTCTTTATCAGTAGGTCCATCTGAGCAGACAACATGTCTATGTCACACCCCAATTTTAAGAAACAAAATTAGAGCACAATATATGTATGCCAGGATCAATATTCATACATATATAGACATCATAGTAAATATCAAAACAATGCTTTTATTAATATCTCAAACATTATTAAATAAATGACCCTCGGGTCTGAAAGAAAAGTACAGACTCTCATGAAACTGACTCTAAGGTAAACTCTGATGAAGATGCGGAAGATCTGGACTCCACTCCTTAGGAAGGTCGACCGAGGGTAGCGCCAACCTAGTATAGGTCATCGGGTCGAAGCCACCGTCCTCAGGGTACTCCTGCTCCTCGTACGCTTAGTCTCCAGCGTCTGGGTGGGGTAGCAGGGGGGACAAAGAGGAAGGGTGAGTACATCAAAATGTACTCCGCAAGTGTAGGAAATATATGCTTATGAGGCTATTATCAAAGGTAGGCTGACTTTGTTTGACTCAAGCACCTAGAGCAACATAACCCTATTATTCCTATTAATCCTATGCACCTATTTACTACGTTATTGTCACCGACACTGCAGAAAAGTAACAACACTCGGAGTCGCACCGAGCAAACCACACTCGTAGTCACACAGAGCAACCAACACTTGGAGTCACACGAAGCAACCACAGTTGGAGTCGCACCAAGCAAACCCACACCTGAAGTCCATCAGGCAACCGCACCTGAAGTCCATCAAATGACCCAAACCAGTAACGAACTAATCTCGAAGAAGTCCAAGCCCGCTCGTGACCGTGAGCGCGGCTGATATATTAGTTTTACACTCTGCAGAGGTTGCACATCGTTACCCATGAGTCATGCATTTTCCGTCATGCTAAACACTGCCAAGGTGCATAGCGGGTTGCACTGCAAGGCCTTTAAAAAGCCCCTCCAAGCCTGTGTTACACGTACTCTAAGGTTTCTCCCCCGTACATAAGTCAACGACCCCAGGGGACCCCTCTTGAGCCACTATACAGCCCCTGTGTAGCATAACTTGAAGGAAACTAATTAATTAGCCAGGTCCAGCCCATCCAGATCTAATGGTTGCGCTGTTTTGCCGGGTTACTTGTCCAGGAACCGGATCCTAGGGATCCAGGCAGGATATGTCTAGCACGAGACCAGAACCAGAAATCAAATAAGAGCTGCCGAGTCACATGACACGAAACCACCGGTACAGGTCCATTCTACCGGATTTTCCTAATAACCATGTTACTACAAAAATTACCATGTCCACCTTTGTTTCATAGATCATTAGTCAAGATTATTAATATTTAACTCTCATCCCATCCATGACTGCAGGGCTAAGCATAGACATCTACCCAAACATCCCAAACCAGGCGACAAGGATAATAGAGCAAAATCTAGTAAACTATAACATATGATTCAATTTAATGATAAGCATGCATCTACTGGATCTAATCTACTCTAATACCAAAAGTAAAATAAAGCATAGGAGCAAGATGTTCAAGAACACTTGCCTGCGGGCTGGGTCGAATCTATAGGGTCACAGGAAAAGTCTGGAGCGTCCTCGAACTTCGCACTCTTTGGCCCAATCAACAATACATGGCACAATTGTAACACCTCTGGTGTTAAGCTAGCATGACATCATTTCTCATCATGCATAATCATCTCATGATCATGAAGCATTCATATGTTATTCTTTTTCTTACATAAAATGTCATTTCATGTGTTTGCTTGCTTATAAGTTTGCTTGATGAAGTGTTTCTTGTCTTGCTTGGGAGTGGTTAAGTCTTTCTAACCATCTAACCTTGTTGAGGAGTCAAAATGAAGGCATGGTTATGCTGGACATTTTGCCTAATCAAGTAGTTAAACCCTAGTCAACCCTATAGAGCCTCTAAAGTCCTTTTGTTTGACTAACAAAGACCTCCTTGTTAGAAGCTTTGCATGGCTGTGGGCCCTTAAGCAAAAGTGTGTAGAATTTAGTATAGAACAAAAGTTGTTTAAGGACCAACTCATGAAAATGGGTTTAGCTTGGTGTTTTAGGGTCCCCAAGGCAGAATTGGAGGGGTTTTAGACTTGGAAAATTTTCCTAAGTCCTAAAGCTGGTTTTCAGTTCGGCCAGGCTATGTTTAGCACCTTCTCAAGCCTAATCCAAGCCGAACCAGTGATCAATCCTATAACCAAAGTTGCAGTCGGTGTATAGCTCTAACTAAAGAAACAAACCGTGCGTCGTTTCATCGAGTAATTAGTGAGTTAATCGCGTTTGAAAATGGGCCGTCAGTCGGCCATTAGCCAACTGAATCGCCCGATTCAGTTTGAATCAGTCGGCTTCAGTGGCCGACCGCGCGCAGGGGAAGAACGCCGCGTGGCATTCGATTCCCGACCGAGGCCAGCCAGCGCGCGCGGCGTGGCGTGCTTAAGCGCCCGCGCACGCCTTCCTCCTCCCAGACGCGTTCTCTCCCTCTGCCTTCGTCTCCGTTCGCTCTCGCCGGCGCCCGAGTGAAGAGAAGGGGGAAATCGAGTGTCCGCCGCCGTTAGCTGCGCAACCGCCGAGCAAACCGCACCGCTAGCCTCGCCTCAACCTCCTCCATCGTTTGCCTTAGCCAGCGCCTCGTGTGGAGCCCTTGGTAAGCCGCGGGATGAGTTCCGCCATGGTCGCTGGCGCCGCCGAGCTCGGTCCGCCGTGGCCGATTCCCTTCCCGTGCAAATCCATCCTTTCTAACTCGCGTTCATGAGTCAGTGAGCATCCAGGAAGGAGGTAGTGAAGTCGGTTTAACCGATTGTGGTTTGGTTGTCTCGGTCCGCCATCGCCATCGTCCGCCATGGTTGCCGGAGACTGGCATGGCGTGGTCCCGAGCTTTCGGAGTAAAATCCGTAGCGTCCGAGCCTTGCGCTAGATCCGTGGGAGTTCGGAGAGTAGGAATCGCGTTTTGGTCAGCCTCGGCATGGCCGGAGTTGCCCGGCGTGGTAAGCCCGCGCTGCCGTGGCCGCCATTGCCGGCATCGTGCTCGATCCATCGTGTCGCTAGGGTCGAGAGGGGTACCTTTCGTCGCGGAAGGAGGAGAGGAGTCCGTCGGTGGAGTTGGTTTCGCTGGAGGAGCCGCCGTCGGCGAGCTCCGGCGAGGTCAACACCTCCTCTGTTTCGGTGTGAGTGACAGGTGGGGTCGTGTTGACCACGGGCCCCGGTTGTCAGCCGCTTGGGTACAGTTGGGTCGGGTGCTTGTAGCAGTTAGGTTTTAGTGTTTTTGAATATAGGTTTTTCAGAAATGCTGATAGTGCTTGTTTAAATCATAACTTATGTTCTGTTAATCCAATAAAGGTGAAACCAATTTTGTTAAGTTTGTCTTGATAAGATCTGTACATGAAAAATATGATATGCTTTGTTTTGATAGTTTTTATATGCAGTAATAATTAATTTGTGTTTAGGCTGATATCTTGTTTAATGCATAGTAAATCATGTTTTGCTCAGAAAAATATGGGGTTTGTTCTGGTGAGCTATGTAGGTGATATAGAGTCACAGAAAAATGGTAACTACTGTTGGGTTGTGAAATAATTTGAAGTTAACCTTTAAATTGATTAAATGCTGTTTTCTTGTATAATTTGTAGTAATTAAAATATATGGAATTTGAGTCTCATAATTTTTATAGACTGCTCTTATGCTAAAAAGCTCTAAACAAAAATATGAAATTTGTTGTTTGACACTTTTTAAGATAGGGTGTGGTTCAAAGTACCTTTTCACCCTGATATTTGTCTTTTTCATACAGAATTATATATACATGCAATTGTCCTGAAATTTGTACAGTATGCTTTACTTTCTGTTAGGAACCTACAGTAATTTTTGTAGATTTTTCTAAAGCTGTTATCTATAAGGTGCAGTTATAAGCTTGTTTTAGTAGAATAATTAGTTTATTTAAATTAAGCTTTTGTGTCCTTTTTATGGAGGGAACCAGCAGGGGTAAAATAGTCTTTTTAGTGTATGCATGCTGTCTGTGCTTTGCATGAGTGGTGTAGCTTCTCTCTAAATAGAATGTTGTACTCTATCAGAGAGGAAATATGCGCCTATTCGGTCAATTCAATTGCAATGCATTTTTCTATGCCCATATATCATCCATTCATTCTCGCATATGCATCATAACAGGTTCGGTAGAAGAGACAGTGATAGCCGAGGAAAACGAGGAGCAGCCCCAGGAGCAGGAACCAGGAGCTGTCGGGGAAGAGTTTGAAGAAGAACTTCCGGAGTGCCCGAATCACCAACCGAGCACCTTCGAGAAAGGCAAGCCCCGGAGCATTTCTAACTACCTACAGTTTATAATTAACTTAATCTGCTTATGTTTGTTGCATTAAGTATAGGAGTTGTTTGATACCGTTGATGCATCACTATTCATACCTTGTTACCTTGAAATATCATCCTTGATACCTATATAGAATCAGGTCCGAGTTATGCTTAGAATTGCTTAGACCGGTAGAAGTCGGGCAACCTTCATGTTACCGCGAGCAATAGGTGGTTACTTGACCGATTAACCGGATATTTCCATTAAGTGGGATAACTGAGTGTTGTGGAAAATGGAGATCGGCAGATTCCTGTAGTGTATACTACAGTATTTCTAGCCGTGTTTTATGGGAATCAGTATCTTGTGAGATAGACTTCTTGTCATGTTGAACGCATGTCCCACATTTAGCTGGAAGGATAACTCGTTCCGACCGCGAAGCCGCTCATTGTTCCAGGCCGGCTCTCAGGTCCTACGCATGAGCCGAAGCCACGGTGGAGAGTTAGTGGGACGCGGGGGCGCGAATAGTAAGACCCGGGTGATGGTGGTTAAGTCCAACTCCTTGGCAGTCGGGCTTGCCTCCGGGTGTGATGGTGGCGGTTGAAACCGCGACTCCTGGAACAATGTTGTGGTCATCTGTAGCTCACCGACGGGTGGGTGTGGTTTGTGTGGGAAATAAATCACCAACTGGTTAGGAATCGATTATAATCGCCATCGCTCCTGGATAGTGAGCACTTGACTCGAACGCTGATCGACCTCGATACTGAATAATGTGGAACACGAGACAGCTATCATTATACTTTTGGAAATGGTCACTCGGTCTGTTTGTTACATTTTCGGTGATCGTTGGATCACTACCATGTTTGTTATAGTGCAGTTTTGCTAATCTAGTCCATAGGATAATTACTATTTAAATTGACAGCTAAAGGCAGGAGAACTACTTAATTAACAAATGGCTTTTATGCAAAAATGTGGTCTATTGCCAGCCTCCATTATATACTAGCCTTGCATACTCCTTGGTGTCACTTTATTTCTGGTTTAAGGCGGGTAAGTCTAGCTGAGTACCTTCTCGTACTCAGGGTTCTACCCTTTTGTTGTTGCAGATGGCCAGGTCTTCCATGGTTATTGCATCAATTGTCTCTTTCCAGCCTCGGGTGAATTCTAGGTCCCGGGCAAGGACCTCTTCTGTTCGTATCTTTTGCTATGTTAAGGATGACTACTAAATGGCACTGTAATCATTAAGTGTGCGTGCGTGAATTTCGGAACAATGTTTCAAGTTAAGCTTCCGCTACTGTTTTCAAACCTGGTTTGTAATAACTAAGTTGCTACTCCGAACTATTTATGTAATCTCTGTCGTATGACGGTCGATGCTGAATATTACGATCCTATGTTGTTGATGTTGGAAAGTTTGAAATCCTTCGTGATTTCACGGACTACCGGGTTTATAGGGGCTCAAGTGCCACAAATTTACTGCCTCGGCGGAGAATTTCGTGCTTGTGCTCTTATAAATTGGTCGGTTCTGTGACAACAATACAAGAATATAAATAACAGTATAACAAACAGTACGAAAACAGTAAACTAACAGATCTACTGCGTAGAGAACAAAATTATGAAGCTAACGCAAGTTGAATGGGTCGAAACGGAATTAAAACATGAAAGTTATGAGCTTTTGAATACTGATGGCAATTTCGTGAATAGCTGGAACTTCAATTTCACAATTAAATAAATCAAAACCGTGACTAAAAGGAATCTGGACGGGGCCTCAAATCGGAGAAAACCCAGGGGCTAGATCCAAAGAAAACGCAGACCCAGAGCACAGCGCCCTAGACCGTGGGTTCATTCTGCGAAACGCGAGGGGCTAGAACGCAAAACAGACAACGGCGTGTTGCAGCTGCTGGTGTGTCCGACACGTGGCGCCGTGCCACTGGCCCGAGCGTGCCACGTCGGTGGGGAGATAGTGCCGTGGCTCGGGGACCGTGCCTCATTTTGATGGAACCAGGGGGTCCTGGATGTAAATTTTTTGAGCCACCGCACAGTGCCAATGGAGTTATCCGGTCCTCGCGGTGGACGATGTGGCACCACGTGACAACTTCCGGTTGGTGCGGTGCAGTGGACAGTGTTCACTGATCTGATGGGATCGGTCCATACTGATTCGAACTTCCATCTAATCTGGACCACCGATCTAGGTTTGGACGGTCGAGCGCAGAGGGGAGGGGTCTGCGGCAGCCGGAAACAGAGGAGGTGCGGTGACGCCATAGCTCCGCCGGGAAAAACCTCGCCAGAGTTTGTAAGGATGGCCTATGGTGCAGTATAGATCGCACAAAGTGGTGGGATCGGGAGCAGGGCTTACAGCGGTCTCGTTTGCGGATACATGGGTGTATGCCGAGTCTCTAAGTGATGAGTGATTGTCAACTGGGATAATGCGCATTTTCTTTGGCTTGTGTTGTGCAGGTGTCGAGCACGGATACAGTGATCGAAGGCAAGGTGAAGGTCAAGTAGAGATGTGCCGTGCCGATGGACCGAGAGTGGCGAAGGGCGGACGTGAGGCTTGGACTGAGGGACCGGTGGCCTGAGGATCAGCTGTGGTGGCTGACAGCCTGGGACAGCGACGAGTGAAGACTTGCGGGTGGATGGGGTGCACGGGCGGTGCATCGCTTCTACAGCTTTGGTTTGGTGGTTGAGCCACAGAAAAACCACCGACTGGACGGTTTCTAGGTTTGGGCCTCGAAACCTGGGCGCTGATGGTTTCTGAGTTTGGGCCACAAAACTCGGGCTGAGGATGGTTTCTAGGTTTGGGCCTCAAAACCTTGTTGCTGCGGGTTTTTGAGTTTGGGCCACAAAACTCAGGCGTTGGACGGCTAGTTTCCTGGTTTGGGCCTCAAAACCGGGGGTTGGTCGTGAAGGCTGGTTTCCCGGTTTGGGCCACAAAACCGGGGGCGACGTCCGGGAAAAGGACAAGCAGAGCGGTGGCGGCACGTGGCGGCAATCGGTGAGGTTGCGTCGAGGCAACGCTACCAGTTGTGCGGGCGTGGCCGTCGGATCACAATAATCTTCGAGTTGGTCCAGAATAACCCTAGGGTTTAGCTGGTTCGCTCTGTAATTACTTAGGGGTAGAGTGGGAATTAGAATTAGGATAAGTAGAGGGAGACACCCACCTCCCATCCTATCTCAGTCATTTGCTCTTTGCCTTCTAGGTTTTCCTGCTCTCCCAATCCCCTGCTGTAGCTACTGAGATCCGCAGAGAACCATACCTCTGTGTACTGGAGATTTTGAGGAAGTGAGACCGTAATCTCACTGTTGTAGCGTGTGGTAGCCACACGGTTGCAGATCGATGTGTTGATTCACGTTTTGTTCGTGTTCTTCGTTTCTCCGCAATTTTCCCGTCACTCGATCTCCCTCTCTACTATGCCTTTTCGAAATCGGTTTGAATCAACTTGTTCTTTATCTTGAGGAGATCATTTCTACTGAAGGAATTCATCTAACTCTTCACGAACAAGTAGATCGGGTTGATTTCGTTTTTGTGGCGTTTTTTCGGTTCATACTCCTTTCCTCTCGGATTCCTGGTGTTTGAGTTGAATTGAGCGGATGATTTCTTGGGGATAGTCTTCCAACTACCTTATGATCATCTTCTCCAAGTTTGGGATCAAGAGATTTTGATTTGAATCGATTTTGGGAGGATTTGGGAGAAGGGCGACTGAAATCGCCCTCTTTGGTCGGTCGCGGACAGTCCGCCACCTGACCGGCGGACAGTCCGGCCATCGGGATCGAGCCAAGTCAGTGGCTGCGAGTCTCGGTCGAGTTACTGTTCCTTGACCGACGGACAGTCCGCCGTAGGGACTCGCGGACAGTCCGAGAGTCGAACAGGGGACTTTCAGCAGCGTTGCTGTTTGGCGATTTTCACCGGCGGACAGTCCGGGACCGGCTAGCGGACAGTCCGGGACTTGGCTGAAGCCTCCGGTTTAGTTGGTTTGCTCTCCCGGCTTCTTCGCTTGGTTTCCGGACTTCTCAGTTGGTTCTTTAGTTCACCTAGGAACCTCTATAAGTATCCTTACTACTTGTTAGCATCGGTATTTGGGGATTTCCCGACGTAGCCTTCAATCTACGTTTGGGACTCGGTTTTTAGGGGTCGAACTTGTGCCGGTACTTTTGGCGTTTGGCTTGCTATCGCTTTGTGGTGCCTCGCTGTGATCCTAGGGATCATACACCCTCTTCCAAGGGTCGTGGGCATCACGGTTACGATCGAAGCTCTTGTGGTTGATTTTGGGGACAAAAGGCCAAAGTTTCGAGAGAAATTTTTGAGCTCCCATTCACCCCCCTCTGGTCGCCTTGCTATTGCATTCTCGGTCCTTCATCGTTGGCGATGTTCGCGACGCCGACGATGGCTCGGGGAAGTGGGTTCAACGGCGGGGACGTCGGCTGTGGTCCGGAGCGCAGGCGAGCCCGACGCGACCGTGCTTCGGGCGCCGACCTCGACCGGAATAAGATCCACCGGACGCGACATGGCCTGACGAGCACCCAGACGTGTAGAGGGGTTGGCGGCAGCCTCTGTGGGGTGGTGTCAAGCTCTGGCCGAGCTCGGCAACGGTGGTGGTGTTCGGGGGAGATAGAAAAGGGAGGCGAAGGAGGGATAGGGTTACTAATAGGCGGAAGAGGGTAGCATGGCGGCTCGATCCGAATGAGAAAGAACAAAGCCAGAGGGTTCGGAGGGGGACGTTGCGAGCGGCGACGGCGCAGTTGCGTTGTGCGGGGAAACGCGCGCGGGGGGAAAGGGATAACCCCGACAGGCGGGTCCCAGCCGTCAGACAGAGGGGGAGGGGCGCGCGGGTGGAGTTGGGCCGAGAGGAGGAGGACAGCGGGCCGGGGACGCTTGGGCCAAACTGGAAGTGGGGAGGAAAGGAGAAACGGGCTGGTGCGGGATGGGCTGGTTTGAGGGAGGTGGGGAGAGAGGGTTGGGGCCCAAACAGATTCCTTTTCTTTTTTTTCAGGGTTTTGCAAACTCTTTTAAATTCAGAATTCAAATTCTTTTGAAATAAAAGCCTCATTGAAATATTTTATAAATCATTTTCCCTAGATTTCGCAAATAAAACTTGAGTTTGAATTTGTAAAATTTTCATAAACCTTTTATTTGTTTTCTAAATAGAATAAATTTGATTCGCCCTAATCGGGTTTAATAAATTTATTTTCCACGCAACAAAAATATGCAATGGCATGAATGCAACATGACATAATTAAATAAATTTTATTTTCCTCCTCTAATAAACAAGCCAACCTATTTAATTTCTAATTACATTAATTAAATTGGGAAAAATTTAAATCAGGGTGTTACAATCTACTTCTTTGAGGTGATGCATTCCCCCTCTCTTCTTCAGTTGAGTGCGTTCTTCATTCCACCCTTGGTTGGAAGCTATCTTCTCAACAAGAGTTGTTGCCTCTTTGATAGTGAGTGACAAGAATGATCCTCCAGCAGCTGCATCGATATTATCACGGGCACTCGAAGTAAGCCCATGGTAGAATGTCTACATAAGTAACCAAATCTCCATCCCATGGTGTGGACATTCTGATATGTTGTCTTGAAAGCATTCCATGCCTTAGGGACAGATTCATTATACTGTTGCTGAAAACTTGAAATCTTTCCTCGTAGGGCATTCGTCTTGCCTACGGGAAAGAACTTTGCTAGGAAAGCAGTGGAGCAGATCTCTCATGTAGTGTTTTTGTCTTTGTTGGTGTAGAACCATTGCTTCGCTCTTCCCAAAAGTGAGAATGGGAATAGGCGGCGGTAGATGGCGTCTTTATTGACTCCTTTGATAGTGAAGGTGATGCAGATCTCCAGGAAGTGTTGGAGATGGGCACTTGCATCTTCATGTGCTTTCCCACAAAACTAGCTGGCTTGCACCATGTTGATCAAAGATGGCTTGAGTTCGAATCCCTCGGTTCATATATTGATTGTTGGTCCAGTCCTGATGTTGGTAGTGGTTGGCGCTGAGAAATCACGGAGAGTCTTGTCAGCCATGTCTTCTAACACTGGTGTTGAGCTTCTTGCCTGAGTGTCTTCGGTTAACGTGGTTGGAGATTTCCTGAGCTTGGCGTTGGCTTTAGATTTTTGGATCAAAACTTCAGGATTGTCAACGTAGTTTTCCGGTCGATCAAATCTAGTCATACATCACCCCGCAATAAGATATTCAATAAATAGACAAAGGACACGGTCAGCCTGTTTGAGTGAAGATCAATAGTGTGTCTCGATTATCATAAACATGTGTGTAAAGTATTTCCTAGGTATTCAACGTATATCCTATTATCTCCTGGTCTTCTCTAAGAAACTTAGAAAACTCAACGATATGGCTCCGACAATGGGATTTCCCAAACAACGGGGAATGTGCTTTAGAATCACACATTTGGTTCCCCGGCAACGGCGCCAGAAATTCTTGTTGACATCTCTTTGCATCACTTCAGATAACGGCGCCAGAAATGTAGGTAGAAAAATCTAACAGCATTACCTTTAATGCTAGGCTGCCACCACTAGCGGCGACACTAGAGACGTGGATTGTATTTATGATCTTGCCCTTATAAATTATGAAATGAGATTATTTGCAAGCGCACAGATAAAATACATTCGCTGTAGGATTTCACCAAGGAGAGTTTCCAAGGTATCGTTATTTATAATGGAGCCATTCATATCGTGAGTTAAGAGAATGTCAGGAGATAGACATCTACAACTATGACACACACATGTATGATTATGATAAGAGTTCCACTAGATCTATACTCAACACAGGAATCAATCATAAATGATAAATAAGATAAATAAGATACAACAGAGTAAACCATAAAGAGTTCCAACAGAGCATTCTCATCCAAGGTCGGATCGTAACTAGAACTAGAAAGAGACAGATTAACTTCCTAATATGGTTCTAACTATAGGTCATAGGCTACGTCAGTTAGTTCAATTATGTTTAGCAATCATGGTTAGAATAACTTATATTTATATGCAAGAGACATCACGCATGGAGGATTAGATCCAGAGTCTATCCCCTCCAGGTGACCAGGTCTTGCTAGGCCTATATTCGAGGAGTGGACTTGTTGACGCAAAACGTGACACCTCGCGCCAAGGCACACAGCAAGCCGAACGAGGCTGGCTTCAATCGGGTGCCCGAAGTCTGTTGAATCCGGAGACGTGCCAGTCGGTTTGACCTGAAAACCAACAAGGGATAAAAGTGTGAGAATACCTTGGAACATGCCGGGTGAGACCAGACAGTTCCATATGTACGGCTTTGAAAGCCAATCACGACGGCACACAACTATAGAAGTTGTTTGTCGAAACAGGTGTATAATGTCATTCGGCAAACATAAAGAGGAAACACGTAAACATATTTAATGCCGAACACATATGTAACAAAAGAAGAAAAAAGGGCAACTTGTAAATATATCTCTATTTAGACAACACATGCATAGGCCAATCTAACTAGTCTGCCGCACGTCTAGTCTTCATAAACCCGTCAGGCATAAACTCAAGCAAAGCTAATCCACCGCATGATACCACTTGCTACGAGTTTACACCACTCCTTATAATTAGATTAATCCACCGCATGATACGATCTAATTATAAGAAGCTAAAAGCATGCGTGTATCTAAACAAATCTATATGTACACATTACTCATGTAAGCTTAACCAGAATCGGCAAACTAGCCAAACTGGGGTCCATGAAGAAGGAACATACAAACAAGCATGATTAAACTAATCTAAAACCTGCATCTGCCGCACGATACCCAGTTCTATCAAGGCCTAACCATGATTGACATGCATGAGCCCACAACATGTAACAATCTAGATTGAAAGTTGATTCGGCCATTACGATCTTATGATTAGCAAAGCACAAGCAAGCTTGTGCATCAGGGCCGAACAAAGATCGATCTAGGTTGGGCAAAAGAGTGTTACAAGAATTAAATAAATTAAACATATAACACATGATAACTTGATGAATCTACTAGATCTTGCCAAATCTAATAGAGCCGATGACTATTTTTACTCATGACTCAATCCACCGCACGATACAAGGCATAAGCAAAAACTTCGCGTCATAAGCTTAAATCCGCCGCACGATACTAAGCTTAACATACGAGACTACTTGCATCATATCTAAATCCACCACATGATACTAGACATGATAGCAAGGCTGCCGGTACTTACGGAGGTCGACGGATCGATGATTCCTCTCGAAGAACTCGACAACACGACTAAAGACTCGAAGATGGCACGGGGCCGGTTGTATTGATATGGTTGTGAACACTTTTTACAATAGCCAAGGGCTTATATTTATACCCTAGATGCAATACAAGTCCTAAGAGGACACGACTATGAAATATACAATATTCTTGGCCTTCAACTCCTTTCGGAATCATCATTGCCTTAATTGTCGCAATTTTGTTGCCCGATCGGCTCTCGCTTCCGTCGTTTCAATGGAAACTCCCTTTTCTCAGAATAGCCGACCGCATGAGCAGTTGCCGAATCCTTGGAAACTAGCCGACCGCATGGATACTCGCCGAATGCCTTATACGTCCTTGTCCACACACTGGACATGCATGCCGTCTTCTAGCCTTTCCTTCATCGTGAAGCCATTCATGCTAAATATAGAAGTGGACGTCGAGATGTGCATGCTTTATATATATTGCCTTCTTTGCATGCTTGCCACATCACAACGCCACCAAATCAAACTCCTGGCCAATGAGATCAGAAACCTCTGCTTCTTGAATACTCGTTTAATCTATCACGGTCATGGTCAATTATCCTCGTGATCGGCTTCTCCTGCCATATCTATTTCCTGAATGGAGTAACCGACCGCTTGGCCGTCTACTGAATGCTCTTCTCACTGCTCGTTGGGTCCACCTGTCATCTTCTCAATGTTGACCAAAATCCAGTGTTAACACAGGCCCCCCTAGTTTGGAGTATGAATTGTCATGCTTCGAACTATTTGATCTCTGTTGGTCTTCTTCAAAAAACTAAGAAATCCACTGATAGCAATAATATTTTCTCACCATGTTTCCACAATTTTGCCTGTAAAACAATAATTCTCCAATACATGTGGAAACAAGTTAGTTACAAATGGATATGTGTATAAATATTATAGTTCTTCCATTTTATTGATCAGAAGATGCTGCAATGCCGACTACATCTCAAAAGTATCATATTTTATAACTAAGATTTCTTTTAAACTTGAATAAAATGGTACCTTACTCATCCATCCGCCTATTTAACTATGGGGCTTTAGATCTCACTGAGTCCCCAAGCGATTGGAAAACAGAATAGTTACAGAAATGCTTATCTTTTACCCCTTGATCACTTTTCATCTGGAGTTTTTATCATTATCTTTATATAAAATCGTATCACATAATATTGCAAAGTCAAAGACTCGACCATAAGGAGATACAAGCCATAAACCTAGATCAAGAAGTGCAAGTGAATATTTTTATTACCTTTTCTTTTGCATATGTCATTCTCCCTACCTTTTAAAATTATGAGGCTACTGGGCCTTCGGCCATCTTTTATTTTATTTGGCGGTCACTGGACCTTTTCTTTTTCATATTTTTATTTGGGCGGTTTGCCCTTTTTCTTTCTCAGTTCTGGCGGACACGTGTCCGTCGTTTTTATTTCTGAGATTTATAGAATAGCCTCATATTTTTAATCAAAGAGAGAATGCACATGCAAAACACTTATTAGTTTATAACGTGTACGTGAATCTTGATCTTGAGAATATGACTATAATCTCAACTAGTAGTCACAATGATTTGACAGCGCTCAATATGACATTAAGTAAATTTTATTATTCATTAAATCTCCGAATTTCAAGTATCTCTCAGAATAATGTCATAGCAAATTCTACCTCTATTCATATCCCACAGCTACTTTCAGACAAAGTTTAAATTCGATGCAACCCACAAATCTCAAAGACTTCAAGATAAATATAATAACCATTAGACCCAAATCTTAAAGAAATCAAAGCTATAAACCAGACACAGGTGAAACATAAAACAGAGCATCTATTTATCATTTCAACAATGGATAACCCAAAATATTTATATCACATATTCATAGAGTGGAATTTTTAAGGCTTTTTTTAGTGCGGAGACGCAACATGAGAGGTTTCGCTTTTTAATGATTTTAATTTTAAGCTCTGAAACTATTAGAGAAGCGAGGGTAAAATTACACAAACCACCATTGAAGATGAAGTAGCCATTCGTTTTGTCCTTATTCACGATGGATCGCTCGATGCTATACGATGTGTGCGTGTTGATCTCAGGCCCCCCGACACGTAGTCACAACGGCGTAATCGATGATTCACTAGTGTCCTCCTTTCTCTCATCCAAGACGTCTTCGCCGAATACGGGTTGAAAATATTTGAAGCCAATCATAAACGTCAATCCTTCTTCTGCAAATGACTGGCTGCTTCAGATCTTGTAGCTGTTCTGACTATAAGTGAACTTGTCACCGTTGCATGTGTCTCGTCGGTACCACCTTATTCAAGGCCATCAGCAAAAGTATCTCTTTCAATATGAAGTGTGCTGAAAATGTTTTAGCCGATGGTCTTCTATCGACCGTCCAATTGCTAACGTCCTTTGTGCCTCTGATGTAGACTTTCGTAACCTTATCACCAGATTGAGCTTTGCGTTACTCAGGGAAAGGCAAAGTTATATTAATAGGAGCCGAATGTTCTGTCTTATCGGCTTTTTCTTAGTATGCCTTTGACTTTCTTCTTGTTGAGGAACTGGAATGCTTTAGGTAAGCATGCTGTCAGGTAACTCATGGTAGCTTCGAAGAACGTCATTTTTGATGAGGCTGAGTGTGCCGTAGAGGACGAATACGAGCTCGGCGGTGCGTGGATGCGTGCACGATGATAACTCCAGCCAATTCCTGTATGCATATCGGCCAATTAGTATATTTTCTCATGTTGTTGTATCCACCGATTCCTTTCTTGAATAGCCGATTCCAAAGATGACATGCAGATAATTAGCTATCGGCCAACTTCCCTCGGCATGATCCCTTGATACTCAATCGGCTATTTATAGCAGCATGCAAGTAAATCTGAGTTTGGACTTTATCTCCTTGAACATCTCCATGGAAAACTTCCTTTTATTTATCTCTTTATGTGCATGCCGTGCCATGATATATTTGGAGACCGATACATTCATGTCATGATGTATTTGAAGCCATTCTATTTTTAGAAGGAACCATGTCGGCCAATTCTATCATTAGGAGAAACTCATTAGCTTCTTTAACTGGTTTCTATGTCCCTGCACGGAGCAAATCCAATCATGCATGCTATCTGCGTCTTCGTAGATGCCATGTATACTCAGTTGATCAGCAGCTATCCCGTGCGTACACGTTGAATCAGCTTTGACAATCAAACAGGAATTGTGGTCCCACCGGGCATGCCAAAAAGTGTGTTGACGCA
The DNA here is from genome assembly GCA_009763385.1 of Coix lacryma-jobi var. lacryma-jobi. Lineage (NCBI taxonomy): Eukaryota > Viridiplantae > Streptophyta > Magnoliopsida > Poales > Poaceae > Coix > Coix lacryma-jobi. Next base: position 94,654,279 of record CM019825.1, read on the forward strand.
AAACGTGACACCTCGGGCCAAGGCACACAGCAAGCCGAACGAGGCTGGCTTCAATCAGGTGCCCGGAGTCTGTTGAATCCGGAGACGTGCCAGTCGGTTTGACCTGAAAACCAACAAGGGATAAAAGTGTGAGAATACCTTGGAACATGCCGGGTGAGACCAGACAGTTTCATACGTACGGCTTTGAAAGCCAATCACGACGGCACACAACTATAGAAGTTGTTTGTCGAAACAGCTTTATAATGTCATTCGGCAAACATAAAGAGGAAACACGTAAACATATTTAATGCCAAACACATATGTAACAAAAGAAGAAAAAAGGGCAACTTGTAAATATAACTCTATTTAGACAACACATGCATAGGCCAATCCAACTAGTCTGCCGCACGTCTAGTCTTCATAAACCCGTCAGGCATAAACTCAAGCAAAGCTAATCCACCGCATGATACCACTTGCTACGAGTTTACACCACTCCTTATAATTAGATTAATCCACTGCATCATACGATCTAATTATAAGAAGCTAAAAGCATGCGTGTATCTAAACAAATCTATATGTACTCATTACACATGTAAGCTTAACCAGAATCGGCAAACTAGCCAAACTGGGGTCCATGAAGAAGGAACATACAAACAAGCATGATTAAACTAATCTAAAACCTGCATCTGCCGCACGATACCCAGTTCTATCAAGGCCTAACCATGATTGACATGCATGAGCCCACAACACGTAACAATCTAGATTGAAAGTTGATTCGGCCATTACGATCTTATGATTAGCAAAGCACAAGCAAGCTTGTGCATCAGGGCCGAACAAAGATCGATCTAGGTTGGGAAAAAGAGTGTTACAAGAATTAAATAAATTAAACATATAACACATGATAACTTGATGAATCTACTAGATCTTGCCAAATCTAATAGAGCCGATAACTATTTTTACTCATGACTCAATCCGCCGCACGATACAAGGCATAAGCAAAAACTTCCCGTCATAAGCTTAAATCCGCCGCACGATACTATGCTTAACATACGAGACTACTTGCATCATATCTAAATCCACCGCATGATACTAGACATGATAGCAAGGCTGCCGGTACTTACGGAGGTCGACGGATCGATGATTCCTCTCGAAGAACTCGACGACACGACTAAGGACTCGAAGATGGCACGGGGCCTGTTGTATTGATATGGTTGTGAACACTTTTTACAATAGCCAAGGGCTTATATTTATACCCTGGACGCAATACAAGTCCTAAGAGGACACAACTATGAAATATACAATATTCTTGGCCTTCAACTCCTTTCGGAATCATCATTGCCTTAATTGTCGCAATTTTGTTGCCCGATCGGCTCTCGCTTCCGTCGTTTCAATGGAAACTCCCTTTTCTCACAACAGCCGACCGCATGAACAGCTGCCGAATCCTTGGAAACTAGCCGACCGCATGGATACTCGCCGAATGCCTTATACGTCCTTGTCCACACACTGGACATGCATGCCGTCTTCTAGCCTTTCCTTCATCGTGAAGCCATTCATGCTAAATATAGAAGTGGACGTCGAGATGTGCATGCTTTTTATATATTGCCTTCTTTGCATGCTTGCCACATCACAACGCCACCAAATCCAACTCCTGGCCAATGAGATCAGAAACCTCTGCTTCTTGAATACTCGTTTAATCTGTCACGGTCATGGTCGATTATCCTCGTGATCGGCTTCTCTTGCCATATCTATTTCCTGAATGGAGTAACCGACCGCTTGGCCGTCTACCGAATGCTCTTCTCACTGCTCGTTGGGTCCACCTGTCATCTTCTCAATGTTGACCAAAATCCAGTCTTAACAGGACTACAAAGGACTCAACAAGGCTATAAGAGTCACCCTCGTGATCTACCACTTGCTGGCCCGGAATATAGGGTGCATTCGCAGGTAAACAACGTATAAGCACCACGCTTACACAATGTTGACCACTCACCCCACGATTGATAGAATGAGCGCTATACGAACAAGATCATAAACATAGAGATACCCTAGCTAGGCAAGACATATAATCAAAGTAGACGATGAACATTATAATTATGAACACGAAATAGTAACAAGTCATGACAGGTATCAAGTAGAACACGAACTAGAAGATGAATAAGAACTAGATGAACAATTAGAAGTAGATTAGAAGCACTAGGATGAACTAGAAAGGTAACTAGATTAGAACACAGAGATGAACAAGAGAGAATAGAAGATGAACTACAACACAATTAGAACACAAAGATGCGGATACATGGGTGTATGCTGAGTCTCTGAGTGATGAGTGATTGTCAACTGGGATAATGCGCATGTTCTTTGGCTTGTGTTGTGCAGGTGTCGAGCACGGATACAGTGATCGAAGGCAAGGTGAAGGTCAAGTAGAGATGTGTCATGCCGAGGGACCGAGAGTGGCGAAGGGCGGACGTGAGGCTTGGACTGAGGGACCGGTGACCTGAGGATCAGCTGTGGTGGCTGACAGCCTGGGACAGCGACGAGCGGAGACTTGCGGGTGGACGGGGTGCACGGGCGGTGCATCCCATCTTCGGCTTCGGTTTGGTGGTTGAGCCACAGAAAAACCACCGAGTGGACGGTTTCCAGGTTTGGGCCTCAAAATCTGGGCGCTGATGGTTTCCGAGTTTGGGCCACAAAACTCGGGCTGAGGACGGTTTCCAGGTTTGGGCCTCAAAACCTGGGTGCTGCGGGTTTGCTGAGTTTGGGCCACAAAACTCAGGCGATGGTCGGCTGGTTTCCCGGTTTGGGCCTCAAAACCGGGGGTTGGCTGTGAAGGCTGGTTTCCCGGTTTGGGCCACAAAACCGGGGTGCGTTGTCCGGGAAAAGGACAAGCAGAGCGGTGGCGGCACGTGGCGGCAATCGGTGAGGTTGCGTCGAGGCAACGCTACCAGTTGTGCGGGCGTGGCCATCGGATCACCACCTACCTTGAGTTAGTCCGGAATAACCCTAGGGTTTAGCTGGTTCGCTGTGTAATTAGTTAGGGGTAGAGTGGGAATTAGAATTAGGATAAGTAGAGGGAGACACCCACCTCCCCATCTATCTCAGTCATTTGCTCTTTGCCTTCTAGGTTTTCCTGCTCCCCCAATCCCCTGCTGTAGCTACTGAGATCCGCAGAGAATCATACCTCTGTGTACTGGAGATTTTGAGGAAGTGAGACCGTATTCTCACTGTTGTAGCGTGTGGTAGCCACACGGTTGCAGATCGATGACTTGATTCACGTTTTGTTCGTGTTCTTCGTGTTCTTCGTTTCTCCGCGATTTTCCCGTCACTCGATCTCCCTCTCTACTATGTCTTTGCGAAATCCGTTTGAATCAACTTGTTCTTTATAGCGAGGAGATCATTTCCACCGAAGGAATTCATCTAACTCCTCATGAACAAGTAGATCGGGTTGATTTTGTTTTCGTAGCACTTTTTCGTTCATACTCCTCCCTTTTCGATTTCCCGGTGATTGAGTTGATTTGAGCGGATGATTTCTTGGGGATAGTTTCCTAACTACCTCGTGATCATCCTCTCCAAGTTTGGGAACGTGGGATTGTGAGTTGATTCGATTTTGGGAGGATTTGGGAGAACGGCGACTGAAATCGCCCTCTCTGGTCGGTCGCGGACAGTCCGCCACCTGACCGGCGGACAGTCCGGCCATCGGGATCGAGCCAGGTCAGTGGCTGCGGGTCTCGGTCGCGTTACTGTTCCTTGACCTGCGGACAGTCCGCCGTAGGAACTCACGGATAGTCCGGGAGTCGTCCAGGGACTGTTCAGCAGCCTTGCTGTTTCGCTCAGTTGGCCAGCGGACAGTCCGCCGTCCCATCGCGGACAGTCCGCAGTAGGGGCGGACAGTCCGGGATCCTGCTGAGTGTTGCGTTTTAGTGCGTTTGCTCTCCCGGCTTCTTCGCTTGACTTCCGGACTTCTCGTTTGGCCCTAGAGTTGATCAAGGAACCTATCTATGTATCTTTGCTACTCGTTAGCATAGGTATTTGGGAATTTCTCGACGTAGCCGTCTATCTACGTTCGGGACTTAGTTTTTGAGGGTTGAACTTTATCCGGTGCTTTTGGCGTTTGGTTTGCTATCGCTTTGTGGTGCCTCGCTGTGATCCTAGGGATCATCCACCCTCTTCCAAGGGTTGTGGGCATCACGGTTTCGATCGAAGCTCTTGGGGTTGATTTTGGGGACAAAAGGCCAAAGTTTCAAGAGAAATTTTTGAGCTCCCATTCACCCCCCCTCTGGTCGCCTTGCTATTGCATTCTCGGTCCTTCAAAAGATGATGAACTAGAAGACAATTAGACAATTAGAAGAACAATTAGAAGAACAATGTTGATACAAGAGAGAAGACAAGGCTAATTACCTAGCTCCTCTTTACTAGATCCGGAATCCAAGCTTCCCTCGACTCTTCTAATTCTATTCTAGCTACGCCCTTGGATGGTGGAGCTCTTGGTTGTCTAGGCTATCTCTAAACTAAATGATTGAAGACTAAGAATGGATTCAGATTCGATTTGATGGAGGGGGTCTGGGGTTTCTTATATAGCCCGGTGGGATGAACCGCAGCCCTCGGATCATACCGACCTTGAACAATGGCCAAGATACAAAGTACAGGTCGGTTAGGTCACGTCATACGAAGGAGGGGTGGCTTCCATGTGGGTCCAGGCAGGCCAGCCTCCCCTTGTCGCCGCCTGCCTCATCCTTCAATCGGGAGTCTTCTGGTACCTTCCTTATTCGCCTAACGTCCTTGTTCGGTTGGTTTGCTCAACGAGTCGTGGCATGGTTGGATTCCTTGTCGTCTTCTTCCTGTCTGGTCCCTGGATAATTCTGGTATTCTATAGTTGTTGGAATCTTGTCTGTTATATCCCTGATCTTCATATGGATAATGCTTCTAGAGGGTTCTAGAGTCTTCCTGATCATATTCATCGAGGACTCTCGCTCCAGGGCTCCAAATATGGCAAGTGGTATGTTGGTTGCGATCGTCTCGATGAGCTCGTCATGATGGTGTGCTCTGTTTCTTCACTTGAGATACTTTCTTATGATGAAATATTATATATCCTACAAAACAAGTGAGAACAACACAACTCGTGGAACTCGTTAGAATCAAACCTTATAGCTACACTCTTTGGATCATTGCGGGTCATTTGTGAGGTTAGTTGACGGTTTAAAATAGGATTTATCTACCGTCAACAGATAGCATTAGAAATACTGTTTATAAAGGTCTCGTTCTGATTGGAAAGAGTGGCAGACATAGCTTTGCAGATTGTTTCATACATTATATTGTGTTGTATCTGAACATTTGGATCAACCTCGCCCTATATAATCACCCTTGGAAGATATGTTTTCTGAAGTATCTTCTTATCTCTGGTTTTACTGAAGGACAAAAGGCATTTGTGCTGATACTGTGCAATGGTTTCCTCCACCAAACATCTGATGTCTTCAGGAATCTCGTCCATGGTCATGTTCAACACACCCTCATTGTTCATTGTCATGATCAAACGATTGTGGTCCCACTGGGTGTTGGCATTTCTTAGCGCAACCACTGGAGGATAGGTTTAGGATCCATCCTATGTGATCACGCCAGAAATACTTACTGATATCTCTTAGCATCATTACTAGGGTAGGCCATCATCCCAGGCATGGCGCCAGGAATGCCTGTATGTTGGTTCCTAGCGATGTTACTAAGGGACATCAGTGTCAGCCTCAGACGCAACCACTTAGCTACACATCCGGTATCGGCGCTGAAGTTTGATGGCACTTCATATACCAAAACATGTGGCTTTAGTGACGGCCTCAGAGGCTGGCCTGGTAAACCAATTCATTTACAAACAGGCTCCGCAAGCGCACGAGATTACCGTTGTAGCATTTCACCGGGAGTATTCCAGGTATCGTTATTTATATTTTACCACTGGGAAGGCTAGGTGCGAAAGGATTCAAGAGTTATCCATGCCAAGAACATAATAAGTGCATAGTTGACTAATTAACCACAGCAGGAAGATAAATGGTGATTTGGATGGTGGGATCAACACACACACATTGCCTAAGTTATATGGAGCTTCTACAGGGATAGAAGAAAGAATAAAAGAATAAAGAATATCCTATGGAGCATGGATCTTAACAAGGTTATGTAAATGAATTAAGTATACATGGTTATGATCAAGTTAACATTAGTGCTAAGTACTGGATGGATTAGGAGACCCGGGAACACTAGTCTGCCAGCAGGATACACCGGGCAATTTAGACTCCTACCCCAAATCCGAACGTGAGGGATTACAAGGGACGGACAGGGCTGTCACCACCTGCCGCATACCCCTCAACCGTGGACCAAGCCAGGCATTCACCCAACTCCATATACCCGAGAACCACTCTCGCGCACATGAAGAACACTTGCACCCCCCTCAGGCTCCCAACCCTACGGATTGACAGGAAAAGGGTACAAGCGCGCCCGAAGGCACGGCAAAACACCACCCAACACATATCACTAAGTTATCAGGATCTAAGCAGGTTGAACGAACAATAGTATTCATGTTCATGATGAACAAGGATGTAAGACTATGAACTAGTTTTAGAATGATGAACAATGAACATGAACATAGCTCTAATTCAAGAACACAACAATGTTGATCATAAGAGAATAAGCACAAGTATGAAAAGAGGAACTTAGTATTCAAACCAAGTAGATCATTACAATTCCTCCTCTCTTGCAAGTAGTACTTGCTCCAACTACTAGAAGATCTAAACTAAGGTAGAGAGCTCCAAATACTAAATGGAATGAAAGACAAATGTGTTGAACGTGTGATTGATTATTGAACAGGGAGCCCTACCTCTACTTTTATACTACAACATGGTCGGTTTGGAGGAGCTAAGTATGGTAACCACCTAAACTGACGTATGCATGTCGCCATGCAACCGCCTGAGGAGGTCGGTGGCCAGTGGGGCCAGGGGCGGTGCGCCCGCACCCCTGGTGGGCCCACTAGCCACCTTTTTGCGTGGTGGGCCCTTGGCGTGGTGCATGTTGCATCTTTGGTGGTTTCCGGCCCAAATGTATTCTTTAGGTGGGCCTCTTCCTTGTTTGATGGCATTACACTTTGTCGTAAAGCGTATTCTTCTTGCCTTTTCCACTGTTTTCATGTTTGATACCTGAAAAGCAATGATTCTCCAATACAAGTGGAAATAGGTCAAGGTGATAACATATGTATGCAAGTATGCTTTGTTTTATCCTTGGTTGGCTTATAAAAGTTGTCAGTAAGCACCGCCAACAAACCCCCCAAGCTTACCCCTTGCTCGTCCCGAGCAAGTAGTATAACTTTAGGTTGTTGATCAGGAGTTGCTGCAATGCCGATCATTTTTCAAAGTTGCTATGTTTATAACTTAGAATTCTTCTTTGATTTAAATAAATTGGCATGCTACTCACCCTTTTACCTTGTCACTTGTGGGGCATTGTAGCAATCTCCGAGTCTTTTGGCGGTTGCAAGACTGACCAATTTCATAGACCTACTTATCCTTCATTCCTTGGTCCACTATTAATCTAGAGGTTTTAAAAATATTTGGAAATTCAAAAGATCGTTCCTCAAATGATACACTCGATCGCTCTTTGTGTATTTGATCCTTACCAAAGGCTTTGGAAATTGCCTTACTTTTCCCTACCAACAATGAAGGCTTATGTGGAGTTTTAGGTAGAGGATAAAGTTGGGCATACTTGTATTACATATTTTACTATGTCAAAGACTGAAGCACATGGAGATTCAAGTCATATACTTTGATCGAGAAGTGCAAGCAGTGTGTGAGAATGTTCTTAATTTGAGCTCCCTAGTCAAATCTCTCCTTCCTTTGGTTTTTTTGAGAGTACGGGCTATCTTTCTCTTCTTATTTTTTTTAGGTGGATATCGAGCATACCCCTAATTCTACACTGGGCACTTGCCCATTTTTTCCAACATGCCTTTTAGCATGGATCTCCAGCCCCTCAATCCTCGTGTTCAGGCCTTCCAAAGTGATGGATTGCCTTGGCGGGACTGAAGGTGGTAGCCCCTCGGAGTCTTATGACTTGGGCCATGTGCCTTGGGCCCAAGCCGCATGGCTTCCTTCAGGCCACTCCGTACCAGCTGTGGACTGTCGAGGTAGGTCATCCCAGCCAGGCGGATATCCGGGTGCAAACCCAGGTACCTGCCCGGTGGGATACCATCCTGAAGGACCGAAAGTGCTACCAGAAAGCGACCAGAGGGGGGGTGAATGGGAGCTTCAAATCTTCCTTTCGGAAACTAATAGCCTTTGTCCCAGAAAATCAACCCCAAGAGCAAAACCGATGCGCGTGATGTCCACGACCTAAGAGAATGGGTGAATGTTCCCTAGGAACACAGCGGGACACCACAAAAGCTTCCTCACCCGAGTTCACGCAAGTCAACTAGTGACAAGATGGACTTCGAGTAACCTCAACCTCCCCCGAGCAATGCGAGGGGGATTCAGGCTATTTTGCAAAGCGGGAAGCCCGATTTCTGTAGAGCACGAAGTTGGAAATGCAACTCAAAAACCCAAAACCAAATCCAAAGTCGAATGGTCAAACTACGGACGAAACAGTGAAGAGATCACTGCATCGAACGCTGGCAGCGTCCGATGCCCAAGCGTCGGACGCGTCCGATGCAAACAGTGCCTCTCGGGAACCTTACTACATAGGCATCGGACGCTGCTACAGTGAAACAGTAGCGTCCGATGCTTGGCCTCCGGCGCGTCCGATGGCAACGGACGCTCCGATGGTCAGCGTCCGATGCTCCTTTAAAATCACTGTCAGGTGACACGTGGCAACGGACGCTCCGGTGTGATGAACACAACGTCCGGTGGTCCCAGGTTCAGCGTCCGATGGTCCCGAACCAGCACTGTTCTTCCGCGAAATTCACCTGATCTCCTCCGAATCAAAAGCACTATGGCCTAGACTTGGTATGAGGAGTTCCAAGGATGTTAGTGAGCTATCCCAACGGAGTCATGGCTCGAACCTAACTCCAAATCGGTGAATTGGAAGAATTCGGGACTAAGGAGCAAAAACGGATCCAAACCTAAAATTGCTCGATCTCCTAGACCGTGATGTTAGAGGTGAATTCCTTCGGTGGAAAGAAGTGCCTCACGATCTAGAACAACTTGGTTCAAACGGATTTGCAAGAGATGCACCGAGCAAAGAGATCGATCAACGGGAAAGACGTGAAGAAAAGTAATCCGTGAAGAACACAATCAAAACACGAATCACAACCACGAAATTGCAACCGTGTGGCTACCACACGCTACAACAGTGAGATTACGGTCTCACTTCCTCAAAATCTCACGGGCACAGAGGTATTGTTCTCTTCTCTGTGGATCTCACTTCGCTACAGCAGGGATGTGGGAGAGCAGGAAACCCTAGAAGCAAAAGGGCAAATGAGTGAGATAGATGGGGAGGTGGGTGTCTCCCCCTACTTATCCTAATCCTAACTATTCCTAATTCCCACTCTACCCCTAACTACTTACAGAGCGAACCAGCTAAACCCTAAGGTTATTCTGGACCAACTCGGAGGTAGATGGATCCGACGGCCACGCCCGCACAACTCGTAGCGTTGCCTCGACGCAACCTCCCGATTGCCGCCACGTGCCGCCACCGCTCTGCACCCCCGGTTTTGTGGCCCAAACCGGGAAACCAGCCTTTCCAGCCAACTCTCAGTTTTGAGGCCCAAACTGGGAAACCAGCCCACCAGCATCTGAGTTTTGAGGCCCAAACTCAGCAAACCCGCAGCGCCCAGGTTTTGAGGCCCAAACCTGGAAACCGTCCTCAGCCCGAGTTTTTTGGCCAACCTCGAAAATCCTCAGCACCCAGGTTTTGAGGCCCAAACCTGGAAACCGTCCACCCAATAGTTTTTCTCTGGCTCTACCACCAAACCGGAGCTGTAGAGGGGATGCACCGCCCGTGCACCCCGTCCATCGACACGTGTCCCCAAGTCCACGACTCAGGCAACACATGACCGCATGTCTTCGCTCGTCGCTGTCCCAGGCCGTCAGCCACCACAGCTGATCCTCGGGCCACCGGTCCCTCAGTCCAAGCCTCACGTCCGCCCTTCGCCACTCTCGGTCCATCGGGCACGGCACGTCTCTACTTGACCTTCACCTTGCCTCTGATCACTGTATCCATGCTCGACACCTGCACAACACAAGCCAAAGAACATGCGCATCGTCCCAGTTGACAATCACTCATCACTCAGAGACTCGGCATACAGCCATGTATCCGCAATCTCCCCCTTGATGAGTGCATTGTCAACTACTAACACAAATCGTAATGAAAATAGAAGGAGGAAGAAGGAGAAGAGAGAACTCAACCAAATGACCCAAAAGTATAGCAAAGCCGAAGAAGGTCAAGTGGAAAGAGCAGAACAACTTGGTTCCCAAAGACATGGGCAACGGCTCAACGCAACCAAGCAAAGCAAAGCTAGCCCTCGAGAAGAGGTAGAACAGGCTCAACACCACTAGCAAATACCAATTGAAAAATCAAGGCAAAAATGCTAGTCCCTCAAGACAGAGGCACAGAGGCTCAACACAACTAGCAAAAGACTTGACATCAACTGAAAAGCTCGATACCAACTGAAGGACCGAGAGGCTACCCGAAAGCGACCAGAGGGGGGGTGAATGGGAGCTTCAAAATTTCCTTTCGGAAACTAGATGCCACTGTCCCAAACTCAACCCCAAAAACAAAACCTAGAGCTTGCTAATGTCCACGACCCTAGATGTAGGGTGGATGCTTCCTAGAAGCACAGCGGGACACTAGATAACTCTAGAAAGCCAACCCAAAAGACGGAATTCGAATCCGATCAAGAACGAACGAACCGCGAACGAGACGGCGCGAAACAGCAGTGACCGGACTCTGGCCTGCGTCCGGTCTACAGGGACCGGACGCGTCCGGTCAACAAAAGTCGGCTCTGGAACCTTACTGTTCGCGACCGGACTCACGAGTACGGAGCGTCCGGTCGAGAGCAGTGTGTCCGGTCAGAAACGAACAAGCACGATGAACAGTGGAAGCAGTGCGTCCGATCAAAACGTGAACGGAGCGTCCGGTCAAATTGAAGAACACGGCTAAGTGCTGTTCATCGACCGGACTCACAGACCGAGCGTCCGGTCGCTTGACACCGGACGCGTCCGGTCGCTGAAAAACCGGTTTGGAACCTCTCTGTTTCTGACCGGACTCACTGAAGGGAGCGTCCGGTCGATTTGAACAGAGCGTCCGGTCAAGCAAAAGAGCTCAGACAGAGTTCAACCACCGGACGCACTGTGGCAGCGTCCGGTCGTTGAATGAAGCGTCCGGTCACCCCGCGAATTCACTGTTCGTCCACCGATTCGACTAGAACTCACCCAAAACAAATCCTCTAGGGATCAAACTTGGTGAGTGAAGTCACAAGGAGGATAGTGAGCTATCTCTAAGAGATCATGGCTCGAACCTAACTCCAAATCGGTGAATCGAAGAATTTCGGGGGAAGTGAGAAAAAGTGACCCGAAACGAAAAATCGATCGATCTCCTAGACCGTGAGGTTAGAGGATGATTCCTTCGGTGGAAAGAAGTGCCTCACGATCTAGAACAACTTGGTTCAAATGGAATTGCAAAAGATGAACCGAGCAAAGAGATCAAGCGACGGGAAAATCGTGGAGCAAAAAGGATTCCGCGAAGAACACAAGCAAAACGGAAATCACAGCCACGAACTCGAATCAAGGACGCAAATCAAGCCATCGATCAGTGCTCCAAGGTGAGGATACGGCCTCACTTCCTCGAATCAACAGTACACAGAGTGGAGTCTCTCTGCAGATCTCAACTAGCTAAAGCAGGGGATGGGAGAGTGGAAACCCTAGCAAATGAAAGCTCTAACTGCGATTTAGATTGAGATAGGGAGGAGGGTGTCTCCCCTGGACTACTTATACTAACCTAGCCTAAGTCTATTTCCTACTCTACCCCTCTCTACTCTAATTACAGAGCGGACCAGCCTAACCCTAAGGCTATTCTAGTCCACCCGCTGGTGGTAGGTAGATCCGACGGCCACGCCCGCACGGTCTTCCGCGTCGCCTCCACGCAACCTTCAGATCGCCGCCACGTGCCGCCACCACTCTGCACCCCCGGTTTTGTGGCCCAAACCGGGAAACCAGCCTTTTCCATCAGCCCCCGGTTTTGAGGCCCAAACCGGGAAACCAGCCTCCAGCCCGAGTTTTGTGGCCAAACTCAGAAACCGTCCGCGCCCGAGTTTTGAGGCCCAAACTCGGAAACCGGCCCACGCCCAGGTTTTGAGGCTCAACCTGGAAACCGTCGCGCCCAGGTTTTGTGGCTCAACCTGGAAACCCAGCACCCAGGTTTTGAGGCCCAAACCTGGAAACCGTCCACCGTTGGTTTTTCCCGGGCTCTACCAACAAACCGGCGTCGTAGAGGGGATGCACCGCCTGTGCACCCCTTCCACCGACATGATCGCACTTCTCCGCTTGTCGCTGTCGCAGGCTGCTAGCCACCACAGCTGATCCTCCGGCCTCCAGTCCATCAGTCCAAGTCCACGTCCGCCCTTCACCGTCCGATACATCGGCATGGCACGTCCGCCGCACGGCACGCCCATCCTTCATCGCGCCCGGTCCGTCGGCACGGCACGTCGCAACTTGACCTTCACCCGCCATCGATCACTGTCTCCGTGCTCGACACCTGCACAACACAAGCCAAAGAACATGCGCATCATCTCCGTTGACAATCACTCATCACACAGAGACTCGGCATACACCCATGTATCCGCAATCTCCCCCTTGATGAGTGCATTGTCAACTCCACAACAAATCATGAATAAGAAGAAGGAGGTAGGAAGGAGTGAGAAGAGAAAACCCAACCAAATGACCCAAAAGCCTAACAAAAGCCAAAGAAGGTCAAGTGGATGAAGCAAAAACTTGGTCCCCAAAGACATGGGCAACGGCTCGACGCAACCAAGCAAAGCAAAGCTAGCCCTCAAGAAGAGGTAGAACAGGCTCAACACCGCTAGCAGATACCAATTGAAGATCGGAGGACAACAGAAGCAAAATGCTAGTCCCTCAAGATAGAGGCACAGAGGCTCAACACAACTAGCAAGAAAATCACTCCGAACCAATTGAAAATCAACCCAAACCAAATGGGAAAGCACACCAAACGATACCAATTGAAAGCCAAATGAAAAAGCTTATGAAAGTTCATGAAAAGCTAGGAACGTTTGCTAGTCCCTCAAGACAGAGGCAACGGCTCAACACAACTAGCAAACTCCCCCTCGACAAATGCAAGCAACTAGGACAAAAGATTCTCCCCTTAGTTGATCAACACAGGAGCATATGATTTGCATAAATTTCTCCCCCTAGTTGAAAATGCACTTATCAAGGCCAAAAAGGTATCGGAGAAGCAACTCCCTTCACATAAACTCCCCCTGAACACAAGATCTCCTTCCACAATGCATATGAAGTCAAAATGCAAGTTAGGAGCTTCAAGTATATAGTCAAAAGAGTGCAAAGATGCTCTAATCAGTATAGCTCCAACATCTCAATTAAGCACTCAAATAGCAAAGGCTCAAACTGATCACTTATACGAAATATGAAGCATATGAGCATGTGAGCAGTTTTAAGCCAAAAGGATAGTCACCATCAAAATAGCACTAGACATGTATAGAAGGAATCCAAACAAGTGCTAAACATATATACAAGGTGAACTACCCCTAGCAAAGTTCAATCATCATGCATAGGAATGAAGCATATACTTGTGATTTCAAACTCAAATCGGAGTTGCAGCGGTAAGAGAATTCACAAGTTCATTTTTAGCATGTGATTGCGAGAGGTTGAAAGCTTGTCATTGCCTAACTTTTCAACCGTGCGAAGCCTATGCCGAAGCAATCAGAAGCTTAAAGCAACGGTTTCGGTCATACACTACATGGCTCAAGTTTAACTCAAAGTGCAATGAGAAACAGTCTCAATACCATGAGGTGTTGACAAGCAATCCCATCTCGATCTTTTCAATTCAACAATACTTGGTTCAGATTTTAAGCAAGTTATGAACGACCAAGCAAGTGAATGACTCAGAACTAGAGACATAGCAACCTAGCATATATGAAAAGCAGGAATGGACTCAACCCACCCTACACATGCTAGTTGCATATCTCAATGGTGAACATTTTCAGATTTATATATATTAGGTATAATTCACCATTCCAAAAATAGCTCGCTCATAGCATGTAACAATGATCAGAAAGAGCATAAGCTACAGGCATTATCATAAGTATCGGAGCAATATTAACAAGAGCATAATTACATTCTAGTGAATATAGACATGAAGCTCAGAATGTAAATGCGTATGCCCGACACAAAACTGAAAGAAAGAAGATACCAAAAGGAAAGACTCAAGAAACTCAAAAGAAAGGAGCCTCAAAATAAAAGAGTCAGTCTGTACATCTCAAAATGCTTCCCCCATCTAAAAGGGGAAACACACACCAAGCTCACCCCTCAACCTATTAAAGGTTGGTTCGTCTAAAGGCTTGGTGAAAATATCAGCCAATTGGTGATGAGTATCGACATGGCGAAGGTCGATATCACCCTTCTCCTGGTGGTCTCGCAAGAAATGAAAGCGCACATCAATGTGTTTGGTTTTCGAGTGAAGCACGGGGTTCTTAGCAACGCTAATGGCACTCGTGCTGTCACAAAGCAAAGGAACTCGAGTAAAGCTCAAACCAAAATCATGCAAAGTGGCCATCATCCAGAGTAACTGGGAACAGCAGCTAGCCGCAGCAACATATTCAGCCTCCGTGGTAGACTGAGCGACACTAGACTGCTTGCGAGAAGACCACGACACCAGAGAAGATCCAATAAACTGGCAAGTCCCAGAAGTGGACTTACACTCAATTCGACAACCAGCAAAATCGGCATCGGAATAACCGCAAAGCGAGAGAGTGGAGGAAGCAGAATACCAAATCCCGAACTCAGGCGTGAAACGAAGGTACCTGAAGATGCGCTTCACCGCCTGACGGTGAGAAGTGCGTGGCGAGGCCTGAAAGCGCGCGCACAAGCACACGGCGAACTGAATGTCCGGCCGTGTCGCCGTCAGGTAGAGCAGCGATCCAATCATGCTGCGGTACTCCTTCTGGTCCACTGCTTCTCCATCCGTGTCGGCATCCAGGGCAGTCGTCGTCGACATGGGCGTCGGAAGAGGCTTGGCCTCACCCAAGTCGAACCGCTTCAGCAAGTCCCTCGTGTACTTGCCCTGGTGCACAAACGTCCCCTCTCGGGATTGCTTAATTTGCAACCCGAGAAAGAAAGTCAGCTCGCCCATCATGCTCATCTCGAACTCCCTGCTCATAGTATCTGCAAACTTGGCAACCAAAGCGTGAGAAGAACCACCGAAAATGATATCATCCACGTAAATTTGGACCAAGAGAGTATCCTTGCCTTGCTTGAGGAGAAAGAGCGTTTTATCAACACATCCCATTTTAAAACCCTTAGCTAGCAAAAAGGTTTTTAATCTCTCATACCAGGCTCTAGGGGCTTGTTTCAAACCATACAAAGCTTTGTGGAGTTTAAAGACATGGTTTGGAAACTTGGGATTTTCAAAACCGGGGGGTTGCTGGACATAGACCTCCTCCTCAATGTAGCCGTTTAAGAAAGCACTCTTGACATCCATTTGAAAAAGTTTGAAACCCATGGATGCAGCATAAGCCAAGAGTATCCTAATAGCTTCCAAACGAGCTACAGGAGCGAAAGTCTCCTCATAATCTATCCCCTCCTTCTGACTATAACCCTTCGCCACAAGCCGGGCCTTGTTTCTCACAATGTGGCCCTCCTCTCCTTGCTTGTTTTTAAATACCCATTTTGTCCCAATAGGGTTTACAGTCAGGAGGTGGTGGCACTAGAACCCAAACCCGATTTCGCTCAAAGTTCTCTAGCTCCTCATGCATGGCATTGACCCAATCCGGATCCGTCAATGCGTGTCCAACATCTCGGGGCTCAAAAGACGCAACAAAAGCAGAATGAGCAAAGTGCGAGATGTGCTGTGACCTGGAGCGAGTAACTCGCTCGTCGATGTCGCCGATCATCTGTTCAGGGGGGTGCTGGCGCTGGATATGTCGTGGCGCCTCCCGGGAAGAAGTGACCTCCCCCTCAACAGTAGCTGGTTCCACCCCGGGTACAAAAGGTACCGCGCGAGGTGGGTCCCATGGCCCCCAGGAAGAAGACGTCTCGGGGCCACGGGTCGTCGTCGAAGCCGCTCCCGGCGGCGCGGCAGGCGGAGGGGGTGCTGGATCATCTATACCTTCAGCACCCTCTTCCTCGTCATCGAAAAGAGGCTCTCCAACCTCGTGATCACCTGCACGCTCAAAACGAGAAGAAGGAGAAACAAGAGTCTCGTCGAAGGTGACATCTGATGTCTCCATGACTCGGTTAGTGTCAAGGTTAAGTGCACGATAAGCTCGAGTGTGAGTGCCATAACCCAAAACACACCGTCAGAAGAACGAGACTCAAACTTGTCCAGGTTGCCTTTTTTCAATATAAAACAGTGGCAACCAAAGACTCTAAAATAACTCACCTTGGGCTGGCGACCAAAACGCAACTCATAAGAGGTCTTCTTCAAAAACGCTCTCAGAAAAATGCGATTCGAAATATAGCATGCAGTGTTCATAGCTTCGGCCCAATAGCGCCTAGGAGTCCTATGCTCATCAAGCATCGTCCTGGCCATCTCAACAAGGGTCCGATTCTTCCTCTCTACAACACCATTTTGGGGCGGTGTATAGGGGGAAGAAAACTGATGCTCCAAACCAAGGCGGTTACAAAACTTCTCAAAAACCGAATTTTTAAACTCGGAACCATTATCACTTCTAATCGCTCGCATCGAGTTCAAAGGGAACTCGTTCTGAAGACGCAAAATCAGATCGCGAGCGAAGGAGAATGTCTCGGACTTCTCAACTAAAAAGAAGACCCACGAATACCTCGAAAAGTCGTCAACAACAACAAGCACATACCACTTCCCACCAATCGAGCTCACCCGAGCCGGACCAACAAGGTCCATATGCAAAAGCTCTCCGGGGTGCGAGGTCATGACCTTGGTCAAAGGATGGTGGGGAGCAGCAACCATCTTTCCATGCCGGCAAGCATGGCAAACTAGATCCTTCTCCAACGAAAGCTTGGGCAATCCTCGGATTAAGCCAAGTGAGCTAAGTCTTGCAAGTAAGTCAAAACTCAAGTGACCGAGCCTCCTATGCCACTTCCAAAGATCAGAAGAAGAAGGACTAGCCAAAAGACAGCGAGAAGATCCAAACGACTTTGAGAAATTCGCGCGAAAGACATTCCCAAAGGGTGAAATCAGACATACAAGATCACCCTGAGGATCTAAGATCCGGCTAAGGTTCGATTTGAAACGAATCTCATAGCCTTCACGAAAAAGTTGCGAGACAGAAAGCAAGTTAAAGTGCAGGTTAGAAACAAGAGCAACCTCGCGCAACACAAAGTGCTCATTAACCCGTACTGCACCAACGGACAATACCTTGCCCTTACCTTTGTCGCCGAAGGTTATGTACTCCTTTCCGGCGACCGGACTATGGCTGGAGAACCATTTGGCATTTCTGGTCATGTGTCTCGAGCAACCGGAATCCACAAGCCAAATGTCCTCCAACCGCTCCTCCTACATCAATAAAAAGACATAGGGTGAACATACGGTCCAACACTGGGGTTAGTAAGATAAGAAGGAAACCAGTGTTGGGCCGGCTGCTCAAAAGAACGGTCAGTGTAAAAACCATCCTGTCTAGGAGGATAGCGATCACCACGCACAGGAAAACGTGGTCCGCTGGGGAAGAAGCGCTCACCGCGAAACTCTACCTGCGGTGGGACATAGCGCTCAACAAAGCCTCCGCCACGGGGTCCGTTACCTGCAAAAGCAGGACCCCGTCGGGCACGCTCTCTACGAGGTCTACGCCTAGGAGCCTGCTGCTCAACTCTAGCGTCTCTCCTCGGAGCTCTCTCCTGCCTAGGCCTAACAAACTGAGGTGCTCCACCTCTAGGCCTAGTCTCCCTCCTAGGGGCTCTCTCCTGCTGCCTAGGCTGGGTACGCTTCCCTCCAGACCTAGCAGCTCTCCCCTGAGGCTTCGGAGCATGTCCACCACGAGCTGGGTGAAACATGTCCGGGTTCTGCATCTCCCTAGCACGACGCGCCTCTCTCTTGCGCCTAAAGCAGAACTCACTCAGGTGACCATCCCGCCCACAAAAGTCACACTGAAACCTCACCGCGCGCAAAGGGGGTTGTTGGTTTGCAGGGATGTGGGTATGGTTCACCTTGCCCTTGCCCTTCTGTGGCAACTCCTCTCGGATGGGTGGCATTGTGTCAAGCTTGTTCTTTAGGTGATTTGGCTTGGGTTGCCATTGTGGATTCTTGGGTGGAGCCTTGGGAGGTTCAACTACCACTCCATCCTTGGTGACAGGCTTGACAGGCTCTTTGGGTGGAAGCTTGGTTAGTTTGGGAGTAGTGGTGGAGTTGGGCTTCTCACTCGGATCAAGACCACTAGACTCTCCAATCTTCCCAAAGGCTGAAAGATCAACACTCTGGCCAAGACCTACACCAGGAGCCCCAGCAGCTCGCTTGAATTGGGAGATCATCATCCCGAGCTGAGGCTCACCACAAGACACCCATGACAAGACGGTCCGAAGGTATGTGTTTTCCTCCTCGGTACGCACCTTGTCATGCCTCACATTGGCCATCTCCTGCTCCAGGCCCTCACACAAAGCACACCTCTTGACACAAGTGCTATCCGAGCCGGCCTTCTCTAAAGACTCAAGCTTGGCATTCTTCTCTGCCAACTCGGATTGCAAGACAGGACAAGTCTTGCACGCACCCAACAGCTGCGGTCTAGCTCGAAGCTCATCCACCTCATCTACCAGCGCAGCATGCTTACTCCTCAGAGTGAGGAGATCCGTCATGTGCGCGGCGCAACTCTCGCACTCCAACTCCTCCGACACAACCACGGTGGACCGAGCGAACTCAAGCTCCTTCACCGTGTCCTCCCACTTCTGCCTAAACTCCTTGCGCTCTCTAGCGGCACGCCTAAGCAACTTATCTTGACTAAGGAGGGCAGCAGTCAACTTCTCAACCTCGGAGGAAAGCTCGTCGTAGGTGAGAGATACCTGGGAGGTGTCGTCGTCGTCGTCGTTCCGAGGTGTGTGCTCCAGCTCGCCTCCGACCTCATCTCCGAGCGCCATGGTACACAGGCCTTCGTCGTCGGCGAAGAAGCATAAGCCGTTGAACGTGTCCTCCAGCTTCTTCTTCTCGGACTCGTCATCACTCGATCGAGCGGAGTCGTCATCCGAGCCGTCGACATCGCTGAGCGTGGCGAAGAACGCACGCTGCTCAGCCTGCTGCTTCTCCAAGTACTTCTTCTTGATGTACTCTTTGTCGAAGCCGCCCCGCTTCTTGTGCCTTGGGGGAACGTGCTTCTCCTTGTACTTGGAGTCGCGCCTGTGGCCGTGATCGCCCTTCCCCAGATGCTTGTTCTTCTTCTTGGGGCAGTCGGCGATGAAGTGGTCGGGGTCGCCGCACTCGTAGCATCCCGTGCGTCCTCCTCCTCGACGACGGTTCATGCGGTTGTTGTGGAACCGCGAGAACCGGTTGGCGAGCAAAGCCAACTCGTCATCTCCCAAAGACTCCAGCTGGTCCTCTGTCACAGAAAAGAGAGAAGAAAGCGCAAAGCCAGCTGAGGGGTTAGAGGAAGAGCCGGAAACCAAAGCCATGGACGGGCGAGAAGGATTTTCAAAAGAAGCCCTCGCCATAGCATCAATCTCACTGGACTTGAGCTTACTGAAGAGCTCGTCGCAGGTGAGGGTCTCATAGTTCGGCGATTCGATGATTGCCTGAACCTTGGAGTCCCACACCGAACGGTCAAGAGTGTGCAAAAGCTTCAAGGCACGCTCATGATCGTCAAATGGCAACTGCTCTCTGTTAGCCCTCATCCTGTTGACAATCACCTGAAAGCGAGCGAATAAACTTTCTATGCTCTCGCCAGGTTGATGTCTAAAATTCTCATACTCTCGCTTGAACGACTCGTAGAGTCGGGTTTTGACTTGAGAGGTGCCCTCATGAAAACGCATGAGAGTGTCCCAGATCTCCCGAGCCGTAGCGAGGTGAGAAACTCGATCAAACTCACCCATGCTCAAACAAGAAAAGAGAGCATTACGGGCTCGGCTATTGGCATCGTGCTCATCGATCTGTTGCTGAGAGACACGAGCAGCCAAGACCACGTAATCAGGGGAGTTGCAAATATCCCAGATCGAAGCGCCCAAGCTCTGCAAATAGGCCGACATACGTATCTTCCAATACGCATAGTTCGTCCCATCGAAAAACGGCGGTTTGCCCACGCCGCGATCCATGTCGCCTTCGGTGGATCTGGAACCGGCTAAGGTGGAAGATCCTTAACCTGCTCCGATACCAATTGAAGGACCGAGAGGCTACCCGAAAGCGACCAGAGGGGGGGTGAATGGGAGCTTCAAAATTTCCTTTCGGAAACTAGATGCCACTGTCCCAAACTCAACCCCAAAAACGAAACCTAGAGCTTGCTAATGTCCACGACCCTAGATGTAGGGTGGATGCTTCCTAGAAGCACAGCGGGACACTAGATAACTCTAGAAAGCCAACCCAAAAGACGGAATTCAAATCCGATCAAGAACGAACGAACCGCGAACGAGACGGCGCGAAACAGCAGTGACCGGACTCTGGCCTGCGTCCGGTCTACAGGGACCGGACGCGTCCGGTCAACAAAAGTCGGCTCTGGAACCTTACTGTTCGCGACCGGACTCACGAGTACGGAGCGTCCGGTCGAGAGCAGTGTGTCCGGTCAGAAACGAACAAGCACGATGAACAGTGGAAGCAGTGCGTCCGATCAAAACGTGAACGGAGCGTCCGGTCAAATTGAAGAACATGGCTAAGCGCTGTTCATCGACCGGACTCACAGACCGAGCGTCCGGTCGCTTGACACCGGACGCGTCCGGTCGCTGAAAAACCGGTTTGGAACCTCTCTGTTTCTGACCGGACTCACTGAAGGGAGCGTCCGGTCGATTTGAACAGAGCGTCCGGTCAAGCAAAAGAGCTCAGACAGAGTTCAACCACCGGACGCACTGTGGCAGCGTCCGGTCGTTGAATGAAGCGTCCGGTCACCCCGCGAATTCACTGTTCGTCCACCGATTCGACTAGAACTCACCCAAAACAAATCCTCTAGGGATCAAACTTGGTGAGTGAAGTCACAAGGAGGATAGTGAGCTATCTCTAAGAGATCATGGCTCGAACCTAACTCCAAATCGGTGAATCGAAGAATTTCGGGGGAAGTGAGAAAAAGTGACCCGAAACGAAAAATCGATCGATCTCCTAGACCGTGAGGTTAGAGGATGATTCCTTCGGTGGAAAGAAGTGCCTCACGATCTAGAACAACTTGGTTCAAACGGAATTGCAAAAGATGAACCGAGCAAAGAGATCAAGCGACGGGAAAATCGTGGAGAAAAAGGATTCCGCGAAGAACACAAGCAAAACGGAAATCACAGCCACGAAACCGAATCAAAGACACGAATCAAGTCATCGATTTGTGCTCCAAGGTGAGGATACGGCCTCACTTCCTCAAATCAACAGTACACAGAGTGGAGTCTCTCTGCGGATCTCAACTAGCTAAAGCAGGGGATGGGAGAGTGGAAACCCTAGGTGCTAGGAAGCAAATGACTGCGCTAACTGAGATAGCTAAAACTGAGATAGGGAGGAGGGTGTCTCCCCTAGACTACTTATACTAACCTAGCCTAAGTCTATTTCCTACTCTACCCCTCACTACTGTATTTACAGAGCGGACCAGCCTAACCCTAAGGCTATTCTAGTCCACCCGCTGGTGGTAGGTAGATCCGACGGCCACGCCCGCACGGTCTTCCGCGTCGCCTCCACGCAACCTTCAGATCGCCGCCACGTGCCGCCACCACTCTGCACCCCCGGTTTTGTGGCCCAAACCGGGAAACCAGCCTTTTCCATCAGCCCCCGGTTTTGAGGCCCAAACCGGGAAACCAGCCTCCAGCCCGAGTTTTGTGGCCAAACTCGGAAACCGTCCGCGCCCGAGTTTTGAGGCCCAAACTCGGAAACCGGCCCACGCCCAGGTTTTGAGGCTCAACCTGGAAACCGTCGCGCCCAGGTTTTGTGGCTCAACCTGGAAACCCAGCACCCAGGTTTTGAGGCCCAAACCTGGAAACCGTCCACCGTTGGTTTTTCCCGGGCTCTACCAACAAACCGGCGTCGTAGAGGGGATGCACCGCCTGTGCACCCCTTCCACCGACATGATCGCACTTCTCCGCCTGTCGCTGTCGCAGGCTGCCAGCCACCACAGCTGATCCTCCGGCCTCCAGTCCATCAGTCCAAGTCCACGTCCGCCCTTCACCGTCCGATACATCGGCATGGCACGTCCGCCGCACGGCACGCCCATCCTTCATCGCGCCCGGTCCGTCGGCACGGCACGTCGCAACTTGACCTTCACCCGCCATCGATCACTGTCTCCGTGCTCGACACCTGCACAACACAAGCCAAAGAACATGCGCATCATCTCCGTTGACAATCACTCATCACACAGAGACTCGGCATACACCCATGTATCCGCACATACTCGTGCTTATCGTGTACTTAACCTTGACACTAACCGAGTCATGGAGACATCCGATGTCACCTTTGACGAGACCATGGTTTGTCCTTTTTCTCGTTTTGAGCGTGCAGGTGATCATGAGGTTGGCGAGCCTCTTTCCGATGATGAAGAAGAGGGTGCTGAAGGGATGGATGACCCAGCACCTCCTCCACCTGTTGTGCCACAAAGAGCGGCTTCTACTACGACTCACGACCCTGACCCCTCTTCTTCGACTTGGGGGCCATGGGATCCGCCACCTCGAGCGGTACCTTTTGTACCCGAGGAGGCACCTGCTGCTGTTGAGGGGGAGGCCACTTCGGCAAGGGAGGCGCCACGACACATTCAGCGCCAACACCCGCCTCAACAGATGATTGGCAGCATCGGCGAACGCGTCACTCGGTCAAGGTCACAACATATCTCTCACTTTGCTCATTCTGCATTTGTTGCTGATTTTGAACCCCGAGATGTTGGACACGCTTTGACGGATCCTGGTTGGGTCAATGCCATGCATGAGGAGCTTGAGAACTTTGAGAGAAATCGGGTTTGGGTTCTAGTTTCTCCTCCCTCTGAGTGTCACCCAATTGGGACAAAATGGGTTTTCAAAAACAAACAAGGAGAAGATGGCCATGTTGTGAGAAACAAAGCCAGACTTGTAGCCCAGGGATATAGTCAGAAGGAGGGGATAGACTATGAGGAGACGTTTGCTCCTGTAGCTCGTTTGGAGGCTATTAGGATACTCTTGGCTTTTGCTGCATCCAAAGGTTTCAAACTATTTCAAATGGATGTCAAGAGTGCCATCTTAAACGGCTACATAGAAGAGGAAGTATATGTGAGACAACCCCCCGGTTTCGAAAATCCCAAGTTTCCAAACCATGTTTTTAGACTTCACAAAGCTTTGTATGGTTTGAAACAAGCCCCTAGAGCCTGGTATGATAGGTTGAAAACCTTTTTGCTTGCTAAGGGTTTTAAAATGGGATGTGTGTATAAAACGCTCTTTCTCCTCAAGCAAGGCAGTGACACTCTCTTGGTCCAGATTTACGTGGATGATATCATTTTCGGTGGTTCTTCTCACGCTTTGGTTGCCAAGTTTGCAGATACTATGAGCAGGGAATTTGAGATGAGCATGATGGGCAAGTTGACGTTTTTCCTCGGATTGCAAATCAAGCAATCTCGAGAGGGAACGTTTGTGCACCAGGGTAAGTATACCAAGGATATCCTGAAGAAATTCGATATGGGTGAGGCCAAGCCTCTTCCAACACCCATGTCGACCACGACGGCCCTGGATGCGGACAAGGAGGGAGAAGTAGTGGACCAGAAGGAGTACCTGAGTATGATTGGGTCGCTTCTGTATCTGACGGTGACACGCCCAGACATCCAGTTCGCGGTGTGTCTCTGCGCGTGATTTCAGTCTTCGGCGCACACCTCTCACCGTCAGGCAGTCAAGCGTATTATGAGGTACTTATGCTTCACTCCTCAGTTTGGGATTTGGTATTGTGCTTCCTCCACCCTCTCCCTACGTGGTTATTCTGATGCTGATTTTGCTGGTTGCCGGATTGAGCGCAAGTCCACTTCTGGGACTTGCCAGTTTATTGGTTCTTCTCTTGTATCGTGGTCTTCTCGCAAGCAGTCTAGTGTCGCCCAGTCTACCACGGAGGCTGAGTATGTTGCTGCGACTAGCTGCTGTTCCCAGTTACTTTGGATGATGGCCACTTTGGGTGATTTTGGTCTGAGCTTTTCTCGCGTTCCTCTGCTTTGTGACAGCATGAGTGCCATTAGCATTGCTAAGAACCCCGTGCTGCACTCTAAGACCAAACACATTGATGTGCGCTTTCATTTTTTGCGAGACCACTATGAGAAAGGTGATATCGACCTTCGCCATGTTGATACTCATCATCAGTTGGCTGATATTTTCACCAAGCCTTTGGACCAATCAACTTTTGCTAGGTTGAGAGGTGAGCTTGGTGTGTGTTTCCCCTTTTAGATGGGGGAAACATTTTGACTCTTGTACTATAAACTGACTTTGTGTTCTTCAGTTGAGTTCTTCATGCATCTTTGCATTTCATCTTGCATATTTACATTCAGAGCTTCATGTATATAATCTGAAGAATGTAACTATGTTCTGTATAGTATTTGCTCCAATGCTTTATGATGATGCTATAGCTTATGCTCTTTCTGATCACTGTTACATGTTGTGAGCGAAGCTATTTTTTTGAATGGTGAATTTGATTAGTGAACATAAAACTTGAAAATGTTCACCGTTGAGATTTGCAACTAGCATGTGTAGAATGTGTTGAAATCACTTGTGCTCTTCATATATGCTAGGTTGCTATGTCTCTAGTTTTGAGTCATTCACTTGCTTGGTATGCTCATATTCTATTTTAAAATCTGAACCAAGTTAAGTGAATTGGAAAGATCGAGATGAGATTGCTTGTCAGCACATCACAGTTTCGAGACTGTTTCTCATTGCACTTTGAGTTAAACTTGAGCTGTGTAGTGTATGACCGAAACTGTTGCTTTAAGCTTCTGATTGCTTCTGCATAGGCTTCGCACAGTTGAAAATTTAGGCAATGACAAGCTTTCAACCTCTCGCAATTACATGCTGAAATTTAAACTTGTGTAATTTAAACCGCTGCAACTCCGATAAAAATCTGGATACACAAGTCTATGTTTCATTCTATATGAAGGACCGAGAAAGCACTAGCAAGGCGACCAGAGGGGGGTGAATGGGAGGAAACAAAAATTCTTCCGAATCTTTGGCCAAATGTCCCAAAATCAACCCCGAGAAGCTTCGACCAAAACCGTGATGCCCACGACCCTTGGAAGAGGGTGGATGATCCCTAGGATCACAGCGAGGCACCACAAAGCGATAGCAACCCAAACGGCAAAAGCACTAGAGCAAGCTCGTTCCCCAAAAACCAAGTCCCGAACGTAGATAGACGGCTACATCGAGAAATCCCTAAATACCTATGCTAACAAGTAGCAAAGATACCTAGAGAGGTTCCTTGGTCAACTCTAGGGCCAAACGAGAAGTCCGGAAACCAAGCGAAGAAGCGGGGAGAACAAACGCACTAAACCAGAGGCTTCAGCCAAATCTCGGACTGTCCGGACCAGGAGTCCCGGACTGTCCGCCCAAGGCCGGACTGTCCGCGGTTCACTAGCGGACTGTCCGCCAGCAGAAAACGCAAAACAGCAGTGCTGCTGAAGTCTTGCTGGATGTCTCCCGGACTGTCCGCAAACTTCAACAGCAGACTGTCCGCCGGTCAATCTGAAACCAAACAGCCAAAGAACAGGGCCACTGGTCCGGCTCGTCCCCGACGCGCGGACTGTCTGCGACTGGGACGGCGGACTGTCCGCCAACTCCCAGTGAGGGCGATTTTGGTCGCCCTTCACCCAAATCTTCTCCAAATTGATTCAAACCAAAATCCCACGTCCCCAAACTTGGAGAGGATGATCACAGAGTAGTTAGGAGACTATCCCCAAGAAATCATCCGCTCAAATTGCCTCAAACTCCGGGAAATCAAAAGGGGAGGAGGATGAACCGAAAAGAGTCACGAAAACGAAATCAACCCGATCTACTTGTTCGTGAGGAGTTAGATAAATTCCTTCGGGGGAAATGATCTCCTTTCAAATACGAACAAGTTGATTCAAATGGATTTCGCAAAGACGCAGTATAGGGAGAGATCGAGCCATGGGAAAAACGCGGAGAAACGAAGAACACGAGCCAAAATGCGAATCAGCACATCGATCTGCAACCGTGTGGCTACCACACGCTACAGTAGTGAGGTTACGGCCTCACTTCCTCAAAATCTCCAGTACACAGAGGTATGGTTCTCTGCGGATCTCAGCTAGCTACAGCAGGGGATTGGGAGAGCAGGAAACCCTAAGTGCAAAGAGCAAATGACTATATAGATGGGGAGGTGGGTGTCTCCCCTACTTATCCTAATTCTAACTATTCCTAATTCCCACTCTACCCCTAACTACTTACAGAGCGAACCAGCTAAACCCTAAGGTTATTCTGGACCAACTGGATGGTAGGTGGATCCGACGGCCACGCCCACACAACTCGTAGCGTTGTCTCGACGCAACCTCCCGATTGCCGCCACGTGCCGCCACCGCTCTGCCGTCCTTTCCCGGACGTCGCACCCCCGGTTTTGTGGCCCAAACAGGGAAACCAGCCTTCACAGCCAACCCCCGATTTTGAGGCCCAAACAGGGAAACCAGCCCACCAACGCCTGAGTTTTGTGGCCCAAACTCAGCAAACCCGAAGCACCCAGGTTTTGAGGCCCAAACCTGGAAACCGTCCACCCGATGGTTTTTCTCTGGCTCTACCGCCAAACCAAAGCTGTAGAGGGGATGCACCGCCCGTGCACCCCGTCCACCGACACGTGTCCCCAGGTCCACGACCCGAGCAACACCATGTCCCGCATGTCTTCTCTCGTCGTTGTCCCAGGCTGTCAGCCACCACAGCTGATCCTCGGGCCACCGGTCCCTCAGTCCGAGCCTCACGTCCGCCCTTCGCCACTCTTGGTCCATTGGCACGGCACGTCTCTACTTGACCTTCACCTTGCCTCTGATCACTGTATCCGTGCTCGACACCTACACAACACAAGCCAAAGAACATGCGCATCATTCCAGTTGACAATCACTCATCACTCAGAGACCCGGCATACACCCATGTATCCGCAATCTCCCCCTTGATGAGTGCATTGTCAACTACTCACACAAATCATAAAGGAAATAGAAGGAGGAAGAAAGAGAGAGAGAACTCGACCAAATGACCCAAAAGCATAGCAAAGCCGAAGAAGGTCAAGTGGAAAGAGCGAAACAACTTGGGTCCCAAAGACATGGGCAACGGCTCGACGCAACCAAGCAAAACAAAGCTAGCCCTCAAGAAGAGGTAGAACAGGCTCAACCCCGCTAGCAAATACCAATTGAAAAAGCAAAGCAAAATGCTAGTCCCTCAAGATAGAGGCACAGAGGCTCAACACAACTAGCAAGAAAGCTCGACACCAATTGAAAATCTGAAAGGCGAATGCTAGTCCCTCAAGAAAGAGGCAAAGGCTCAACACAACTAGCAAAAACGCTCCGATCCAATTGGAAATTTCAAAAACTCATCATGAGCAAGCTCCCCCTTGCATGGTGCACACAACCAATTCCTCTCCCCTTTGAACATGGGAGGTATGATTTGTCCTAATTCTCCCCCTTAGTTGAAAATGCACCATCAAGCAAAAAGAACCGAAAGCAAATTTTTGTCCCCCTCAGAAAATGCACCATCAAAAGTGCCAACAAGAGAATTGCTCCTCCTTCCAAAATGCATATGAGTCACAATGCAAGTTAGCAGCTTCAGGAATATAGTCAAGAAAATGCAAAGATGCTCTAAACAGTATAGCTCTAATGACTCACTGGAAAACATACAAGCTAGCGAATGCTCAAACTGATCACCAAATATGAAATATGAACATATGAGCAAAGTGAGCAGTTTTTAGCCAAAAAAGTATTCACCATCAAAATAGCACAGGACATGTATAGACAGGAAATCCGACAAGTGCTAAACATGTATGCAAGGTGAACTACCCCTAGCAAAGTTCAGTCATCATGCTGCAGAATGAAACATAGACTTGTGTTTTCAAGTTTTAAATGGAGTTGCAGCGGTGAAGTTACACAAGTACAGAATTCAGCATGTGACTGCGAGAGGTTGAAAGCTTGTCATTGCCTAACTTTCCAACTGTGCGAAACCTATGCAGAAGCAATCAGAAGCTTAAAGCAACAGTTTCGGTCATACACTACACAGGTCAAGTTTAACTCAAAGTGCAATGAGAAACAGTCTCGAAACTGTGATGTGTTGACAAGCAATCCCATCTCGATCTTTCCAATTCACTTAACCTGGTTCAGATTTTAAACAGAATATGAACATACCAAGCAAGTGAATGACTCAGAACTAGAGACATAGCAACCTAGCATATATGAAAAGCACGAGTGAGTTCAACACATCCTACACATGCTAGTTGCATATCTCAATGGTGAATATTCTCAAGTTTTATGTTTGTTAAGCAGATTCACCATTCAAAAAATAGCTTGGCTCACAGCATGTATCAGTGATCAGAAAGAGCATAAGCTACATAGCATCAACATAGGCATCAGAGCATACTAAACAGAGCATAGTCACTTTCTCAAGAATATATACATGAAGCTCAAAATATAATAGCGTATGCTGAAATGCAAAAGAAAAACGAAAACAATCGAAAAAGAGTCAATCTATCGTACAAGAACCAAAATGTTTCCCCCATCTAAAAAGGGAAACACACACCAAGCTCACCTTTCAACCGATTAAAGGTTGTTTGGTCCAAAGGCTTGGTGAAAATATCAGCCAACTGATGATGAGTATCGACATGGCGAAGGTCGATATCACCCTTCTCATAGTGGTCTCACAGAAAATGAAAGCGCACATCAATATGTTTTGTCTTCGAGTGAAGCACGGGGTTCTTAGCAACACTAATAGCACTCGTGCTGTCACAAAGCAAAGGAACGCGAGAAAAGCTCAGACCAAAATCACGCAAAGTGGCCATCATCCAGAGTAACTGGGAACAGCAGCTAGCCGCAGCAACATACTCAGCCTCCATGGTAGACTGGACGACACTAGACTGCTTGCGAGAAGACCATGAAACAAGAGAAGAACCAATAAACTGGCAAGTCCCAAAAGTGGACTTGCGCTCAATGCGACAACCAGCAAAATCGACATCGGAATAACCACAAAGGGAAAGAGTGGAGGAAGCAGAATACCAAATCCCAAACTCAGGAGTGAAGCATAAGTACCTCATAATGCGCTTGACTGCCTGACGGTGAGAGGTGCGCGGCGAAGACTGAAATCGCGCGCAAAGACATACCGCGAACTGAATGTCCGGGCGTGTCGCCGTCAGGTACAGCTGCGACCCGATCATACTCCGGTACTCCTTCTGGTCCAATGCTTCTCCCTCCTTGTCCGCATCCAGGGCCGTCATGGTCGACATGGGTGTTGGAAGAGGCTTGGCCTCACCCATATCGAATTTCTTCAGAATGTCCCGGGTGTACTTGCCCTGGTGCACGAACGTCCCTTCTTGGAATTGCTTGATTTGCAACCCGAGGAAAAACGTCAACTCGCCCATCATGCTCATCTCAAATTCCCTGCTCATAGTATCTGCAAACTTGGCAACCAAAGTGTGAGAAGAACCACCGAAAATGATATCATCCACGTAAATTTGGACCAAGAGAGTATCAGTGCCTTGCTTGAGGAGAAAGAGCGTTTTATCTACACATCCCATTTTAAAACCCTTAGCAAGCAAAAAGGTTTTCAACCTATCATACTAGGTTCTAGGGGCTTGTTTCAAACCATACAAAGCTTTGTGGAGTTTAAAGACATGGTTTGGAAACTTGGGATTTTCAAAACCGGGGGGTTGTCTAACATACACCTCTTCTTCTATGTAGCCGTTTAAGAAGGCACTCTTGACATCCATTTGAAAAAGTTTGAAACCTTTGGACGCAGCAAAAGCCAAGAGTATCCTAATTGCCTCAAAACGAGCTACAAGAGCAAACGTCTCCTCATAGTCTATCCCCTCCTTCTGACTATATCCCTGGGCTACGAGTCTGGCCTTGTTTCTCACAACATGGCCATCTTCTCCCTGTTTGTTTTTGAAAACCCATTTTCTCCCAATTGGGTGACACTCAGAAGGTGGAGACACTAGAACCCAAACCCGATTTCTCTCAAAGTTCTCAAGCTCCTCCTGCATGGCATTGACCCAATCCGGATCCGTCAAAGCATGTCCAACATCCCGGGGTTCAAAATCAACAACAAATGCAGAATGAGCAAAGTGAGAGATTTGCCTTGACAGGGTGACGCGTTCGTCGATGCTGTCGATCATCTGCTGAAGCGGGTGCTGGCGCTAAATGTGTCATGGCGCCTCCCTTGCCGAAGTGATCTCCCCCTCAACAGCAGCTGGTGCCTCCCCGGGTACAAAAGGTACCGCTCGAGGTGGCGGGGCCGTGAGTCATCGTAGAAGCCGCTCCTTGCGGCACAGCAGGTGGAGGGGGTGCTGGATCGTCTATACCTTCAGCACCCTCGTCCTCGTCATCAAAAAGAGGCTCACCAACCTCATGATCACCTGCACGCTCAAAACGAGAAGAAGGACAAACCATGGTCTCGTCGAAGGTGACATCGGATGTCTCCATGACTCGGTTAGTGTCAAGGTTAAGTACATGATAAGCTCGAGTGTGAGTGCCATAACCCAAAAACACACCGTCAGAAGAACGAGACTCAAACTTGTACAGGTTGCCCTTTTTGAGTATAAAACAATGGCAACCAAAAACTCGAAAATAACTCACCTTGGGCAGTTTTCGAAAACGCAACTCATAAGAAGTCTTTTTCAAGAAAGCTCGGAGAAAAATGTGATTGGAAATGTAGCATGCAATGCTCATAGCTTCGGCCCAATATTGCCTAGGAGTCCTATGCTCATCGAGCATCGTCCTGGCCATCTCTACAAGGGTCCGATTCTTCCTCTCTACAACACCTTTCTGTGGCGGTGTGTAGGGGGAAGAAAACTGATGCTCTAAACCCAAAGAGTTGCAAAACTTCTCAAAATCCGAATTCTTGAATTCGGAACCATTATCACTCCTAATGGCTCGCATCGAGTTCAAAGGCAACTCGTTCTGAAGACGCAAAATCAGATTGCGAGCAAGGGAGAAAGTCTCGGTCTTCTCAGCTAAAAAGAAGACCCAGGAATATCTCGAAAAGTCATCAACAACAACAAGCACATACCACTTCCCCCCAACCGAGCTCACCCGAGCCGGACCAACAAGGTCCATGTGCAAAAGCTCTCCAGGGCGCTTGGTCATGACTTGAGTCACTGGATGGTGGGGAGCGGCAACCATCTTCCCATGTCTACAAGAATGGCAAACAAGATCCTTCTCCATGGATAACTTGGGCAATCCTCGGATTAGGCCAAGTGAACTAAGCCTTGCAAGCAAGTCGAAGCTCAAATGTCCTAGTCTCCTATGCCACTTCCAAAGATCAGAGGAAGAAGGTCCAGCCAAAAGACAATGAGAAATTCCAAACGACTCCAAGAAATCGGCACGAAAGACTTTTACAAAGGGCGAAATCACACAAACAAGATTGCCCTGAGGATCCAAAATGCGACTGAGATTCGGTTTAAAACGAATCTCATAATCATCATCGAAAAGTTGCGAAACAGAAAGAAGGTTAAAATGCAAGTTAGAAACAAGGGCAACATCGTGCAACACAAAGTGCTCATTAACTCGCATAGACCCACGAGACAAAACCTTACCTTTGCTATTGTCGCCGAAGGTGATAAACTCCTTTCCGGCGACCGGACTTAGACTGGAGAACCACTTGGAGTTTCCGGTCATGTGCCTCGAACACCCGGAATCCACCAACCAAACGTTCTCCAATCGTTTTACCTACATCAATAAAAAGACATAGGGTGAGCATACGGACCAACACTGGGGTTAGTGAAGTAAGGGGAATACCAGTGTTGGGCCGGCTGCTCAAAAGAACGGTTAGCAGAAAAACC
Organism: Coix lacryma-jobi var. lacryma-jobi; assembly: GCA_009763385.1. NCBI lineage: Eukaryota > Viridiplantae > Streptophyta > Magnoliopsida > Poales > Poaceae > Coix > Coix lacryma-jobi. The sequence continues at coordinate 94,686,490 of CM019825.1, forward strand.
ATTCCTAGCACGCCAACGAGAGGAGCGATCACCACGTTGAGGAAAATGTGGTCCGCTAAGGAAAGAGCGTCCATCGCGGTACTCAAAACGCGGTGGTGGAAAACGCTCAACTACAAAGCCACCGCCACGGGGTCCATAGCCTACAACTGCAGGCCCCCGCCGGGCACGTCCTCTCCGCTGCCTACACCTGGGAACTTGAGGTTCTGGACCTCTGGGCCTAGCAGCTCTCCTTGGAGCTCCCCTCTGAACATTCGGCACATGTACATCATGGAAAGGATGGTACATGTCCGCATTGTTCATCTCCCTAGCACGGCGCGCCTCCCTCTTGCGCCGAAAGCAAAACTCACTCAAGTGTCCATCTCTCCCACAATTCTTACAATGATACCTCACCGCTCTCAAAGGGGGTTGTTGGTACTCACGGTGGTGGGTGTGAATCACTTTGCCCTTCTGTGGCATAAGCTCCTCCTGGATGGGTGGCATTGTGTCCAGCTTGTTCTTTAGGTGGTTGGGTTTGGGATGCCACACTTGGTTCTTGGGTGGAGCTCTCGGAGGTTCCTCAAACACTCCATCCTTGGTGTTAGGCTTGAGAGGCTCTTTGGGTGGAAGCTTGGTAAGTTTGGGAGTAGTGATGGAGTTGGGCTTCTCACTCGGATTCAAACCACTCGACTCTCCAATCTTCCCAAAAGCAGAAACATCAACGCCCGGAGCAAAACCTACACCAGGACCTCCAGCAGCTCGCTTGAATTGGGAGATCATCATCCCGTGCTATGGCTCACCACAAGACACCCATAACAAGATGGTCCGAAGGTATGTGTTCTTCTTCTTGGGACAGATGGCGATGAAATGGTCGAGGTCGCCGCACTCAAAGCATCCTGATCGTCCTCCTCCGCGGCGACGGTTCATGCGGTTGTTGTGGAACCGCGAGAACCGGTTGGCGAGCATCGCCAACTCGTCATCCCCCAAAGACTCCAGCTGGTCCTCTGTGACAGAAAAGAGTGAAGAGAGTGCAAATCCTCCAGAGGGGTTAGCAGAAGAGCCAGAAACCAAAGCCATAGTCGGGCCAGAAGGATTTTCATAAGAAGCCCTCGACATGGCGTCAATCTCACTAGACTTGAGCTTACTAAAGAGCTCGTCGCAAGTGAGGGTCTCATAGTTAGACGATTCGATGATCCCCTGGACCTTTGAATCCCACACCGACCCATCGAGAGTATGCAAAAGCTTGAAAGCCATCTCATGATCGTCAAAAGGCAACAGCTCCTTGTTAGCTCGCATCTTATTGACAATGACCTGAAAGCGAGCGAATAAACTCTCTATGCTCTCGCCAGGCATGTGTCGAAAGTTCTCATACTCCCGCTTGTGCGACTCGTAGAGACGGGATTTGAATTGAGTGGTTCCCTCATGGAAACGCATGAGGGTCGCCCAAATCTCACGAGCCGTGGGGAGGTGAGAAACGCGATCAAACTCAGACATGCTCAAACAGGAGAACAAGGCATTACGCGCCCGGCTATTGGCTTCGTGCTCATCGATCTGAAGCCGAGAGACACGAGCAGCCAGAACAACGTAATCGGCCTTGTTGCAAATCTCCTAGACAGAACAGCCCATGCTCTGGAGATAGGCCAACATGTGTATCTTCCAATACGCATAGTCTGTCCGATCGAAAAATGGCGGTTTGCCCACGCCGCGATCCATGTCGCCTTCTATGGATCTGGAACCGGCTAAGGTGGAAGATCCTTAACCCGCTCCGATACCAATTGAAGGACCGAGAAAGCACTAGCAAGGCGACCAGAGGGGGGGTGAATGGGAGCCAACAAAAATTCTTCCGAATCTTTGGCCAAATGTCCCAAAATCAACCCCGAGAAGCTTCGACCAAAACCGTGATGCCCACGACCCTTGGAAGAGGGTGGATGATCCCTAGGATCACAGCGAGGCACCACAAAGCGATAGCAACCAAAACGGCAAAAGCACCGGAGCAAGCTCGTTCCCCGAAAACCAAGTCCCGAACGTAGATAGACGGCTACGTCGAGAAATCCCTAAATACCTATGCTAACAAGTAGCAAAGATACCTAGAGAGGTTCCATGGTCAACTCTAGGGCCAAACGAGAAGTCCGGAAACCAAGCGAAGATGCCGGGAGAACAAACGCACTAAACCGGAGGCTTCAGCCAAATCCCGGACTGTCCGGACCTGGAGTCCCGGACTGTCCGCCCAAGGACGGACTCTCAGCGGTTCACTAGCGGACTGTCCGCCGGCAGAAAATACAAAACAGCAGTGCTGCTGAAGTCTTGCTGGACGTCTCCCGGACTGTCCGCAAACTTCAACGGCGGACTGTCCGCCGGTCAATCTGAAACCAAACAGCCGAAGATCAGGGCCACTGGTCCGGCTCGTCCCCGACGTGCGGACTGTCCGCGACTGGGACGGCGGACTGTCCGCCAACTCCCAGTGAGGGCAATTTTGGTCGCCCTTCACCCAAATCTTCTCCAAATCGATTCAAACCAAAATCCCACGTCCCCAAACTTGGAGAGGATGATCACGGAGTAGTTAGGAGACTATCCCCAAGAAATCATCCGCTCAAATTGACTCAAACTCTGGGAAATCAAAAGGGGAGGAGGATGAACCGAAAAGCATCACAGAAACGAAATCAACCCGATCTACTTGTTCGTGAAGAGTTAGATAAATTCCTTCGGTGGAAATGATCTCTTTTCAAATACGAACAAGTTGATTCAAATGGATTTCGCAAAGACGCAGTATAGGGAGAGATCGAGCGACAGGAAAAATGCGGAGAAATGAAGAACGCGAAGAACACGAGCCAAAACGCGAATCAGCACATCGATCTGCAACCGTGTGGCTACCACACGCTACAATAGTGAGGTTACGGCCTCACTTCCTCAAAATCTCCAGTACACAGAGCTATGGTTCTCTGCGGATCTCAGCTAGCTACAGCAGGGGATTGGGAGAGCAGGAAACCCTAAGTGCAAAGAGCAAATGACTGAGATAGATGGGGAGGTGGGTGTCTCGCCCAACTTATCCTAATTCTAACTATTCCTAATTCCCACTCTACCCCTAACTACTTACAGAGCGAACCAGCTAAACCCTAAGGTTATTCTGGACCAACTCGATGGTAGGTGGATCCGACGGCCACGCCCGCACAACTCATAGCGTTGCCTCGACGCAACCTCCCGATTGCCGCCACGTGCCGCCACCGCTCTGCCGTCCTTTCCCGGACGTCGCACCCCCGATTTTGTGGCCCAAACTGGGAAACCAGCCTTCACAGCCAACCCCCGGTTTTGAGGCCCAAACCGGGAAACCAGCCCACCAACACCTGAGTTTTGTGGCCCAAACTCAGCAAACCCGAAGCACCCAGGTTTTGAGGCCCAATCCTGGAAACCGTCCTCAGCCCGAGTTTTGTGGCCAAACTCGGAAACCATCCGCGCCCAGGTTTTGAGGCCCAAACCTGGAAACCGTCCACCCGATGGTTTTTCTCTGGCTCTACCACCAAACCAAAGCTGTAGAGGGGATGCACCGCCCGTGCACCCCATCCACCGACACGTGTCCCCAGGTCCTCGACCTAAGCAACACCATGTCCCGCAAGTCTTCGCTCATCGCTGTCTCAGGCTGTCAGCCACCACAGCTGATCCTCGGGCCATCGGTCCCTCAGTCCAAGCCTCATGTTCGCCCTTCGCCACTCTCGGTCCATTGGCACGGCACGTCTCTACTAGACTTTCACCTTGCCTCTGATCACTGTATCCGTGCTCGACACCTGCACAACACAAGCCAAAGAACATGCGCATCATCCCAGTTGACAATCACTCATCACTCCGAGACCTGGCATACACCCATGTATCCGCACTATAGCATGATGATTGAACTGTGCTAGGGGTAGTTCACCTTGTATACATGTTTAGCACTTGTTTGACTTCCTGTCTATACATGTTTCATTTTATTTTGATGGTGAACACCTTTTTGGCTGAACACTGCTCTTTTTGCTCTCATGTTCATATTTCGTATCTGGTGATCAGTTTGAGCCTTTGCTAGCTTCTTATTGATGTTGTTGAGTCATTGGATCAGAACTATGTAGAGCATCCTTGCACTCTTTTGATTATATTCCTGAAGTTGCTAACTTGCATTTTAACTCATATGCATTTTTGGAGGAAGATTTTCTGTCAAGAGGGAGAAATTTGAGTGCTTGTGCACATTTGCTTGCTGGTGCATTTTCAACTAAGGGGGAGAAATATTGACAAATCATGTGTTCCCTGGGTTATGTGCACTATTTGAGGGGGAGTTTGCTAGTTGTGTTGAGCCTTTGCCTCTTTCTTGAGGGACTAGCAAACATTTTCAGCTTTTCAATTGGTTTTTCAGCTCTTCAATTGGTATCGAACTCTTTTGGTTTTTGAGTTGGTAACAGTTGGTATTCGAGCTTCCTTGCTAGCAGTGTTGAGCCCGTTCTGCCTCTTCTTAAGGGCTAGCTCTGTTTTGCTTGATTTTCAGTTGATTCTTCAATTGGTATCAAGTTCTCTTGCTAGCGGTGTTGAGCCTGTTCTACCTCTTCTTGGGGGCTAGCTTTGCTTTGCTTGGTCGCGTCGAGCCGTTGCCCATGTCTTTGGGGACCAAGTTTCTTGCTCTTTCCACTTGACCTTCTTCGGCTTTGCTATGCTTTTGGGTCATTTGGTCGAGTTGTCTCTCCTTCTTCCTTCTTTCTTCCATTCCATTATGATTTGTGTTGGTAGTTGACAATGCACTCATCAAGGGGGAGATTGCGGATACATGGGTGTATGCCGAGTCTCTGAATGATTAGTGATTGTCAACTGGGATAATGCATATGTTCTTTGCCTTGCGGATGGATCAGCTGTGGAGGCTGATAGCCTGGGACATCGACGAGCGAAGACTTGCGGGTGGACGGGGTGCACGGGCGGTGCATCCCATCTACGGCTCGGTTTGGTGGTTGAGCCACAGAAAAACCACCAAGTGGACGGTTTCCAGGTTTGGGCCTCAAAACCTGGGCGCTGATGGTTTCCGAGTTTGGGCCACAAAACTCGGGCTGAGGACGGTTTCTAGGTTTGGGCCTCAAAACCTGGGTGCTGCGGGTTTGCTGAGTTTGGGCCACAAAACTCAGGTGCTGGTCGGCTGGTTTCCCGGTTTGGGCCTCAAAACCGGTGGATGGCTGTGAAGGCTGGTTTCCCGGTTTGGGCCACAAAATCGGTGGTGCGACATCCGGGAAAAGGACAAGCAGAGCGGTGGCAGCACGTGGCGGCAATCAGTGAGGTTGCGTCAAGGCAACGCTACCAGTTGTGCGGGCGTGGCCGTCGGATCACCACCTACCACGAGTTGGTCCAGAATAACCCTAGGGTTTAACTGGTTCGCTATGTAATTAGTGAGGGGTAGAGTAGGAATTAGAATTAGGATAAGTTGAGGGAGACACCCTCCTCCCATTCCATCTCAGTCATTTGCTCTTTGCTTCTAGGGTTTCCTGCTCTCCCAATCCCCTGCTGTAGCTAGCTGAGATCCGCAGAGAACCATACCTCTGTGTACTGGAGATTTTGAGGAAGTGAGGCCGTAACCTTACTATTGTAGCGTGTGGTAGCCACACGGTTGTAGATCGATGACTTGATTCACGTTTTGTTCGTGTTCTTCGCGTTCTTCGTTTCTCCGCGTTTTTCCCGTCACTCGATCTCCCTCTCTATTGCGTCTTTGCGAAATCCATTTGAATCAACTTGTTCTTTATAGTGAGGAGATCATTTCCACCAAAGGAATTCATCTAACTCCTCACGAACAAGTAGATCGGGTTGTTTTCGTTTTCGTGGTGATTTTTCGTTCATACTCCTCCCCTTTTGATTTCCCGGTGATTGAATCGATTTGAGCGGATGATTTCTTGGGGATAGTCTCCTAAATACCTCGTGATCATCCTCTCCAAGTTTGGGAACGTGGGATTGAGCTTTGATTCGGATTTGGGAAGAGAAGTGTGAGGGGCGACCGAAATCGCCCTCACTGGGAGGTCGCGGACAGTCCGCGGTTTGACCGGCGGACAGTCTGCGCGTCGGGGATCAGCCGAATCAGTGGCTGTGTTCTTCGGACGGGTTACTGTTTTTACACCGGCGGACAGTCCGCAGTGTAAAGTCGCGGACATTCCGGGAATGCTCCAGGGAACATTAGTAGCACTGTTGTTTTGCTCTTTTTACCGACCGACAGTCCGCCATCCCCTCGCGGACAGTCCGCAGTAGGGAAGGACAGTCCGGGATTTGGCTGAAGCTTCCGGTTTAGTGCGTTTGCTCTCCCGGATTCTTCGCTTGATTTTCGGACTTCTCGTTTGGCCCTAGAGTTGACCAAGGAACCTCTCTAGGTATCTTTGCTACTTGTTAGCATAGGTATTTGGGGATTTCTCGACGTAGCCGTCTATCTACGTTCGGGACTTGGTTTTTGGGGGTCGAATTTGCTCTAGTGTTTTTGCCGTTTGGTTTGCTATCGTTTTGTGGTGCTTCGCTGTGATCCTAGGGATCATCCAGCCTCTTCCAAGGGTCGTGAGCATCACGGTTTCGATCGAAGCTCTTAGGGTTGATTTTGGGACAAAAGGCCAAAGTTTCGAGAGAAATTTTTGAGCTCCCATTCACCCCCCCTCTGGTCGCCTTGCTATTGCATTCTCGGTCCTTCACCTTGCGCTTGTCGGAGTCGTACTTGTGCCCATGATCCGCCTTGCCAAAGACTTGCTTGTTCTTCTTCGGGCAATTGGCGATGAAGTGGTTGGGGTCGCCGCACTTGAAACATCCCGAGCGTCCCCCTCCGCGGCGACGGTTCATGCGGTTGTTGTGAAACCGCGAGAACCGGTTGGCGAGCAAAGCCAACTCATCATCCCCCATGCATTCCAGCTGTTCCTCTGTGACAGAAAGAAGAGAAGAGAGTGCAAATCCTCTAGAGGGGTTAGCAGAAGAGCCAGAAACAAAAGCCATTGACAGGCCAAAAGGATTTTTCATAAGAAGCCCTCGCCATGGCGTCAATCTCACTGGACTTGAGCTTACTGAAGAGCTCGTCGCATGTGAGGGTCTCATAGTTAGGTGATTCGATGATCGCCTGAACCTTTGAGTCCCACACCGATCGATCAAGAGTGTGCAAAAGCTTCAAAGCTCTCTCATGATCATCGAAAGGCAACAACACCTTGTTAGCCCTCATCCTGTTGACAATCACCTGAAAGTGAGCAAATAAACTTTCTATGCTCTCGCCAGGCATATGTCGAAAGTTCTCATACTCTCGCTTGAACGACTCGTAGAGACGGGTTTTGACTTGAGTGGTTCCCTAATGGAAACGCATGAGGGTAGCCCAAATCTCCCGAGCCGTTGTCAGGTGAGAAACGCGATCAAACTCGGACATGCTCAGACAAGAAAAAAGAGCATTACGGGCTCGGCTATTGGCGTCGTGCTCATCGATCTGATGCTAAGTCACACGAGCAGCCAAGACCACATAATCAGCAAAGTTGCAAATATCCCAAATGGAAGCACCAATACTCTGCAGATAGGCCGACATGCGTATCTTCCAATACGCATAGTTCGTCCCATCGAAAAACGGCGGTTTGCCCACGCCGCGATCCTTGTCGCCTTCTGTGGATCTGGAACCGGCTAAGGTGGAAGATCCTTAACCCGCTCTGATACCAATTGAAGGATCGAGAGTGCTACCAGAAAGCGACCAGAGGGCGGTGAATGGGAGCTTCAAAATTTCCTACCGGAAACTTGTCGCCACTGTCCCGAGAATCAACCCCAAGAGAAAACCTAGAGCTTGCGATTGTCCACGACCCTAGATGTAGGGTGGATGCTTCCAAGGAGCACAGCGAGACACTACACAACTCTAGAAACCCAACGCAAAAGACGGAAATCAAAACCGACAACGGATGAATGAACCACGGACGAAACAGCGCAAAACAGCACTGACCGGACTCACCCTGCGTCCGGTCAACACCCACCGGACGCGTCCGGTCGAGCAAAAACCAATTTGGGACCTTACTAGATTGGACCGGACTCTGGTAGACAGAGCGTCCGGTCACAGAGACAAAAACCGTGAATAGTGTAAGAGGCGAGTCCGGTCACAAAGTGGAGTAGCGTCCGGTCAAGAACGCAGTACAAAGACAGAGAAGCTGTTCAACGACCGGACTCAGGGTCAGCATCCGGTCACCCCGTTGAGTGAGTCCAGTGAACCCGAAAAACAGTTGTTCATTCACCGATTCGATCCAAACTCTCCAAAAACGAATCCTATAGGGACCAAACATGGAGAGAAGAGTCACAAGGATCATAGTGAACTATCTCTAAGAGATCATGGCTCGAACCTATCTCCAAATCGATGAATCTAAGAATTTCGGGTGAAGGGAAGCAAAAGCCGAACCGAAACAAAAATCAACCGATCTACTAGCTCGTGAGGTTAGAGGTAAATTCCTTCGGTGGAAAGAAGTGCCTCACGATCTAGAACATCTCTGTTCAAACGGAATAGCAAAAGATGCAACGAACAAAGAGATCGATCGACGGAAAAAACGTGGAGAAAAGCAATCCGCGAAGAACAAGAACAAAATGCGAATCACAATCACGAATTTGCAACCGTGTGGCTACAACACGCTACAACAGTGAGATTATGGTCTCACTTCCTCAAAATCTCACGGACACAGAGGTATGGTTCTCTTCTCTGTGGATCTCAGTTCGCTACAGCAGGGAATAGGGAGAGCAGGAAACCCTAGAAGCAAAGAGCAAAAAGACTGAGATAGAATGGGATGTGGGTGTCTCCCTCTACTTATCCTAATTCTAATTCCCACTCTACCCCTAACTAATTACAGAGCGAACCAGCTAAACCCTAGGGTTATTCTGGACCAACATGTAGATAGTTGTGATCCGACGGCCATGCCCGCACAACTTGTAGTGTTGCCTCGACGCAACCTCACCGATTGCCGCCACGTGCCGCCATCGCTCTGCTTGTCCTTTTCCCGGACTTCGCCCCCGGTTTTGTGGCCCAAACTGGGAAACCAGCCTTCACAGCCAACCCCCAGTTTTAAGGCCCAAACCGGGAAACCAGCCGTCCATCGCCTGAGTTTTGAGGCCCAAACTCAGAAACCCGCGGCACCCAGGTTTTGAGGCCCAAACCTGGAAACCGTTCTCAGCCCGAGTTTTGTGGCCCAAACTCGGAAACCATCAGCGCCCAGGTTTTGAGGCCCAAACCTAGAAACCGTCCACTCAGTGGTTTTTCTGTGGCTCAACCACCAAACCGAGCCGTAGAGGGGATGCACCGCCCGTGCACCCCGTCCACCTGCAAGTCTTCGCTCGTCGCTGTCCCAGGCTGTCAGCCACCACAGCTGATCCTCAGGCCATCGGTCCCTCAGTCCAAGCCTCACGTCCGCCCATCGCCACTCTCGGTCCATCAGCACGGCACGTCTCTACTTGACCTTCTCCTTGCCTTCGATCACTGCATTCGTGCTCGACACCTGCACAACACAAGCCAAAGAACATGCGCATTATCCTAGTTGACAATCACTCATCACTTAGAGACTCGACATACACCCATGTATCCGCAGAAGGTTGTGGCGAACAGAATGTCTGCGGAGCTTCCTGTGTCGACCAGGATTTTGGTGACTGTCCATCCAGCTAGATTAGTTTCGATCACCATAGCATCAGTGTGAGGGTAGTCCCTTAACTTCATGTCACAGGAATCGAAGGTTATTGGGATATGGGACCATCGCCCAAATTTGTGCGGTCCTTCGACGGCTACGTGGTGTACTCTTCTAGAATGCTCTTTCCTTTGCCTTTTGTTACCATGATCTTCGTTGGAGCCCAGGTGATGGCAAGTATTACACCGAAGGTTGATGTTGGGTTGTTGATGGTTGTCTGGGTTTGGGCTTCGGATTTGACAGGTTGGGGGCTGGCAGTGCTAGTATTGGTGGTGGTGGTGGTAAAGCGTTGCTCGCTTGTTGGTTGATTTGGGTTTGAGGGGTTGTTTGGTATGTGACAGTGTATGTTGTGTTTTGTCGTTGAGTGATGGAGGTTGGTTGATATGAGGTGTGGTTGTAGTGTGGGTGATGAGCGTAGAATGGTTGATGCGAGGGTAAGCCGTAGTTTATTTGGGTGTACTGGTAAGGAGGATGGGTTGGATTATAGTTTGGCTTTTTGGTGTGATTGATTGTTTGGTTTTCTGCCGATGTGGCTCTTTTGGATTCCTGGTACTCTTTTCCCTTGGCGAAGCACTCGCATTGTTTAGTGGTGTGCCATTTCCCTGGACCACAAAAATGACAATACATTTTTGCAGGGTCCTTCTGTTGGTTTCTTTGGTCAGGCGGAGGTGAGAATCCTTGCGGATTTTGGTTGCTCGAAGGCTGAGTGCCTCTTCTCTGATCTTTGAGTGGATTTGCCTTGTTGATTGCGCCAATGTTACTTTGATCTTGGCGATGGTTGTTTTCTCTCGCCTGGGCCTCAACTGTGGTTTTTGCTGTGACCTTCGGGCGTCGGACTTTGCCCTGAAGTCCATGTCCGCTCTACAGTATCTCTCCATTGTCTCATGTAGTTCTTCAATTGTGTTTGCCGGCTTCCTAGCAAACTTCGAGGAGCAGGGTCCTGGGCGCAGACCGCTTACGGCTGCGAGGATTACGGCTTCGTCAGATATCCCAGAAGTTCTTTCTCTGATTTGGATGAACCTTCGCCAGTAATCTTGCAGTGGTTCACGCTCTTCTTGTTTGCAGTTGAATAGGTCAATAGGATTTGATGGGGCTGCTGTGATACCCTTGAAGTTTGTGCAGAGCCTGTCTCTGAGGTTAGCCCAGGAATCCATAGTTTCGGGGTGGAGGTTGCTGTACCAAGTTTGGGTGATGTCGCAAAGTATAAGTACGAAGGACTTCGCCATTGTTGATTCATCTCCCCTTGCTGCGGCCACTACCGCTTCATAGCTCATTATGAATTGGCGAGGGTCAGTGAGTCCATCATAACGGGGCCGATTTTGTGGATTGTAGCATGGTGGCCAGGGTTGGGTTTGTAGTATCTGGGAGAGTGGTGATCTTGGATCGTAGGGCATTTGGTGTTGTTGGGCCCGCCGCTGGTTGTGAAGGTTTGGCTCTCTCTCATCTGGGTAAAGTTGGCGGAAATTTGGTGGTCTCTCATGGTATGGGTTGTTTAGGTAATTTGGTGGTGGTGGGGGTGGTGGTGGCTGACGGGCGTTGCCTTGATCCTGCTCGTCATTCCCTTCTTGGAGTGGCGGCATTTCCCTATCATTCCAACCCTCGGCTTCGGCCTCAGCTGCTGCAAGGGACTCCTCCATTCGACGAAGCTGTTCCCTTGCTTCATCCGCCTTTTTCCTGATGGCCCACAGCCGGTTGTGCCTCTCAAGCTGGTCTAGGCACCTTTTCTTCTCTTACAATTCAGCTTGAAGTCTTTCCAAAGCCTCGAGGCCCAGCTCCTCTTCATCTCCTCTCCCTCCTTCTCCGGAGGTGTGCGGGTGTGGCTGTGACACTAGCCGAGCATGAGGGTCTGGGACATCTGTCTTCGGAATGATCTCTTTAGTTCCCGAGGGTTCTACATTTTCTTCTACAGGCTGAACCGTCGTCGGGGCCTCTCTGGTTGTGCGATTGTCTCTAGTTGAGGATGCTCTTCTGCTTTCGGCCATTACGAACTCCGTACGCGTCCCCACAGACGGTGCCAAACTGTTGGGAGCACACTTGCCTTACCCCCGCTCACACGCAGGGGAGCGGCGAAGGTGGCCGATCGTCAAAACTAAATGCGAGGGTACAAGGAAACAAGAACAGTGAAGCTGTATCTCTATTCCGTAAAAAACCGTCTGGCATTACACTGTTCATCCCCTGGTATTTATAGGGAATATCATGAGACACTGACCAAATTACAAAAGGGTACAAGAAAGATTCCTTCACGCTGTACAACGGAAGGGCAGAATTGTACAAACACAGACGATGCGAAAACCCTAGTTAGCCTTTCGTATGTCCGCCGCCGCCCGGCTTGCGCTCACCCTCGCGGGGACGCGAGGGTTTACCTTCGGCTTGTGGAAACATCCCTCCAGTCATGAGGTTCGCGCCCGCTCGCACCTGTTGAGCATAAGCCTCCTAGCGAAGGTGTGCGGAACGCGCAAGCCCGTGTCTGACCTCCCGCCAAGTGACACGACTCCAGCGCCTTCCTCCCGACTCGGCCGATGCACCGCACATCCCCATGTGCTTCTGCTCGCCGATGCCACGTGCCAGCTACCACAGCTGGTCCTCTGGCCCTCTGGTCCATCAGTCCAAGCCTCACGTCCGCCCTTCACCGCTCTGTGTACATCAGCATGGCACGTCCGCCGCACGACACGCCCATCCTTCACCGCTCCCGATCCGTCGGCACGGCACGTCTCTACTTGACCTTCACCTCGCCATAGACCACTGTATCCGAGCTCCACACCTGCACATCAACACAGCCAAGAGACACATGTCGCACACGCACACCAACACAGAAACACCACACAACTCACGCCACCGGTTAGTCATAAACAATAAGCGCATAGCGAGATATGGACTAAACCGGGTAAAAGCCTCAAACCTTCCTTATCAATGTCAATCGTTCATCATATATGTTCTCAAGTTTATGTTCTCTCATACATGTTTAATTTTTATCACTTGCATCCACTCATGTTATGTGCATCTAAAAAAGAAAAAAATATATATATACTACTCACCTTGATCACACTCTTTCATCTCCATTAAAGTGAATCTCTGTAGTGCTTTCATACCACTGTTATTTACTATAGTATGCTTAAGGTTTGGAGTATGCTCATACATCTTTTAAATTAAGCATGGTGCTTAGTCTAGGAGTATTGATCTTACTTTCAAAGGCTTTTTAAATTAAGCATGGTGCTTAGGTTAAAATGCTTTCGTAGATTAGATTAGACATGGTGTCTAGTTTAATTTTTGAACCAAGAGTATTCTCTAGTAGATATCGGTTATTTTGTTGAACTAACCCCTGCAGAAATCTCTCAATATCAAAACGGGGAAGTCAAGAGATGAACTCACACTGGGATGAAGCAAGGCATAGGACGTGCTCAAACAACTTCACACAAAAGACATGGCTCATTCATCACTGAACTGTAAGTATCAAAGAATATTCACTTTGTCTTTTGCTATAAGCTACCTTTGCCTTGAACCATGAAACAATACAGCCACCAAGTTGTCTATGAACTATGATGAATCATGTCTATGCTAAAACAATTCCAAATCCATCTACCCATTAGCATAGATAAGGATTATAAATTTAATAGTGGACAACCTGTATTTCAACTTTATATATTCCCTCGGGTATGTGTCCATTAAAGGAAGGTCTTGCTCAACGAACCTAAAACTATGAGCCCTCGCCGAGAGGTCAATCGGTAGTTATCTTATGACTCTTTAGAATCTTGTCTTAATTTACAAAAAAAATTTAAAAAAAATAAAAAATAATTATGTTCTTAGGACTAGTTCCCTTCGGGTATTCTTGTCACTAACCACTGCAGGGTGAACAATGTCCGAGAAGATGGGAGTTGCAAATACAATGCGAGGGATGCTTCAACATTCACACTTGCCTTTGTCTAAGTGTGGGGAGGAAGGCTAGCTCTTCCAAAAATTCTACGACCATACTAATCCTCCCAATCAAGAAGCTGTCAACATCCTGACACACTGGTTTGCAATCTCTCTACTCACTGTTACTTTGTCTCTTTAAGTTTGAATGATATTACAAATTCTAAGCTTAAAAATCAAACTTAAGATACAAAATAAATTAATCCTTTAGAGAAGAAGTAATGGTGAACAATGAAGGTAAATAAAATATGGGATACAAGTTCTTTGCTAATTAAAATGCCAAGATTAACTTCTCTATAGCATAGAAAGTGACTTTAGCTCTATGACAACACTACCCTTATTATTACTTGTATATCCCTTCGGGTATGTGTTGTCCACTAATGCTTTCAGGAATAAAATAATAAGTGGAGCAATAAGTCCAAACATAATTCATGAGGAGAGAGAAAAAGGATAGCTTAGAGGTTGAGGAATATAAAGTGCAACACAGGAGACAATATGCTTAGGAACAAGCTCAAGATGCAAGGAGAAGCTTCAAATAAAAGGAAGGGGTCATGATAGATCATCTATCCCTCATCACATGGCGCCACTTCGTTTCAATGATGAAGGTAATATTTTAAGGTAAGTGATCATTCTCTACAAAAGCTTTCCCTTGGTCTTGCTCTGCACTTAAATCAAAAGAATAAACATGTTTGAGTTACAACTTTAAATAATTTTATCTATAAAACTCAACATGCTTGTTCTTTGAGTATCACTCTTTTAATCACTTAGTTTTCAACAACTCAACCCTCGTTGTCAAATTTATGCTCACTCTTCTAATTTCATCACCCATGTTTTAAGAATGAAACAATGCACAAAATACCAATCTTATCATATTAAATGTGCCTAAGGTTAGAGTAGAGTAAATGAAGTTTTGGTTCCATTGGTGTTTTCACACTAGCAGAACTTATGCACTTGATCTCTGCCTTCGTTTTACGAGTAGGACACACTTTTCACGAATTCTAGAGGATGTTGCTACCTTACAGTATTAATGCTTCACTTTAAAATGTTGGTTTGACATTTACCTCCTATTTTCTTGATACATATGTCATAAAACAATTATTGCACCATCATTGAGTCACATACATAAATGGAAATCCAAAACTCTGTTGCTTTGTGCTTGAAAGAAATAAATCAAGACTCTAAAATAATTAAGGTGTAGTTTTTCACTAACCCTTAATCTATTCTATGAGCTTTGTTGTCTATCTGAGTTTCAACAGAAGACATGAATTCCACTATGATGCCGACGAAGTCTTCGTCCACTCAAGAGCCAATCATCAATGGTTATAGCTCAAGAGAAGTGATGAACATCTACGCTATCAAGGATTCAAAGTAAATGACCATGCCAACACCCATTAAAGAATATGAAGAGCAGTGAACCAAAGGAGACAAGTCCACCAGCTACTTGAAGAAGAAAGAGAGTTCTACTGAAGTGCAACTAAGGTTTTCGCCATGAGGATCTGCTGACACACCCAAGGAAGAATAATGAGCGTGCAAGAAGTCTTGTTTGATAGACTATAAACATCGAATCCTCGCCGGAAGGTAACTCGGTAGTTATCCATATTTCTTTAGCAATAAATTAAGTATTGCATAATCGTATCATTTTACTTCTAATTGCATATTTACTTTTTAGCAAATTATATCTGCATTAGAAAAGAAAATAAAAATATGAAAAATTCTAAGCCCCATGAGAACAGTTTAGTGGTGTGTTAAAACCCATAAATGTATTCTCTGTGGTGGCATAAAAAAATAATAATAATACATCTACATATTTATTTCTGCATTGCATCATCTGTAAAAAGAAAAAAAATCTAAAAAGAGACACTATAAAGAAGTGCTGAATTTCTGCTTAGTGGAAAGGAAGAACATAAATAATCTTAAGAGCTTTAGACAACTAGACAAAGGGAAAGAATATTTATCACTAACGCTTAATCAAGTTCCACTAGTTGTGTTGTCTATTTTTATGTTCAGCAGGAAATAAAAGAAGAGAGTGACTTAAGCCACTGCTGATGGTCTACTCATCTTCTGGGGAAAAGATCACGTCAAGATCCAGCTTGGGGGAGAGCACCCTCAGTTATCACGATAAGTATCACGTCTTTTTATCTATTACTATTAGTTCGGTTTAGTTAGATCAGGTTAATAAATGTAGAAACCCATAAAAAGATGAATAACTATTATAAAACCAAATAAAGATTTTATAATGAATAAATGTCTAGGTGGATATAAACTTAATTTTGCTCATGATGAAGGTGATGAACAATTGCTCTGCCGTAATCTCTTTTAAGTACCTACTGTTCAAACTTAAATTTTCTTGAGTTTTAGACAAAGTTGTTCTGAATAAACTCTGAACCTGAAACCTGTGGATAGCAAATGCTTGATCTAAAGTCTAGATAACTGTGAGATATGATATAAAAAGGTTTGAGCTAATGTTTATCTAATTCCTACAGATACTAGAGTTCTGGAGATTTACACTTTGAAAAGATTAAAAACACATGATGAGATCCTGTATGACATCACATGAATTCCTACCCAGAGCCATTAATATGATCTTAAGATAAGGCTACTTGCTTTCTTCTAAGTTTTTAGTTATGATTGAGAAATTTATCATGCTCTAGAGATCAAGGATGTTTTATTAAAAGATTCACTCTTCCGAAGTAGTATTGTGTTAGAGGCAGGGAATATGCAAAAGTATAAAAGGAGGAAATAAAAAGGGACAAGTGTCCGACTACCTCAAAAGAAAAGAAAAGAAAAAAAAGAGTTATGATAAAAATATGAAAAAAATGATAGCCCATGGTCCGTCTAATTACAATATGCCTGCAAGAGATGACAAATTTCAAAGGTTCTAAGTTCTTGATCTATAAGTATGACATCTTTCTCCCTAACTTTGAACTTTGACTAGGTAAGATATGCTTTTCACTTCTTAAAGCTCCAGATGTATATTCATAGAAAAGAAGGAAAATGCATCAGTGAGGAATCATAAAATATAAAAGAGCGATTTGAGAGTGTCATACAGTGAAATCTCTGATTTTTATTTTGAAAATATATAAAAACTCCAGAATGAAGGTTGATCAAAGAGTTAGAGATTCAATGCTTAACTTGATTGTTCTATCTTTCAATTGTTTAAAGATTCAGGTGAAGGCAAAAGCTCCATAGTTAAAGGTAATATGAGAAAGTCAGAATAGTTAACTCTAATCCAAGGGAAGTTTTTTTTATTTGAACATATGTAGCATTGAGATGTGAAAGCATAGTAGCAATTCCTGATTCATCATGACTATTTGCTAAGGGACTAGCAAAAGGTAAGCTTGGGGGAATTGTTGACGCTGGTTATCTATCATAATTAAGGGATAAATAAATATGAAAAGGGCAAGAATTTGATCACCAACAAAGGTTTAGGGTTTTAACTGACAATATTCCATGAGTTTTGGTGAACTATGATTCTGCAGGGACTAAACCAGGAAATCAACACCGATAGCTTCCCATAGAAGGAAACCGACGGGAGATAACTCCACCGCCACGTCAGGAAGTTTCTAGAAGACTCTAGAGGACACAAGAAGACACCAGGTGGTCGACCACCACGAGAGGATGACAGGTGGGACCGACCGGTCCCACCTAGGGACCGACCGATCCCCCCTTGGGGCCTACAGAGTCTATCTTCTAGAAGGTTCTCCCACCGACCTCTAGGATGCATATTAGCCGTACCTTAAGTCGGTTTGATCAAACGACCACGGTTCATCGCCCAGGGCTATATAAACAGCCCCAGACCCCCCTCTCCAGGGCATCAGACATCATCATCAGATCTCAAGTCATTCGAAGAGGAGGAGGATCAATCAGAAACCCTAATTTCCTTAGAGCCACATCAACTTAGGCATAGCTAGATAGAATTAGAATTAGAAGAGGCAAGCTTCACTTGGATTCCGGATCTAGTCGCGAGAAGGCTCGGTGAACCCAAGATCTTCTTGTTGGAAACACACTGGCCCTACCTCCGCAGACGTGCAGTGGAGTGGCGAAGGTGGCCAATCGTCAAACTAAAGGCAAAGGTACAAAAAGGAAACAGGCAACGATGGCCTTTTTCTATTCTCAAGAAGTCGTCCCTTTACATTGTTCATCCCCTGGTATTTATAGGGAATACCAAGGGACACTGACCAAATTACAAAAGGGTACAAGAAAGATTCCTTGGCGCTGTACAGCGGAAGGGCGGAATCGTACAAACACTGGCCGCGTGAAAACCCTAATTCGCCTTCCGCGCGTCCGCCGCAACCCGGCTCGTGCACACCCTCGCGGAAACGCGAGGGTTAACCTTCGGCTCATGGACCCATCGCTTCGGTCGCGAGGCTCTCGTTCACTTGCCGTTTGTTGAGCTTGACGTTTCTTCTGAAGGTGTGCTGGACACGCGAGGGTCACACACCGTGCCCTTCATGCCTCTTGCCTGCAAGAAACAGAAAATATCCCGAGGGTCGAGCCAACATCTGAAGGTTTGGAAAATGACCCGAGGGTCTCGTCAAACGAAGAGACTTGTTGCGAAGGCAAAGTAGGATGCGCGAGGGTCGTCTCCTGTGTTAGCCTGCACGACGTCACTGCCGAGGGTTCCTTCCCCCAACAGTAGCCCCTCGACGGCTTGGATCTAAAAAATGATCTTTAGGCCCAAGCAATGCCTTTTGTTTGGGAACGAAACGTGTCCCTCGGCAGCGACGCCCGCAGCTGCTTGTGGGCCGGGCAGTCATCTTTGTTTTGTTAGTGTCAATTTCGTTTTTTGTGCCGTGTTTTCGGGGGCCGTGCTAATTTTGTCGGGTTGGGTGGCTCGTCCATCGGTCTATAAATAGGTGGGGTTGGTGGAGAGTTTGAGTTTGAGCCATCCTCTCGCTATAGCCATCCTGCTGCTGTGCTTTGCTTGTTGCGAAGGTTCTAAGTTTTGCTATGAGGGTTCAGCGAGTTGTTTAGTTCTGTGAAGGTTTTGAGCTAGGGAGATGGCTAGGACCAAGCAGACTGCTCGTGTTGCGGATGACGGAGTGACCTTCGAGTTTGGACTCATTCAAGTTTGTGATACAGATCTGGCATCCTACGTCAAGTGGGGCTGGATCAAGGAAGGAAAAGCGAGGGCCAGCTCTGGAGAGACTGTTCCGAAGCCGGAGGCCGATGAGGTTGTCGTTTTCGAAGAGTTCTTTGAAGCTGGTCTGCACTTTCCGGCGTCTTCGTTTTTGACTTCAGTGCTTCAGCGTTTTAAACTGAAGTTTCATCATCTGACACCGTCGTGCTTTACAAAGTTGTCCATTTTCATGTGGGGTTGTCGCTCTCAAGGTGTGGTTCCGCATGTCGAAGGTTTTGTGCGGACTCACCGAGTCCACATGCAGCCAAGGACGATTTCTGACAGCGAAGGTAACATTAGCTTGGGTCAGTTTGTAGTGTACACCTTCTGCCATCGGGCTGGCTCGGAGCTTCCGGTGCAAGCTCAGAAGAATAAGTGGGCGAGTGGGTGGCAGGAGCATTGGTTCTACTATAAGTTCAGCGGGGCTGATGAGCTTTGCGGCGAACTTCCACCCCTCGGTGACGTGACTGCCGAAGCCTTGATGTCTGTAGAAGCGCACGCGGCTGTTGACTGCTTGAGGGTTATCGCTCGCTCACAGTGCGCTCGCGACCTGGTTGAGGAGTACTGTTGTGCTAAGGTTTGGCCCCTCGCACGGAGGGAAGCCTGGTTCGCGGTTGAAGACGACTCTGCCTATGAGGCGAGGGGTCTGAAGAAACCGAAACTTGATTTGAACAAGATTTGGGAGGGTACTCTCAAGAAATTTTCTAGTCGGAAGACTGGCGTCGAAGCTGTTCTGAGATGGGTTCAACAAACTGTTGAAATTCTTGTGGGAAAGTTGTCGACCATGGAAGTGAAGGCTATACACAGTGCGGTTGGAAGCGGAGGTCGGGTTAACAGACTCTTCGACATGTTGGGGGTTCCGTACCCTGATTCGCCGGCACCTTCGAGCGAGGATGCGCCGAAGAAGAGGAAACGTGCGTCGGAGAACTAGAAAGATGTTGTTGTAGTTTCGAAGAGGGGTCGGGGTCGAGACCACGGTGGTGCTGGGGGCGGCCGTGTGAAAACTTTGGCGACGAAGGTTGCTGTGTCGTCTGGCGTTGCCGGGGGTTCAACTTCTTCGGCCCTGATACCGGCAACGAGTGGCCGAGGTGCTGCTAAGGTCGCGTGTGCAACGGGGCGGCGGGTGCCGCGCGTTGGCGGAATTGGAGCTCTAGTTCGGATCTCTGATGACGATGCTACCTCTGGTGAAGATGGGGAAGAAGTGGAGAAGAGTGCTGAAAAAGAGTCCAGCTCTGAGGCTAGCTCCTCAGGGAAAGATTCTGAGACCTCTGGAAGTGATTCGGAAAAAGAGAGGGAGTCCTCTGATGAAAACAAACGAGGAAAAGGGGTGGCCTCGTCTTCTGCGGAGCTAATGGTCTCTGTTGAAAAAGATGATTTGCTTCGGAGCTTTGAGGCCGAAAGCCCCGCATACGGGTCGATACCCGAATTTGCTGGCTCGCATATTTGGGTGGATGGCTTTGAGGCGCCCGGTGATCTTGAGGCGGAGCAGGCTCCGGGCAAGAGGCCGTATGGTGAAGCAACCCGATCGAGTCTTCCGTATTTTGCGAAGAAGATTAGGGTTTCAGACCCGGCGACGGAGCTATTTACGAGTCCTGACCTTCGGGCAAGTCATTTGCAGTGTGCCCCAGAGGAAAGGCGTTTCCTTGGCTGTATATTCGGTCGTGTTTGTGTGCCGGAGGCTGAGCTTCGCCTCGCAAACCATCCTATGGCTGATATTCTAGATGATGTTGATGTCAAACTGGCGGAGTTGATGCTGTTGAACCGCTCGGCCCGGCGAAGGGCTAGTTGTAACATGGACTGTCTTAACGGTCGGATTGACGATCTTGAGAAAGAGAATGAAAAGCTTCGCCGTAACATGGAAAACAAAGAGATTGAAGCTAAGAGTGCGATGGAGAAGGCTGCGAAGTCCCGAGAGGAAGCTGCTGAATTGGCAAAGCGTAATGCGGACCTGGTTGCGGCAAACAAGGACAAGGATAAAGCATTGGCGTCGGCAGAGGACCAAGTTGGTAAACTGACTGAGTCGTGGCGTGCGAGCATGGAAAAGGTTAAGTCGAAGCTTGACAGTTGTCTAACCGAGGCCGGTGGTTCCGCCGCAGAGCCGATTCCTGCTGCTGCTAACGCGGAGGTTTGTGGGGACTGGCTCTGCGGCGAGCTTGACGTGTTCAGCTTGTTGGTCGAGAACGCGGCCGACTTTGGTGGTTATGCTGGGTCCTTGGCTATGGTTAGCACGCTTCATCAGGCTGATTGTGAGCATCTTTGGAAGATTAAACGGCCGAGCCATGTTTTCCCGACCGTCGGGGAAGTGCGAGCTTTAAAGGATGATGATGCTGAGGTTCGCAACCGTGCGATGCGCTTTTTGCGCAGGTTTTGGATAGCTGGCGGGGGTCGGGCCCTAGCTTTTGAGGAGGTCGCCGAAGTGACTCGTCAGGTAAGAGAGGCGCAAGACTTATTGTTTTAAGCTTGTTGGTCGTTTCTGATGGTCTTGTTTGAAGTTGTTAAAACCTTTCGGTTGTGTATGATTTTTGTAGGCCCGAAAGGAGGCGTTACCCTCGCAGTCGTTGAACGAAGATGTTCTGGGGTGTTCTCATGATGCACCGGTGCGGAGTTCTCCGGAGGTTCCACCGGTTGAAGCGGCTCGCACAGTCGAACAAGTTTCAACCACTATTGAAAGTGCTATCGAAGGAACGGATGCGGTCGAAGCAATTGCTGCTGACCAATCTAAGACGGAGGCTGCTGCAAGTGGCGAGGTGGAGGCGGAGCGCCAAGATCATCCCGAGCAGGTGTGAGATACGGGGATTGTAATATTTTGCGAGGGGAAGATGTTGCTGTAGAACACTGAGGTTTTGTTTGGTTTATTTAACAATGCAGGTTCTTGATGGAACCGTGCCTGAGGTGTTTGATGTGACCCCTCTCACGTTAATTTATCAAGATACGTTTATAACTGGTGAATCATGGGCTCGATCTAATCTCAAACATCCTTCGCTTTCTTTCGAACGTTTTTGGTGGTCAAAGGTGCGAAGGTACGATTTGAAAAATAGTCGATCGAGTTGTTTTTTGCGTGATTCGGACTACACGAATCGGCAGGCCACGCGTTTTTTGTTTGGTTCGTCTTCACATGCTGCTGTTGATGATGACATCGATGAGGATACGGCTCTTGATTTTTGTTTGGGTGTAGCAAACTCGATCTGGAACCCGATGGTTCGCTTGTAATTCCGAAGGAGGAGCCTTTGGAGAGCGGAGATGTAGTTCGTCGATATATGTACAGGGCGAGGGTTTTGCCCGGGGAGCTGCCGACTGTGCCTGCGGCTCCTTTGCTATGGGGGCCTATTGTCCCGATAGAGACGGGGTTTGAAGTTGTAAACAAGGGTTGTAATAATGTACTGTTAATTGAGGATGGTGGGGATTCCTTGTAACTTTACATTTTTTAGAAAAATGGTATCATGCTGTGTTGAATTTGTACTTATGCGAAAGAGTTGTAAGATTGTATAGTCCCGTTGTGGCTTGTTTTTGGAAATTGATAAAGAAAGACTTTTGACCCTCGCTGTCTTTATGATGAAGCTCGCTTTTAACGTTTGTGTAAGGTGCTTTGGAAAACGGCGACGCCTCCTATCCTTTTAGCGAGGCTCGCTTAACATTTATGTAAGCTATTTAGGAAAACGGCGACGCCCCCTTTCCTATTAGCGAAACTCGCTTAACGTTTATGTAAGCTATTTAGGAAAATGGTGACGCCCCCTTTCCTTTTAGCGAGGCTCGCTTAACGTTTATGTAAGCTTTTTTGAAAAAACAGCGATGCCCCCTTTCCTTTTAGCGAGGCTTGCAAAACGTTTATGCAAGCTGTTTTGAAAAAACAGCGACGCCCCCTTTCCTTTTAGCGAGGCTTGCTTAACGTTTGTGTAAGCTGTTTTGAAAAAACAGCGACGCCCCCTTTCCTTTTTGCGAGGCTCGCTTAACATTTATGCAAGCTATTTTGAAAAAACAGCGACGCCCCCTTTCCTTTTAGCGAGGCTCCCTTAACGTTTATGCGAGCTGTTTTGAAAAAACAGCGACGCCCCCCTTTCCTTTAAGCGAGGCTCGCTTAACGTTTGTGTAAGCTGTTTCGAAAAAACAGCGACGCCCCCTGTCCTTTTTGCGAGGCTCACTTACGTTTATGCAAGCTGTTTTGAAAAAATAGCGACGCCCCCTTTCCTTTTTGCGAGGCTCGCTTAACATTTATGTAAGCTTTTTTGAAAAAACAGCGACTCCCCCTTTCCTTTTTGCGAGGCTCGCTTAACGTTTGTGTAAGCTTTTTTGAAAAAAACAGCGATGCCCCCATTCCTTTTTGCGAGGCTCGCTTAACGTTTATGCAAGCTGTTTTGAAAAAACAGCGACGCCCCCTTTTCTTTTTGCGAGGCTAAAAAGAGATTGGATAACAAGTATGGTGTCGGTGGTCACGTTTGTCTTGCAAGCCCCTGGCATTTTGGCTAGGGTGTTTGATTTTTTGTGACTTCGCGCCTCCCCTACTCTGCAAGCCCCTGGCGTTTTGTGAGGGTGGTTGACTTTTTGGGTCTTCGCGCCTCCCCTTGTCTAAGGTGGAGGTGAAGTTTGCTTTGCAAGCCCCTGGCGTTTTGCGAGGGTGCTTGACTTTTTGGGACTTCGCGCCTCCCCTTGTCTAAGATGGAGGTGAAGTTTGCTTTGCTAGCCCCTGGCATTTTGCGAGGGTGCTTGATTTTTGGGACTTCGCGCCTCCCCTTATCTTAGGTGGAGGTGAAGTTTGCTTTGCAAGCCCCTGGCGTTTCGCGAGGGTGCTTGACTTTTTGGGACTTCGCGCCTCCCCTTGTCTTAGGTGGAGGTGAAGTTTGCTTTGCAAGCCCCTCACGTTTCGTGAGGGTGCTTCACTTTTTGGGACTTCGCGCCTCCCCTTGTCTAAGGTGGAGGTGAAGTTTGCTTTGCAAGCCCCTGGCATTTTGCGAGGGTGCTTGACTTTTGGGACTTCACGCCTCCCCTTATCTTAGGTGGAGGTGAAGTTTGCTTTGCAAGCCCCTCGCGTTTCGCGAGGGTGCTTGACTTTTGCAAGTTTGTTTCAAAATGTTTGTGTTTTGAAACAATCTTTGGGGGTGTTCATCGATTATAAGCGCTCTTGAATAAGAGTTGCTTTTATCGATGTTTATGGAAAACAAAAGGATTTTTTGGGGGTTGTTGCTTGTATTAAGGATTTGGATGCTGCCTCGTTAAAAAACCTTACGCCCCTTCATAAGGAAAAAGAGTGCAACTCCTTTGTTTTGGTTACAAGCATGGTACTGGAAGAGATGAAAGGTAAAAAGGCAAATTACATGTTGCGAGAGCTCGCTAAGGCTCCGCTAAGGGTAGAATTTGCGAAGGTCATCGATGTTCCAAGTATGTGGTAGGCTGTTTCCTTCGCTATCAGAGAGGTGGTAGGATCCAGGGCGGTTGCATTCTGTTATCCAGAAAGGCCCCGTCCATTTTGGCTGAAATTTTCTCGTCATGTTGGCGTTTTGTTTCTGAATGAGGACGAGGTCACCTTTCTTCAAGTCTTTAATCCTCACTTTTTTGTCTCTCCACTTTTTGGTTTCTTCTTGGTACTTGCGAAGGTTGTACACTGCACTGCATCTTGCTTCCTCAAGCAAATCTTTATCTAGCAGCTGGTTTTGTTCATCTGTTTCGAGGGTTGTTCTGAGAGAGCCATATTTCACTTCTTCTGGTAATACAGCTTCTTCTCCAAAAAGGAGCCTAAAAGGTGTGAACTTGGTAGCTCTACATTCCGACGTGTTGTGGGACCAGGTGACCGAGGTTAGCTCTTCTGCCCACTTTCCCTTGGGCCTGCCTTGGAGTTTTTTGGATATTGCTTGGAAAATTATGGCGTTAGCTCTTTCAACGAGGCCGTTTGATTGAGGATGCCGGACTGAGGCGAAGCACAAGGTTGTACCAATTTGAGCGCAGAATTCCTTGAAAACCTCGTTGTCAAACTGAGTGCCATTGTCGACGGTTAGATGTTTGGGAACTCAAAAACGACAAACTATTTGCTGCCAGAAAAACTTTTTCACAGCTAGGGAAGTGATGGAAGCCAAAGGTCTTGTTTCGATCCACTTCGTGAAGTATTCCACAGCTACCACTGCGTAGCAAAGGTTTCCTGGAGTTGTTGGTAATGGACCGACGAGGTCCATTGCCCATCTTTGTAAGGGCCATGTTGGGCATATCAGAGTTGTTGGGGCACCTGGGGCGTTTTGTGTTTTTGCTGTTAGTTGGCATCACTCGCAATGTCTGACAATATCTTCTGCATCTCGTAAGGCTGTTGGCCAAAAGAAACCTT
Organism: Coix lacryma-jobi var. lacryma-jobi; assembly: GCA_009763385.1. NCBI lineage: Eukaryota > Viridiplantae > Streptophyta > Magnoliopsida > Poales > Poaceae > Coix > Coix lacryma-jobi. The sequence goes on from CM019825.1 coordinate 94,711,448, forward strand.
GAAGGAAAGCTTTTCCAACTAGCGCCCTCGGGCCGTTATGAGAACCGCAGATACCTTCGTGAATGAGTTTGAGTATGTCCTTTCCTTGATGTTGTGAAACGCATTTTAACCACGGGGAGGTCACCGAGGCTTTGAATAAATTGTTGTCAACTATTTTGTATCCTCGAGCTTTTTGGCTGAGCCTGTTTTCTTCCTCTTTGGACTCGGGCTCGTGTAACCCGTTGATATAAGCCATTATTGGGGTTCTCCAGTCTTCGCTCTGGATTGCATTGATCAGCTTCGCTGTTTTTTCAGAGGCTTCGATGGCTGATTGAGTTGCTACTTCATAAAAACCATCTGGGGGCAACTGTAGTTGTTGTGCTGCTGCTTTGGCCAGATTGTCTGCTTCGCTGTTCTCAAACCTCAGTATTGCTTTCACTGTTATGCCGAGGAAGAACGATTCTAACCTTCGGACATATTGTAAGTACTTTTGCAGCTCTAAGTCTTTTGCTTTGTAATTTTTCTCTATGTGACCCACAATGACTTGGGAATTTGTGTTGATGACCGCCCTTCGAACTGATAATGCTCGAAGCCTCGAGAGTGCCAGTAATACAACTTCGTATTCTGCGGAATTATTTGTGCACTTGAAGTCGAGTCTTTTTGCATATCGTAGCTTCGACCCAGATGGTGAAACTAGGATGGCCGAGGCTCCCGCTCCAGCTACTCCCCAGGCTCCGTCGGTATACACTGTCCAAAATGGGTCTGTTTCGACTCCTTCTTTGTGAGGGTCTGGAGTCCATTCGGATATGAAATCTGCTAATGCTTGCGATTTGATAGCTGATCTTCCCACGAAGGTTATGGTGTAACTGTTCAGTTCGACTGCCCATTTTGTTATTCTGCCGACTGCGTCGTTGTTCTTGAAAATGTTCTCAAGGGGGTAAGCAGATGGTATTTGGATTTCGTGCGCTTGGAAGTAGTGTTTGAGTTTTCTTGAAGCCATGACCACGACATATGCTATCTTTTCGAGCTCTCAGTAGTTTCGTTTTGGACCCTCGAGGGTTTCTGACACATAGTAGATGGGGGCCTGCCTGGTTTTGCTGTTTTCGTGCAGCTCTTTGATCAGTACTGCGCTGGTTGCTTGAGGCGACGCTGCCACATATAGTAGTAGCAAGTCCCCTTTGCTAGGGCTTGTCAAGATGGTCAAGTTGGTGAGATACTTTTTCAAATCCTCGAAAGCTTTCATTTGTCGAGGTCCCCAATTAAACGGTGCGGTGCTTCTCAAAGTTTCAAAGAAAGGTAACCCTCGCTCAGCTGATCTGTAGATGAACCTGCTGATAGCTGCTAAGCGCCCTGACAAACGTTGAGCTGCTTTTTTGGTTGTCGGTGGTTCCATGTTGATGATGGCATCAATTTTTTTAGGGTTGGCTTCGATTCCCCTTGCTGAGACGATACAACCTAGTAGTTTTCCTTCGCTGACCCCGAAGACACATTTTTCGGGGTTTAGTTTCAATCCTGCCGATCAAAGGTTACTGAAAACTCTTGCCAAGTCTGATATGTGATTTTCTTTTTGCTCGCTTTGAACGATCAAATCATTGACGTAGGCAGAGATGGCGTGCTCGTCTTTGAAAACCTCGGACGTCATGTGAGCGAAGGTGGACCCTGTGTTTCTTAAACCTTATACCATTCTTCGAAAACAAAAAGTGCCCGAGGGGGTGATAAAGCTTGTTTTTTCTTCGTCTTCTTCGTTCATCCAGATTTGATGATAACCGAGAAACAGTCATGGAGAGAGAGCAACTGACATCCGACTGCTCTGTCCACCAAGGTGCTTATGTTTGGTAGGGGAAAATCATCCTTCGGGCAAGCCTTATTCAAGCAAGTGAAATCCACACACATTATCCACTTCTTGTTCTTTTTCTGGACTAGGACCACATTTGAGAGCCAAGATGGATATTTGACAGGGCGGATGACCCCTGCATCCAAGAGTCTTTTTACTTCTTCCCTCGCTGCTTCTCTCCTTTCTTCTGACATTTTGCGGAGCTTTTGTTTAACTGGACGATACCCTTGCTTTATGTTGAGGCTGTGCTCAGTCAAGGATCTATTAACTCCCTTGAGATCCTCCGCTGACCAGGCGAAGGTGTCAGAGTTTTCTTTGAGGAAACGGATGAGGTTGTTTTCTGATTGGGGGTCTAAGCAGGCTGAGATGATTACTCCTCTTTCAGAGTTACCCTCGAAGAGTTGAACTCGTTTGGTTTGTTCTTTGGGTGATGCTCTTATTTGGTCATAGTGTGCTTCACCTTCGCTACCGAGGTTTGTAGTTTGAGGCTTTGTTAGATTGTGGACATTGCGTTGTCCAGGTGCTACTGTTCCCTCAGCGGCTCTTGTGACGTCTTGATCTTCATATACTGCAACGACCCCCTTCGGAACAGGAAGCTTCATGCAAAGGTACGCAGGGTGGATTACCACATTGAAGACGTTGGTAATACCTCGGCCAAAGATTGCATTGTAAGGATAAAACATTTGAACCACATCGAAGGTTATATGTTCTGTTCTGCAGTTTATTTGGTCTCCGAAGGTTACGGGCAAGGAAATTTTCCCAATTGCTCTGACTTGCTGACCACCGAAACCGTATAGGGGATAGTCAGCAGGTTGCAGGAGGTTTCTGTCCAGCTTCATGCTGTCGAAGGTTGAGGCGAACAAAATGTCCGCGGAGCTTCATGTCAACTAGAATTTTGGTGACTGTCCAACCTGCAAGATTGGTTTCGATTACCATGGCGTCGGTGTGAGGGTAATCTCTTAACTTCATGTCGCCAGAATCGAAGGTTATTCGAATATGGGACCATCGCCCAAATTTGTGTGGACCCTCGACAGCTACATGGTGCACTCTTCTGGCATGTTCTTTCCTTTGTCTTTTGTTGCCATGATCTTCATTGGAGCCCCCAGTGATGGCAAGGATTATGCCGAAGGTTGATGTTGGGTTGTTGATGGTTGTTTGGGTTTGGGATTCGGCTTTGATAGGCTGGGGAGCTGGCAGAGCTGGTATTGGGGGCAGTGGTGGTAAGGCATTGCTTGCTTGTTGGCTGGTTTGGGTTTGCGGGGTTGCTGGGAACGAAACTATGTATGGTGTGTTTTGGCATTGAGGAATGGTGGGTGGCTGATATGGGGTATGATTATAGTGGGGGTGATGTGCGTAGAAAGGTTGGTGCGAAGGTAAGCCATAGTTTATAGGGGTGTACTGGTATGGAGGATGGGTTGGGTTGAAGCTTGGCTTTCTGGTATGATTGATGGTTCTATTTTCGGCCGAATTGGCTCTTTTGGACTCCTGGTACTCTTTTCCCTTGGCGAAGCACTGGCATTGTTTGGTTGTGTGCCCCTTTCCTGGACCACAAAAATGATAGTACATTTTTGTCGGATCCTTCTGTTGATTTCTCTGATCAGGCGGGGGTGGGAATCCTTCCGGATTTTGGTTGCCTGAAGGCTGAGTGGCCCTATTGTGGTCTTCGAATGGACCTGCCTTGTTGATAGCGCCGATGTTACTTGGTTCTTGACGAGGGTTGTTTTCTCTTGCTTGTGGACTCGATTGCGGTTTCCGCTGTGCCCTTCGAGCGTCTGACTTTGACCTGAAGTCCATATTTGCTCTACAGTATCTTTCCATTGTCTCATGAAGCTCCTCTATTGTGTTTGCCTGCTTTCTGGCAAACTTCAAAGAGCATGGGCCTGAACGCAGACCGCTAACTGCTGCGAGGATTACGACCTCGTCGAACATCCCTGAGGTTCTTGCTCTAATTTGGATGAACCTTCGCTAGTAATCTTGTAATGGCTCGCGCTCTCCTTGTTTGCAGTTGAACAAGTCGATAGGGTTTGATGGGGCTGTTGTGATACCCTTAAAGTTTGTGCAGATCCAGTCTCTGAGGTTAGCCCAGGAGTCCACGGTTCCGGGGCGCAGGTTGTGTTAACAACAAATTTTCGCACGCACAAGGATATGACAGGTGGGGTCCGGCCATCAGAAAGGAAAGGATTTGACAAACAGTCAGACGGCTATTTGGTCTTCAAGTTTTCAGTGACTAGCTGTGCGGTCGGCTATTTCACAAAGCAGTGGTTCCATTCAGGAGATAAATGTTGCAAGTAAAGCCGGCATGCACAAGAAGACACGCGGTGGTAAAGGACACCAAAAGGATTAGGAATAGGGTTTGTATCTTTCTATATTTTTTATGTAAGTCGTAATCGCCTAGGACTCATGTTTCATCCAGGGTATAAATATAAACCCTCGACCATTGTAAAACTGTTCACAACAATATCAATACAAACCGACCCCAGGCCACCTTCGATTCCTTAGTCGTGTCGTCGAGTTCTTTGAGAGGAATCATCGATCCGTCGACCTCCATAAGTACTGGCAACCTTGCTATTATGTCTAGTATCATGCGGTGGATTTAGATATGATGCAAGTAGTCTTGTGTGTTAAGCTTAGTATCGTGCGGCGGATTTAAGCTTATGACGGGAGGTTTTTGCTTGTGCCTTGTATCGTGCGGCGGATTAAGTCATGTGTAAAAATAGTTATCGGCTCTATTAGATTTGGCAGATCTGATAGATTCATTAAGTAATCATGTGTTATGTGTTTTATTTATTTAAATTCTTGTAACACTCTTTTTCCCAATCTAGATTGATCTCTATTCGGCCTTGTTTCACAAGTTTGCTTGTGCTTTGCTAATCATAAGATCATGATGGCCGGATCAACTTTCAATCTAGGTTGTTACATGTTGTGGGTTCATGCATGTCAATCATGTTTAGGCTTCGATAGAACTGGGTATCGTGCGGCAGATGCAGGTTTTTAGATTGGTTTGATCATGCTTGCTTGTATGTTCCTTCTTCATGAACCCCAATTCGGCTAGTTTGCCGATTTTGGTTAAGCTTACATGAGTAATAAGTTCATATAGACTTGTTCAGATATATGCTTGCTTTTAGCTTCTTATAATTAGATCGTATCATGCGGTGGATTAATCTAATTATAAGGAGTGGCGTAGACTTGTAGCAAGTGGTATAATGCGGTGGATTAGCTTTGCTTGAGTTTATGCTTGACGGCTTTATGAAGACTAGACGTGCGGCAGACTAGTTGGATTAGCCTATGCATGTTTTGTTTGAATAGATTTATATCTACAAGTTACCTGTTTATTTTAATACATATGCGTTTGGCAATCAACATGCTTATATGCTTTCTTTATACTTGCCAAATGATTTTATAAATCTGTTTAGACAGACAACTTTTATAGCTGTGTGCCGTCGTGATTGGCTTTCAAAGCCGTACATATGGAACTGTCTGGTCTCACCCGACATGTTCTAGAGGTATTCTCACATTTTTATCCCTTGTTGGTTTTCAGGTCAAAACGACTGGCACGTCTCCGGATTCAACACACTCCGGGCACCCGATTGAAGCTAGCTTTTTTCGGCTTGCTGTGTGCTTGGCGCGAGGTGTCACGTTTTGCGTCAACACACTTTTTGGCACGCCTGGTGGGACAAGACTCTCTGCTTCAAGATGCCTGAGATCAACGATGATCAGGTTCTAGATGTGACCATGGATGAATTGCCTCCAGAATTAAAGAGTTTAGTACAAGAGACTTGTGATGAACTTCAGCGCAAGTGCCTGATGACTTTTTCAAAGAACAAGAGCGGCAAGGTCATCCAGAAGCAACCGTTCCCAAAGATTCATCCTCACCACCAACCTAATATCTCTAATGAAGAGGAAGCTATTCGGAAGATGACTGAAATAATGCATAAGGTTGTATCAGAAGCCGTGACCAATCATCAGTCGGCTTTCTTGAACACTTTTCGTGCTATCATTGTCAATACTTTCAGTCCAGCCGTGGATAAGTTCTTTGAAGAAGTTGTTGGTCTGATGCATGGACCGTTGTTGTTTCAAGTACCTCAACGCCGAAGGATTGCCGAAGACAGTGGAGCTGGTACAAGCACAAGGGGGATGGTTCCTCATGAGACACAACAGCCACCCGCGGCCTATGGCCAGCTCGCATTCGGCACAACAGGGAGTGTCCCGCAGTCTGCTTTCAGAGTGTCTCCCACAACAAACAGAATACAAAGGAACATGTTTGGAGATGGATATCAGGAATTCATTGATTATAATGCAATTAATGCTCTTCCAAATCCAGGCTACAAGGGTTCAGCAGGACTACATCCTGGGGGGCAAGCACAAGCAGCTCCTGATTCGAATGTTGACCTCATCATGCATAAGATGGTTGATATGATGCAAAATCAATTCGGCCTAAAACCTAAGAATCAAACTTACACATACAAGTCTCCTTACCCAGAATGGTACAATCGAGTGGCACTTCCTCCAACGGTGAAGCCTCCCACTAATCTTACCAAGTTTTCGGGCCAAGACGATACCAGTACTAGGGAGCATATCAGCTGTTACTTGATGCAACTCGGAGAAGCATCGACAGATGAAGCTTGGAGGATTCGGTACTTCCCGTTGTCATTAACAGGGCCTGCCTTCTCGTGGTTCACTTCTTTGCCAGCAAATTCTATCAATACATGGGCAGAGCTGGAACAGAAATTCCACTCGTATTTCTTTACGGGTACCAATGAGAAGAAGTTGGTCGACCTCATGAGTCTGAGGATGAAACTTAATGAGACACCGCAAGAATATCTACGCAGGTTTAGGGAGACCAAAAACCTTTGCTATTCCATGAATACACCAGATGATCAATTACCGGGGATAGCCATAGCTGGTATGTTGCCGAGTATCAAGGAGAAGCTATTCGGCATGGAATTTGATGACCTCGGGCAGTTATCACAACAGTTGGCAACGATGAGTAGTCAAGCCCAAGGATTCAGAAAGAATAATCAATTCCAGAAGGGAGATGTAGCTGCTGAAATGTATCAGGCTTTCCTAGAGGAAGCAACTGAGTATGATGATGAAGATGAAGTAGCTGCGGCTGAGATAGTCTGGGCTAAGGAGCCGACTCAAGTCAACCAGCGATGGCTGAGGCAACAAAAAGGTACTTATGACTTTGATGTTTCCAAATCAGATAAATTATTTGAGTAATTATTGAAGGAAGGACGCATCAAGTTGCCGGAGGGTCATCCTATGCTACACCCTGAAGGGGTCAAAGACAAGAAGTATTGTGGTTTCCACAATACCAAGTCCCACTCCATAAATGATTGCCATGTGTTCAGAGTTCGGATTCAGAAAGCTATCCTGGACGGACACCTGAGGTTTGATGGAAAGATGAAAATAGATGGTAGTCCCTTTGGGCAGAATACTGTATCCTTCTTTGTTAATATGGTCAATGCAGCTGACCCCAGGGGTAAGAGCAAAATGAAAGTGTTAACTTTTGATAGAGCAAGGGAAGCTGGTGCCGTTGATCCTGATCGGCAGATTACAAATAAAGAGCTTCAGCAAAGGGTTCGGTTCCAAAATAGCCGAACTGAGACGGGTGAGACTTCTAGACCTAGGGTCACGACGCGTATTTTGTTGAATAAATGGCGTCGAGAACAGGAGCGGTACCAAAGACAGAGGTTTCACAAAGAACAGAAGTTCCTAGAGAAACAGCAGAGGTACGAAGGAGAAATATGCCAAGAAGAACGAGAAGATAAGGAGGAACAGGAACATTCTCATTGGGAATGCTCGTTCTTCAAGTATTGCTGGAATGAAGGCTTGAAACTGCCTACTAAAAACAATTGCCCTGAATGCAGTGATCAGTATTCTGGGTATAGGCAGTCTCGAGTCAACCGCCGTTCAGTCCATGAAAGGCTTGGGGCACGAATCCCTATGGACGATCGGCGCTTAAAAATAAATAATTCCGAGAATCGGCAGGGAAGAGGATTTGCCGATCGAAGTTGGACTCGCACCGGAGAAGAAGAGTACCGTGAGTATGTCTAGCAGAGAGGACAGTGGTGTCCGCTAGGATTGAGGAAGAGCCAGAAGAAGAGGGTGCAACGCCTAAGGAACAGAGAGTTAGTGCAAGCTGGCACCAAGACAAAACGAATTTGGCGTCCTAAAGAGAAGCCGGATGGGAATGATCATTCGGCTGATGCATGCATGGCATTCTTTCTCCCATCAGAGTTCATAGCTCCCGAAGATCAAGATGTCCAAGACGAGGTATATTCGGATTTTGATGAAGATGAATTTCGAGATTTGTTGGCTCATCTCGTCTTGGCTCAGCAAGCGGTATTTGATAAACCAGCTAAGCATCGACACCTGAAGCCATTATATATGAGAGGGTATGTCAATGGCAAGCCATTAACCAAGATGTTCATTGATGGAGGGGCTGCCATAATTATTATGCCATATACCACCTTCAGAAAACTTGGGATGACAAGTGAGGATCTGTTGAAGACCGACATGGTGTTAAGGGACTTTGCTGGCAATTCCTCTGATACCCGAGGAGCAGTTCATGTTGAGTTGATGATCGGGTCGAAGACTTTGATCACTACCTTCTTCGTCATTGATGGCAAGGGGGCATACAGCTTGCTATTACGAAGTGATTGGATACATGCAAACTGCTATGTACCGTCAACTTTGCACCAATTTCTTGTCCAGTGGATTGGAAATGACATCGAAATTGTCCATGCTGATGATTCGGTGAGTATTGCTAATGCAGAGCCCATCTACTGGGAATATGATGGTGTTGAGTGTTTCTCTGGAAGAGCTTGGGAAGCAGGTCCTGTGAACGTTTTCGACGAGGACCAACAGCCGATTCAAACAATCGGCTCTCAGAGCAATTTTTGAATAAATAATGCAACTGGTGGTAATGGAGAAGAATTGAGACCAAGTTTCATATCGGTTGACAAGGAATAAAGTGTTGGTGATGAAGCCGAAAAAGGACCAATAAGTGCAAGTTTGAGTCTCAAGTGTGTTTTTAAAGTTGATGAACTTTTCTGTTTATTTCTCCATTACCAAAGCTCGAGAATGATCAGAAGGGATTTGTACAAGGTGACGTACAACCAAAGATTTTTGATGGGATTAAAAGATATATGAAGGCGTTTTCATAGCTTGGTGATCATTTCAAGTTTTACGTGGCGGCCGATAGCCTTATAGTAGGATCGACCCTTATTTTAAGTTTGAAGGAAAAACGGGATAAGTGATAGCTTGCTTTAGCCGAACATGTTAGACCTAGAGACGGGTATTCGGCTGTGAAGAAATTTTTTGTCTTTTGTGTTGCTTATGAGCTGAAGCTTCGGCGCTATTTGTTTAAAAGCCGAATGTGTGGTAATTGTATGCGAGACAGATTCAGAAATATTTATGTACAGCCGATGTAAAAACATCGCCTTTAGCAGAAAAAATGTTCCAAGAATTTAAGTTATAGCCGATATTTTTATATATCGCCTTTAGTACAAGAGTGTTCATGACCTGGTGATCCTAGCATTTCTCGAGTGGCAGGTTTATTGGGGGAAGAGAAAGATGAAGCGCAGTAAGTGCGATGCCGAGTGACATGACATGTCAAGAATGAGATTTGGTCGGCTAAGATGACGTCATACATTCGGCAAACGTTCTTCTGAAGAAATGTTGCGAATAGGGAAGGTCACTGAGGAATCAAGAGATGCAAATAGACATTACTCAGAGGAGAACAAACTTCATTTACAGATCTGCCCTAGTACAAACTACTCTCGGAATAAGTTGATCAGAATGGATTGCGGGTCAACAATCTCGGCAATAGCAGTGGCATGGTCATCATAAATTTCAGTGTCTTCAAATTCGTCTGGATCCTCTGCGAAGCCAACTGGTAGAAAGGAGTAATCCTCTTTGGTCCAAGAACTCATTGCAGCCAGCCCGAGGGATACCGCAGCATGCACACCTTGGATGACGGCCTGATCTATGCGGCCATCCACGGCGTCAAGACGGGCTTCGGCTGAATCCCCACGAGCATTCACCTTGAGGGCAACTTTGTTTGCTACTGTTTTGAGACGGTCATTCTCTGTAGAAAGAGCTAGCAAAAAGGAGGGATATATTAGGCAAAGGTAAACTCAATCAGGAAACGGAGAAGAACCAAGACTCTGCAAACCTGTAATGATGCTGCAGAGTTGCTTCCGTTGGTCTGCCCATTCAGTTTCCTCAACGCCATGCTTCTTGGATGTATTTTCCAGATCCTTCCAGGCTTTATCCCTTTCCTCACGGTACCAAAGAGCATCCAAGCGGGTCTGCTGGAGTGAATCATCAAACTCAGAATCTGGTGGCCTAAGAAAAAGATTGAAAGAAACTATTAGAGTTACTGTTTCTGGAGAAGGAACCCAAGCTTGGCTGGAGGAAGATTCCGCTCTGGAGGGGAAGTGGACAGTAAATCAAAGATAGACAAGCAAAAGCTACCGCAAGGGGGTAAGAAATCAGTTTCTACCCATAACGCCGGTGAGTTGATGCTCGACTTCTTCCTACTTCATCTCCAATGGGATGCCTGCTGTGATTGTTGTCGCCTGCCATTAATGAAAACACAAGCGAAGGTTTTTTCTCTCTGGCTTGAGCTTGAAGCCGAGAGGTGGGGATTTTGTAAGTCGAGCTGTTTGACTAGAGTGGCAGCTTGTATACGGTCATATTTATAGAACTATGGCTTGTACATTGGAAGACCACGCATCAAGTTGGGTTTTCACAACTCATGGGACGTTATTGGGCCAGGCCAGATCCTTTAATGATTAAAAGAGGTCTTAACTCTAGAATCATGAAGCCGATAGGATTCGGCTAAAGGTTGCTCAGCTTCAACTGGTTGTTTGGGAACTCATATTTTCGATTGGCACTGAAGACAGAGACGAAAAAGTTCTTTGAAGATGATTGTCCTGATGTCAATAGAAAATTGAAAAGAGACTGAATCTGAAATAGCCATTGTTTGCAAGGCAGAGATTTCTGGTACAGTTATCAGCAATAGCCGATGTGGTATAAATCGCCGTTGAAGCAAAAATAGAGGTCGATCATTAATACGCAAAACAGAGCACATAATGATCTCGAAGGATCAATCACAGGCTGATCTCAAAAGGACGAACAGGAAGAACTTCTTATTTACAAAAGAGGGAATAAGTTACAATGAAGAATCAGTTCGTCCACTCTATCCTATTCCTAATCGGGAGATCAAAGTCAAAAGAATCAGCCAGATCTGTTCCAGCTTCTTTCATATCATCAACAGAGTGTGCCACCCTGTATTCTAGCCCTCGCTCGCAGGCGTCAAAGTTGCGGTAGTCGGCGCCAGAATGGATCTGTACAGCGTTGAATCCAAGCGCTGCGCCATATCTCATACCAGCTCGGGAGATGTCGGGGAGGACTCGGTTGACCACATTGACTCGCCTCAGGGCTGTCGAACCCGGTACATTGGCCATGACGGCAAGGTTAGCGACAGCGGCCTCGAGAAAATGAAGCTTGGCTGCCAGAGCTAAAGTGGGAAAAAGTAAGTAGAGCTGAAAAGAGAGAGGATAAGGAAAGAAGTGATGAGAAGTATTTACCAGCGGCCCGATTTCGAGCAGCGTCACGCTCCCGAGAGATTCGGGTAATCTCCCAATCCTTCTTCTCTAGATCAAGTTGAAGGTCGATGACTTTCTGGGTCAGGTCCTCGGAGGGTCGTCGTTGGTCCTCCTAAATAGAGGCACTAATGTGAGAACAGCTGCTTTATTTTCAAGACAGAAAACAATGAAAAACAACCTTTTCCTGGAGGTACTAGAAGCCCCGAGCTCAAAACTATGGCGACTCGCCTCGGAAGACATCTTCTAGTTGGGTTGGAAGGTGACAGAAGAAAGAAGGGTTTTCTGGTTTTTTGAGAATGAGGCAGGGGAGTTCGGAAAGCACAAACCAATATAGAGTAAAAAGAGGGTTTTAAAGGATCCCAATGGGTGCATCGGGAGATGAATCGACAAGTACGGCGATTATGGCGTGTGAAGGCAGATGCTTCCAGAGGTTCCACGTCAGTGCACGAGGAGAAAGAATTTTAGAATAAATATTTATCCCAAAATTAGGGGGCATGTGTTAACACCAGATTTTCGCACGCACAAGGATATGACAGGTGGGGTCCGGCTATCAGAAAGGAAAGGATTCGACAAACAATCAGACGGCTATTTGGTCTTCAAGTTTTCAGTGACTACCTGTGCGGTCGGCTATTTCACAAAGCGGTGGTTCCATTCGGGAGATAGATGTTGCAAGTAAAGCCGACTTGCACAAGAAGACACGCGGTGGTAAAGGACGCCAAAAGGATTAGGAATAGGATTTGTATCTTTCTATATTTTTTATGTAAGTCATAATCGCCTAGGACTCATGTTTCCTCCAGGGTATAAATATAAACCCTCGACCATTGTAAAACTGTTCACAACCATATCAATACAAACCGGCCTCGTGCCACCTTCGAGTCCTTAGTCGTGTCGTCGAGTTCTTTGAGAGGAATCATTGATCCGTCGACCTCCGTAAGTACTGGCAACCTTGCTATCATGTCTAGTATCATGCGGTGGATTTAGATATGATGCAAGTAGTCTCGTATGTTAAGCTTAGTATCGTGCGGCGAATTTAAGCTTCTGACGGGAGGTTTTTGCTTGTGCCTTGTATCGTGCGGCGGATTATGTCATGAGTAAAAATAGTTATCGGCTCTATTAGATTTGGCAGATCCGATAGATTCATTAAGTTATCATGTGTTATGTGTTTTATTTATTTAAATTCTTGTAACACTCTTTTGCCCAATCTAGATTGATCTGTATTCGGCCTTGTTTCACAAGTTTGCTTGTGCTTTGCTAATCATAAGATCATGATGGCCGGATCAGCTTTCAATCTAGGTTGTTATATGCTGTGGGTTCATGCATATCAATCATGTTTAGGCTTCGATAGAACTGGGTATCGTGCGGCAGATGCAGGTTTTTAGATTGGTTTGATCATGCTTGCTTGTATGTTCCTACTTCATGGACCCTAATTCAGCTAGTTTGCCGATTTTGGTTAAGCTTACACGAGTAATAAGTTCATATAGACTTGTTCAGATATATGCATGCTTTTAGCTTCTTATAATAAGATCATATCATGCGGTGCATTAATTTAATTATAATGAGTGGCGTAGACTTGTAGCAAGTGGTATCATACGGTGGATTAGCTTTGCTTGAGTTTATGCTTGACGGGTTTATGAAGACTAGACGTGCGGCAGACTAGTTGGATTAGCCTATGCATGTTTTGTTTGAATAGATTTATATCTACAAGTTACCTGTTTATTTTAGTACATATGCGTTCGGCAATCAACATGCTTATAAGCTTTCTTTATACTTGCCGAATGATTTTATAAATCTGTTTCGACAGACAGCTTTTATAACTGTGTGCCGTCGTGATTGGCTTTCAAAGCCGTACATATGGAACTGTCTGGTCTCACCCAGCATGTTCCAGAGGTATTCTCACATTTGTATCCCTTGTTGGTTTTCAGGTCAAACCGACTGGCACGTCTCCGGATTCAACACACTCCGGGCAGCCGATTGAAGCTAGCTTTTTTCGGCTTGCTGTGTGCTTGGCGCGAGGTGTCACGTTTTGCGTCAACAGGTTGTTGTACCATGTCTGAGCGATGTCACGAAGGATGATTACAAAGGATTTTGCCATTGTTGATTCATCTCCCCTGCCACTGCAACTGCCACTTCGTAGCTCATTATGAACTGACGTGGGTCGGAGAGTCCATCATAACGGGATAAATTTTGGGGATTGTAGCACGGTGGCCATGGTTGGGTTTGCAGTATCTGGGAGAGTGGTGATCTTGGGTCGTAGGGCATCTGGTGTTGTTGGGCCCTTCGCTGAATGCGAAGGTTTGGCTCTCGCTCTTCTGGGTAAAGTTGGCGAAAATTTGGTAGTCTCTCAGGGTATGGTTTGTTTAGGTAATTTGGTGGTGGTGGGGGTGGTGGTGGCTGACGGGCGTTGCCCTGATGCTGCTCCTCATTCCCCTCTTGGAGTGGCGGCATTTCCCTATCATTCCAACCCTCGGCTTCTGCCTCAGCTGCCATGAGGGACTCTTCCATCCGGCGAAGCTGCTCTCTTGCTTCGTCCGCCTTTTGCCTGATAGCGCGCAGCTGGTTGTGCCTTTCGAGCTGGTCTAGGCGTCTTTTCTTCTCCTGCAGTTCAGCTTGAAGTCTTTCCAAGGCTTCGAGGCCCAGCTCCTCTTCATCTCCTCTCCCACCTTCTCCAGAGGTGTGCGGGTGTGGCTATGATACTAGCCGAGTGTCAGGGCCCGGGACCTCTGTCTCTGGAGTGATTTCTTCAGTCCCCGAGGGTTCTACATTCTCTTCTACAGGCTGAACCGTCACCGTGACCTCTCTGGTAGTGCGATGGTCTCTAGTTGTGTATGCTCTTCTGTTTCCCGCCATTACGAACTTCGATCCCCACGGTCGGTGCCAAACTGTTGGAAACACACTGGCCCTACCTCCGCACACGTGCAGAGGAGTGGCGAAGGTGGCCAATCGTCAAACTAAAGGCGAAGGTAGAGAAAGGAAACTGGCAACGATGGCCTTTTTCTATTCTCAAGAAATCGTCCCTTTACACTGTTCATCCCCTGGTATTTATAGGGAATACCAAGGGACACTAACCAAATTACAAAAGGGTACAAGAAAGATTCCTTGGCGCTGTACAACAGAAGGGAGGAATCATACAAACACTGGCCGTGTGAAAAGCCTAATTCGCCTTTCGCGCATCCGCCGCCACCCGGCTCGTGCACACCCTCGCGGAAACGCGAGGGTTAACATTCGGCTCATGGACCCATCGCTTCGGTCGCGAGGCTCTCGTTCGCTTGCCGTTTGTTGAGCTTGACGTTTCTTTCGAAGGTGTCCTGGACACGCGAGGGTCACACAACGTGCCCTTCACGCCTCCCGCGAGGGTTAACATTCGGCTCGTGGACCCATCGCTTCGGTCGCGAGGCTCTCGTTCGCTTGCCGTTTGTTGAGCTTGACGTTTCTTCCGAAGGTGTCCTGGACACGCGAGGGTCACACACCGTGCCCTTCACGCCTCTTGCCTGCAAGAAACAGAAAATATCCCGGGGGTCGAGCCAACATCCGAAGGTTAGGAAAATGACCGAGGGTCTCGACAAACGATGAGACTTGTTGCGAAGGCAAAGCAGGACGCGTGAGGGACGTCTACTGTGTCAGCCTGCGCGACGTTGAAGGACCGAGAATGCTACCAGAAAGCGACCAGAGGGGGGGGGGGAATGGGAGCTTCAAAATTCCTTTCGGAAATTTGTTGCCACTGTCCCGTAAATCAACCCCAAAGGCAAACCTTAGAGCTTGCTAGTGTCCACGACCCTAGATGTAGGGTGGATGCTTCCAAGAAGCACAGCGGGACACTATACAACTCTAGAAACTCAACGGAAAAGACGGAAACCAAATCCGACAACGAGCGAACGAACGGCGAACGAAACAGTCCGGGACAACACTGACCGGACTCCGCCTGCGTCCGGTCAAGAAGCACTGGAAGCGTCCGATTTGGCGAAAACCAAAACAGAACCTCTCTGAGTTGGACCGGACCCTGAGGAGCAGAGCGTCCAGTCAACTGCTGTGCGTCCGGTCAGTTACCGCCGGACGCGTCCGGTCACAAGAAAACCTCTCTGGAACCTTACTGTTTCTGACCGGACTCACAAGAGGGGAGCGTCCGGTCGAAAGCAGAGCGTCCGGTCAGTGAAAGACAGAACGGTGAACAGTGCAAGTGTTGAGTCCGGTCGCATGTCAGAAGGAGTGTCCGGTCAACATCAGAAAATCACTGCGCAACATTCAACCACAGGACGCGTCCGGTCAACGCGAGGACATCGTCCGGTCACCCCGATAGCACCCTATTCGTCCACTGATTCGACTCGATCTCACCCAAAACAAATCCTCTAGGGATCACACTTGGTGAGAAGAGTCACAAGGAGTATAGTGAGCTATCTCTAAGAGATCATGGCTCGAACCTATCTCCAAATCGATGACTCAAAGAATTTCGGGGGAAGAGAGAAAAGCTTGACCCGAAACTGAAATCGATCGATCTCCTAGACCGTGAGGTTAGAGGTGAATTCCTTCGGTGGAAAGAAGTGCCTCACGATCTAGAACAACTTGGTTCAAATGGATTTGCAAGGGATGAACCGAGCAAAGAGATCAAGCGACGGGAAAAATGTGGAGAAAAAGGTTTCCGCGAAGAACACGAACAAAACACGAATCACAACCACGAATTGCAACCATGTGGCTACCACACGCTACAACAGTGAAGTTACGGCCTCACTTCCTCAAAATCTCATGAACACAGAGGTATTGTTCTCTTCTTTGTGGATCTCAGGTTCCCTACAGCAGGGGAGAGGGAGAGCAGGAAACCCTAGAGGCAAAGAGAAAATGACTGAGATAGTTGGGGAGGAGGGTGTCTCCCCCTACTTAACCTATTCCTAATTCCTACTCTATTCCTATTCTACCCCTCACTACTTACAGAGCGAGCCAGCTAAACCCTAAGGTTATTCTGGACCAACTCGGTGGTAGGTAGATCCGACGGCCACGCCCGCACAACTCGTAGCGTTGCCTCGATGCAACCTCCCGATTGCCGCCACCGCTTCGCGTCCTTTTCCTGGACGTCGCACCCCCGGTTTTGAGGCCCAAACCAGGAAACCAACCTTCACAGCCAACCCCTGGTTTTGTGGCCCAAACCGGGAAACCAACCCACCAGCATCTGAGTTTTGAGGCCAAACTCAGCAAACCCTCAGCACCCAGGTTTTGAGGCCCAAACCTGGAAACCGTCCTTAGCCCGAGTTTTGAGGCCAAACTCAGAAACCCTCAACCCGAGTTTTGAGGCCAAACTCGGAAACCCTCAGCCCGAGTTTTGTGGCCAAACTCGGAAACCATCCACGCCCAGGTTTTGAGGCCCAAACCTGGAAACCTTCCACCCGATTGTTTTTCTCTGGCTCAACCACCAAACCGACGTCGTAGATGGGATGCACCTCCCGTGCACCCCGTCCACCGACACGTGTCCCCAAGTCCACGACTCAGGCAACACATGACCGCAAGTCTTCGCTTGTAGCTGCCACAGGCTGCCAGCCACCACAGCTGATCCTCGGGCCTCTGGTCCCTCAGTCCAAGCCTCACGTCCCCCCTTCACCACTCTCGGTCAATCGGCACGGCACGTCTCTACTTGACCTTCACCACGCCTTCGATCACTGCATCCGGGCTCGACACTTGCACAACACAAGCCAAAGAACATGCGCATCATCCCAGTTGACAATCACTCATTACTCAGAGACTCGGCATACACCCATGTATGCGCAATCTCCCCCTTGATGAGTGCATTGCCAACTACAAACACAAATCATAAAGGAAGTAGAAGAAGGAAGAAGGATAAGGAGAGAGAACTCAACCAAATGACCCAAAAGCATAGCAAAGCCGAAGAAGGTCAAGTGGAAAGAGCAAGACAACTTGGTCCCCAAAGACATGGGCAACGGCTCGACGCGACCAAGCAAAGCAAAGCTAGCCCTCAAGAAGAGGTAGAACAGGCTCAACACCGCTAGCAAATACCAATTGAAAATATCAAGGCAAAATGCTAGTCCCTCAAGATAGAGGCACAGAGGCTCAACACAACTAGCAAAGAAGCTCGATACCAATGCCTTACGGCCAACAGGAAGCAGCAAAAACTCCCCCTCAAATAGTGCAAACAACCAAAGCTCCCCCTTAGTCCAAACGGAGGGTAATGATTTGCAATTTTCTCCCCCTTAGTTGAAAATGCACTTATCAAGCAAAAAGGAGCCGAAAGCAATGTTCTCCCCCTCAGAAAATGCACCGACTAAAGTGCCAATCAAGAGAGGGACTCCCCCTTCCAGAATGCATATGAGTCAAAATGCAAGTTAGGAGCTTCAGGAGTATACTCAAAAGAGTGCAAAGATGCTCTACAGAGTCCTGATCCGATGACTCAGAAAATGCACAGAATGCTAGCAAAAGCTCAAACTGATCACTAACTCTAAAATGAGAGCACAAAGAGCAGTTTTTAGCCGAAAAGGTATTCACCATCGAAATAGCACAAACATGTATAGACAGGAAGTCAAACAAGTGCTAAACATGTATACAAGGTGAACTACCCCTAGCACAGTTCAATCATCATGCTGATACCAATTGAGGCATATACTTGTGATTTCAAATTTTAATCGAAGTTTGCAGCGGTGAAATTACACAAGTTCAGAAAATAGCATGTGACTGCGAGAGGTTGGATGCTTGTTATTGCCTAACTTTTCAACTGTGTGAAGCCTATGCATAAGCAATCAGAAGCTTAAAGCAACAGTTTCGGTCATACACTACACAGCTCAAGTTTAACTCAAAGTGCAATGAGAAACAGTCTCGAAAACTATGAGGTGCTAACAAGCAAACCCATCTCTATCTTTTCAATTCACTTAACTTGGTTCAGATTTTAAATAGAATATGACATACCAAGCAAGTGAATGACTCAACACTAGAGACATAGCAACCTAGCATACATGAATAGCATAAGTGACTTCGACACATCCTATACATGCTAGTTGCATATCTCAATGGTGAACATTTTCAAGTTTTAAGTTCATTATCAAATTCACCATTCAAAAAAAAAGCTCAGCTCACAGTATGTGTCAGTGATCAGAAAGAGCATAAGCTACAGCATCTACATAAAGCATCGGAGCAAAGACTACACAGAGCATAGTTACATTCTTCAGATTATATACATGAAGCTCAGAATGTAAAAGCGTATGCTGAAATACAAAGATGCATGAAGAAACCAAAAAGAAGAAAAAACATCTGAAAAACACAAAGTCAGTGTATCATACAAGAGTCGAAAATGTTTCCCCCATCTAAAAGGGGAAACACACACCAAGCTCACCTCTCAACCGATTAAAAGTTGATTGGTCCAAAGGCTTGGTGAAAATATCAACCAACTAATGATGAGTATCGACATGGCGAAGGTCGATATCACCCTTCTCATAGTGGTCTTGCAGAAAATGAAAGCGCACATCAATGTGTTTGGTCTTCGAGTGAAGCACAGGGTTTTTAGCAACGCTAATCGCACTCGTGCTGTCACAAAGCAAAGGAACACGAGAAAAGCTCAGACCAAAATCACGCAAAGTGGCTATCATCCAGAGTAACTGGGAACAGCAGCTAGCCACAGCAACATACTCAGCCTCCGTGGTAGACTGGGCGACGCTAGACTGCTTGCGAGAAGACCACGAAACAAGAGAAGAACCAATAAATTGGCAAGTCCCAGAAGTGGACTTGCGATCAATACGACAACCAGCAAAATCGGCATTGGAATAACGGCAAAGGGAAAGGGTGGAGGAAGCAGAATACCAAATCCCGAATTCTAGAGAGAAGGATAAGTACCTCATAATGCGCTTGACCGCCTGACGATGAGAGGTGCGCGGCGATGCCTGAAAGCGCGCGCAGAGGCACACCGCGAACTGGATGTCCGGGCGTGTCACCGTCAGGTACAGCAGCGACCCGATCATACTCCGGTACTCCTTCTGGTCCACTGCTTCTCCCTCCTTGTCCGCATCCAGGGCCGTCGTGGTCGCCATGGGTGTTGGAAGAGGCTTGGCCTCACCCTTGTCGAACTTCTTCAGAATATCTCTAGTGTACTTGCCCTGGTGCACAAACGTTCCTTCCCGGGTTTGCTTGATTTGCAACCCGAGGAAAAATGTCAACTCACCCATCATGCTCATCTCGAACTCCCTGCTCATAGTGTCTGCAAACTTGGCAACCAAAGCGTGAGAAGAACCACCGAAAATGATATCATCCACGTAAATTTGGACCAACAGAGTATCAGTGCCTTGCTTGAGGAGAAAGAGCGTTTTATCTACACATCCCATTTTAAAACCCTTAGCAAGCAAAAAGGTTTTCAACCTATCATACCAGGCTCTAGGGGCTTGTTTCAAACCATACAAAGCTTTGTGGAGTTTAAAGACATGGTTTGGAAACTTGGGATTTTCGAAACTGGGGGGTTGTCTAACATTCACCTCCTCTTCTATGTAGCCGTTTAAGAAGGCACTCTTGACATCCATTTGAAAAAGTTTGAAACCTTTGGATGCAGCAAAAGCCAAGAGTATCCTAATAGCCTCCAAACGTGCTATAGGAGCAACTGTCTCCTCATAGTCTATCCCCTCCTTCTGACTCTATCCCTAGGCTACGAGTCTGGCCTTGTTTCTCACAACATGGACATCTTCTCCCTGTTTGTTTTTGAAAACCCATTTTGTCCCAATTGGATGACACTCAGAAGGTGGAGACACTAGAACCCAAACCCAATTTCTCTCAAAGTTTTCTAACTCCTCATGCATGGCATTGACCCAATCCGGATCCGTCAAAGCGTGTCCAACATCCCGGGGTTCAAAATCAGCAACAAATGCAGAATGAGCAAAGTGAGAGATTTGTCTTGACCGGGTGACGCGTTCGTCGATGCTGCCGATCATCTGGTGAGGCGGGTGCTGGCGCTGAATATGTCGAGGCGCCTCCCTTGCCGAAGTGGCCTCCCCCTCAACAGCAGCTGGTGCCTCCCCGGGTACAAAGGGTACCGCTCGGGGTGGCAGATCCCACGGCCCCCAGGAAGATGATGTGTCGGGGTCGTCAGTCGTCGTAGAGGCCGCTCTTTGTGGCACAGCAGGTGGAGGAGGTGCTGGGTCATCTATCCCTTCAGCACCTTCTTCTTCATCATCGAAAAGAGGTTCGCCAACCTCATGATCAAATGCACGCTCAAAACGAGAGGAAGGACAAACCATGGTCTCGTCGAAGGTGACATCGGATGTCTCCATGACTCGGTTAGTGTCAAGGTTAAGTACACGATAAGCACGAGTATGAGTGCCATAACCCAAAAACACACGGTCAGAAGAACGAGACTCAAACTTGTCCAAATTGCCCTTTTGGAGTATAAAACAATGGCAACCAAAAACTCTAAAATAACTCACCTTGGGGAGTTTTCCAAAACGCAACTCATAAGAGGTCTTTTTCAAGAAAGCTCGAAGAAAAATGCGATTGGAAATATAGCATGCAGTGCTCATAGCTTCGGCCCAATATCGCCTAGGAGTCCTATGCTCATCGAGCATCGTCCTGGCCATCTCTACAAGGGTCCGATTCTTCCTCTCTACAACACTATTCAGAGGGGGTGTGTAAGGGGAAGAAAACTGATGCTCTAAACCCAAAGAGTTACAAAACTTCTCAAAATCCAAATTCTTGAATTCAGAACCATTATCACTCCTAATAGCTCGCATCGAGTTCAAAGGGAACTCGTTCTGAAGACGCAAAATCAGATTGCGAGCAAAGGAAAAAGTCTCGGTCTTCTCAGCTAAAAAGAAGACCCACGAATATCTCGAAAAGTCATCAACAACAACAAGTACATACCACTTCCCCCCAACCGAGCTCACTCGAGCCGGACCAACAAGGTCCATGTGCAAAAGCTCTCCAGGGCGCTTGGTCATGACCTGAGTCACTGGATGGTGGGGAGCGGCAACCATCTTCCCGTGTCTACAAGAGTGGCAAACAAGATCCTTCTCCATAGATAACTTGGGCAATCCTCGGATTAGGCCAAGTGAACTAAGCCTTGCAAACAACTCGAAGCTCAAATGTCCAAGTCTCCTATGCCACTTCCAAAGATCAGAAGAGGAAGGTCCAGCCACAAGACAACGAGAAGTACCAAAAGACTCCGAGAAATTCGCATGAAAGACTTTTCCAAATGGCGAAATCAAACACACAAGATTGCCCTGAGGATCCAAAATACGACTGAGATTTGGTTTAAAACGAATCTCATAGTCGCCGTCAAAGGGTTGCGAAACAGAAAGAAGGTTAAAATGCAAGTGAGAAACAAGAGCAACATCGCGCAACACAAAGTGCTCATTAACTCGCACAGACCCACGAGACAGCACCTTACCTTTGCTGTTGTCGCCGAAGGTGATATACTCCTTTCCGGCGATCGGACTAAGACTAGAGAACCACATGGCGTTTCCGGTCATGTGCCTCGAACACCCGGAATCCACCAACCAGACGTTCTCCAACCGTTTTACCTACATCAATAAAAAGACATAGGGTGAGCATACGGTCCAACACTGGGGTTAGTGAAGTAGGAAGAATACCAGTGTTAGGCCGGCTGCTCAAAAGAACGGTCAGTGAAAAAACCATTCCTAGCACACCTACGAAGGAAGTGATCACCACGTTTAGAAGAACGTGGTCCGCTGGGGAAGGAGCGCTCACCGCGATACTCAAAACGCGGTGGGGGAAAGCGCTCAACTACAAAGCCACCGCCACGGGGTCCATAGCCTACAACTACAGGCTCCCGCCGAGCACGCTCTCTACGAGTCCTACGCCTAGGAACTTGAGGTTCAACACCTCTAGGCCTAGCATCTCTCCTCGGATCTCTCTCCTGCCTAGGCCTGGGAACTTAAGGTTCTGGACCTCTGGGCCTAGCAGCACGTCTCGGTGCTCTCCTGTGAACATTCGGCTCATGTACATCATGGAAAGGATGGTACATGTCCGTGTTGTTCATCTCCTTTGCACGGCGGGCCTCTCTCTTGCACCGAAAGCAGAACTCGCTCAAGTGTCCATCTCTCCCACAATGCTCACAGTGGTACCTCACCGCTCTCAAAGTGGGTTGTTGGTACCCACGTTGGTGGGTGTGGATCACCATGCCCTTTTGTGGATCTGGAACCGGCTAAGGTGGAAGATCCTTAACCCGCTCCGATACCAATTGAAGGACCGAGAATGCTACCAGAAAGCGACCAGAGGGGGGGGGAATGGGAGCTTGAAAATTCCTTTCGGAAACTTGTTGCCACTGTCCCGTAAATCAACCCCAAAGGCAAACCTTAGAGCTTGCTAGTGTCCACGACCCTAGATGTAGGGTGGATGCTTCCAAGAAGCACAGCGGGACACTATACAACTCTAGAAACTCAACGGAAAAGACGAAAACCAAATCCGACAACGAGCGAACGAACGGCGAACGAAACAGTCCGAGACAGCACTGACCGGACTCCGCCTGCGTCCGGTCAAGAAGCACCGGACGCGTCCGATCAGGCGAAACCAAAATAGAACCTCTCTGAGTTGGACCGGACCCTGAGGAGCAGAGCGTCCGATCAACTGCTGTGCGTCCGGTCAGTTACCACCGGACGCGTCCGGTCACAAGAAAACCTCTCTGGAACCTTACTGTTTCTGACCGGACTCACAAGAGGGGAGCGTCCGGTCGAAAGCAGAGCGTCCGGTCAGTGAAAGACAGAATGGTGAATAGTGCAAGTGTTGAGTCCGGTCGCATGTCAGAAGGAGTGTCCGGTCAACATCAGAAAAACACTGCGCAACATTCAACCACCGGACGCGTCCGGTCAACGCGAGGACAGCGTCCGGTCACCCCGACAGCACCCTATTCGTCCACCAATTCGACTCGATCTCACCCAAAACAAATCCTCTAGGGATCATACTTGGTGAGAAGAGTCACAAGGAGTATAGTGAGCTATCTCTAAGAGATCATGGCTCTAACCTATCTCCAAATCGATGAATCGAAGAATTTCGGGGGAAGAGAGAAAAACTTGACCCGAAACTGAAATCGATCGATCTCCTAGACCATGAGGTTAGAGGTGAATTCCTTCGGTGGAAAGAAGTGCCTCACGATCTAGAACAACTTGGTTCAAACGGATTTGCAAAGGATGAACCGAGCAAAGAGATCAAGCGACGGGAAAAACGTGGAGAAAAAGGATTCCGCGAAGAACACGAACAAAACGCGACTGACAACCACGAATTGCAACCATGTGGCTACCACACGCTACAACAGTGAGGTTACGGCCTCACTTCCTCAAAATCTCATGAACACAGAGGTATTGTTCTCTTCTCTGTGGATCTCAGGTTCGCTACAGCAGGGGAGAGGGAGAGCAGGAAACCCTAGAGGCAAAGAGCAAAAGACTGAGACAGTTGGGGAGGAGGGTGTCTCCCCCTACTTAACCTATTCCTAATTCCTACTCTATTCCTATTCTACCCCTCACTACTTACAGAGCGAGCCAGCTAAACCCTAAGGTTATTCTGGACCAACTCGGTGGTAGGTAGATCCGACGGCCACGCCCGCACAACTCGTAGCGTTGCCTCGATGCAACCTCCCGATTGCCGCCACGTGCCGCCACCGCTCCGCGTCCTTTTCCTGGACGTCGCACCCCCGGTTTTGAGGCCCAAACCCGGAAACCAGCCTTCACAGCCAACCCCCGGTTTTGTGGCCCAAACCGGGAAACCAGCCCACCAGCATCTGAGTTTTGAGGCTAAACTCAGCAAACCCTCAGCACCTAGGTTTTGAGGCCCAAACCTAGAAACCGTCCTCAGCCCGAGTTTTGAGGCCAAACTCGGAAACTCTCAACCCGAGTTTTGAGGCCAAACTCGGAAACCCTCAGCCCGAGTTTTGTGGCCAAACTCGGAAACCATCCACGCCCATGTTTTGAGGCCCAAACCTGGAAACCGTCCACCCGATGGTTTTTCTCTGGCTCAACCACCAAACCGACGTCGTAGATGGGATGCACCTCCCGTGCACCCCGTCCACCGACACGTGTCCTCAAGTCCACGACTCAGGCAAGACATGACCACAAGTCTTCGCTTGTAGCTGCCACAGGCTGCCAGCCACCACAGCTGATCCCGGGCCTCTGGTCCCTCGGTCCATGCCTCATATCCGCCCTTCGCAACTCTCGGTCCATCGGCACGGCACGTCTCTACTTGACCTTCTCCATGCCTTCGATCACTGCATCCGGGCTCGACACCTGCACAACACAAGCCAAATAACATGCGCATCATCCCAGTTGACAATCACTCATCACTCAGAGACTCGGCATACACCCATGTATCCGAAGACGTCACTGCCGAGGTTTCCTTCCCCCAACAGTTCTCTCTTGTATCAACATTATGGATCTAATTATGTTACTAGTTCATAATTGTTCTTCTAGTTCTTCATTGTTCTTCATTGTTCGTGTTCTAGTCCATATTCTAGTTCATCTATGTATTCTAGATCATCATATTGTTAATCATTGTGTGCTAGTTCATAGTCTAGTTCATAATAGTTTAGATATAATTGATATGACTGAGACATTAATTACTATATTCTTAATTATATTGCTTGTAGTATGCTTTGATTATATATTTGCCATAGATAGATTATCAACATGTTTATAATCATGTTCGTATAGCGCTCATCTTAAAGTACAACGGGTGGGTGATAAATGTTGTGTACATGTGGTGCCTATACACTATTTATCTGCGAATGGGTCCTATGTTCCGGATAGAGTGGTAGATCGCGGGTGTGGTATTCCTGTTGAGTCCTTTGTATTCCACCTCCCGAATGTAGTGTTCAGTATGGCTCAGTTAACTCATGGTTTAGGGGTTACTCTGTTTGGCACCTTTACTATGGAGTTGCCTCTTGAATATGAATATGGGATAACCTAGCCAATGATTGCCAAATATAATTGCACTAATCAATGTATATTATGACTTATAATTAGAATAACTTAGGAATACTTATTTATAATGTCTATTCTAATCCGCATGCCTTGTCTAAGTTGAAATGCTCTAAGGACTATAATAGATTGATCATTTATCATTTATATTGTACTTCATTATTGTGACTGATCCCTGTTTAGGATAAAGGAGTATGTTCTCACTTTGTTCTCAATTCTCCTATCACATGTGTAGAGTATCTATTGTCCTTATTTATCTCACTTCGTTCCTAGTGCTAAATATAAATAACGATACTTAGAACATCTCTGGGTAAAATGCTGCTACAACGGGTGTATTTATCTATGCGCTTGCGGGTAAATATTTATCTTTAAGTCAGTGCCATGATATAATCACATTGCTAGTTTCATGTTGGGGATGACAACTTGACGTTAAGTGATGCTAGTAGTGTCCCATACATTTCTTAGTGCCTTCACTAGGTTATTGTTTATGAAGTCTATCTTAGGGTGATTCCATTAAGGAGTGTCAACACCGAGCAGGTATATACGATGAGCCTGGTGCGAGTCTTGCCGTGGGGCATATCTGGATGCCCCTGTGATGTGAATCATGTGGCGGGTTAAGTGGTGAATTGAGGTGGATCCGGGTATGAGCCGTTGGTGGAGCCCGGGCCAGGAGCGTGCTGTGGTGGCACGGATAACGAAAACCTTCGAGAAGACATTCTGGCTTAGTCACCCTAGGTGAAGCGGTAACCTGACCACGGGGAATACCTTTACATGCCACTCGCTCCTTATGGACGAGGACGGTCGGACTACCTGGTAGGGTAATGCCACTACTGCTAGGCGAGAGAGTGCGAGGAAGGTACGGGTATGGGAGTCACACACCCTTCCGAGACGATCATGACTCCCACTTCGGGAGAGGGAACATGACTTCACAGACTTAGCCATCCTAGACGGACTTGGGATGATTCCAGGGCTGAGTGGTAGGCTGGCATTACTCTAGGCTGACAAGCGACCGATATCCGCCTAGGCATCTCTAGAGTGGCGATGATGGCAATCTTGTGGATATTGTAGAACCTCTGCAGAGTGTATGGTTGATCGATCGATACGTTAGCCAATTCGTTGGCTGCGGCCCTTTTCCCTTACAGCTTTCTGACTAGTGAGAGTTCTCTTTTCTCCCCCTGGTATGGTATTACCGGCCGTGAGCCTGGTGTGAGGCTGCGGGCCATTGAGACAAGGCTGGGAGGGAGCTGGCCTTTGTCGACCTGAGTGTGTGAGATGAGATGAGGTGATGGTATGGAGATGATTGGGATGGATATGGATATTGATATGGATATGGTGGATGGATGTGGATGTGTGTGAATGGGAATGTGTTAAACTTGATAACATTATTACATTGATTATTATTTACTGCTCATGAGCTAGGGTGCAAACCACAGCTAAATCTTAGGATCGCCAGATCCCTTGTTTTATCTTTTCCACTAAAGCTCATCAGTGCTGACCATGGCCTGCACACATCTGGCGATCTGCAGATTTCTTGCCTCAGAAGTACTGACTCTATGAGG
Source organism: Coix lacryma-jobi var. lacryma-jobi (assembly GCA_009763385.1). Lineage (NCBI taxonomy): Eukaryota > Viridiplantae > Streptophyta > Magnoliopsida > Poales > Poaceae > Coix > Coix lacryma-jobi. The sequence continues at coordinate 94,738,329 of CM019825.1, forward strand.
ATTGGGAGGTTTCGTGCCTACGCTCAAGTTTGGTTCGGATGATCCGGTCGATGCCGCACTACGACAACTCTGATGTTGCCCATGAAGGAGGAGCCTTCACTCGTTAGACTTCCGCTAGAATAAAATCTGTAATAGGTGATACCCCAATGATGTAATGCTTATAACCATGTAATAGTACGATGTAGGACTATGATATCGACTGATATCTGATAATATGATAAGATCAGTTCCTGATTTTGTCCTGTTATAACTCATTCTGTGGACTTTCCCTTCGTGGAAAATTGAGGATGTTTCAGTAGTGTAGAGGATTGGTCTTACTAGAATGAGGTGGACATCATCGTCTTCTCCTATGTCGAGGATCAAGAAGTCTGTCGGAACATCATGACCTCCAATTCTGACTACGACGTCTTCCATCATTCCTTCTTGTTTATGCCTCTTGTTATGGTGTCACTCTTGTTCTTCGTTCGCCCAGCAGTTTGAAGTGAAGCATTAATTATGGAAGCTGGCAACATCTTGCTCAGTGTGCATATTCTTGTAGATCTAGGACCTTCACTCTGTAGAATTTCGGAGTGACAAACTCCTCCTTGTTTTGCTCAAGAGTGTGTCCGTCTCATAAAGACAAGGTAGAGATCAAGTGCATGGGCTCTGTTGGTGAAAAAACACAAACAGAACCAAAAGTTTAATTGATTCCTCTCTAACCTTAGGCACATTCCACAAGACAAACTTGTTGTTTATGTGTTCTATTCAATCTTCACATGAGTGATAGGATCAGAAGATGAGCATGAAAGTAGCATCTTAAAATATTTAACAGATCAGGTTACTTAACCCAAGGAAGGATAATCTATGCATACAGTGTTGATCTTTTCATGATTGAGATATATAATTTTCAAAAGGTTAGACGTACAACATTTTAGCTCATTTAGTTAAGATAGTGAGATTCAAGAGAGTAAAGCTAGGAACAAAGATCAAAGGACTAAACATGTTGAGTTTATTAGGTTGGATCAAGTGAGGTGCCACTTAAACATGTTTAGTTCTTTATTTATGTTCATGCTAGAATCAAGGAGAAGCTTTAAAAAGGGATGGTCAATTACCTTGAAATGTTACTTTATCATTGGAGAGTGATTGTGCCGAACCATCTTATGGAAGCTTCTCTTGTCTAGCTGGATGCTGTTTATGAATGACTTATCTTCTCTTGCTTGTCTCACAATGTGCTTGAGAGGAGGAAGATCATAGTGGAATCATCTTAAAGGTATCGACCTTCCTTCTCTATGTGTTGACTTATCAGTGAAGGCGCATTATTCCTCGAGTATGTTGACTAGCATCCTCTCTCTTCTCTTGTCAACCTTTCTTGTTTTCCCTTTAATTATTGGGTTGGCAAGAGACTTGAAGTTAGAGCTGCTACTCGAGTACCTCCATGATAGCTGTGATAGAACCGACCAATTTATACCAGATTAAGCACCGAATCCCTGCTTTCACAGAGATTTGCAAGTACTTAAGCTCGTACAAACCCGGTAGTCCGGAAATCTCGAAGGATTTCAAATCATTCAACTTTAGCCAAGATCGTAATAGATTAGCGTACATGTCCACAAGGTACATTCAGTTCGCACATAGTTCAAAATACATCGGAGTTCAACAGTTATTACAAACCATAGTTCGAAATTCGAAAGCGGAAGCAACATAGTTTTAAACATAAGTTCTCAGTTCACAATACGGTGCCATTGCCTGATCAGTCCACAAAAGCATCAGGAGAGGATAAGAGATGACCATGCCCATGGTCTAATCATCACCCGCGACGGGGTACAGACAGTTCTCGCAATAGCCGTAGAAGCATTGCCCATCTGCAACAACAAGGGATAAAACCCTGAGTACGAGAAGGTACTCAGCTAGACTTACCCGTCATAAACCAGAAATAAACGACACCAAGGAGTATGCAAGGCTGTATCTGGGATTGGCCATACTTACCCTTTTTGAATAAAAGCATTTTATTATTAAATAATCATCATTAGAGTATTAGCAGTCAACTTCATCTAATCAACCTGATTAACAAGATTTGCACCTGATCTAGAGCAATCACTTGGCTAATTAATCAAGCAAGACTGACTATTTCATCAATAGCCTTTCAAATTAAACATCATAACCATCTTTAGTTCCATAAGTTACTACGGTAACACATGCCAAGTCATGTTACTCACTATCCAGGAGTGATGGCGATTATAATCGATTCCTACCCAGCTGGGGATAAAATGTCGCACACTCGCCCGATCACACCTTGCCAGGCAGCCGTCGGCGACCACTTCATGAAATTCGAGAACACAACACGCGGGACGGTCATGGGCCCTTCTACACCGGGGGTTATCTCAATGCCAGGTCGTTCAAGCTATAACTGCCCACGGTCATGCCAGGTCAATCAGGCCTCGCCTGTCCACGGACCATGCCAGGTTGCTCAGAATAGTTGCCCACGGTACATATAAGGCCCTGGGTGTTAGGTGTCAACATCTCCATCACCGGCTCGAATAGCCCTACTCGGCTTCACCGGAGGTACTCCGACCTACTCCGTTAAGTGATTGACACGTTCAAAATGATTGAGGTGTGCCTTCGTCAGGTCCTAATCGACACAGACGAGAGACTACTAGCACACAGAACCCATGTCCTGCTGCTCCTACATCCCGCCCGGTCTCAAATTAATTATCACATGGTTATATTCCACGATAGCACAAGGCTAGTCATGATCAGTATCCACCTATATGCGGGAGACAGGAAATCACCCGACTTTTACCGGTCTAAGCAGACTAAGCAGAAACGAGCCTAGACTTAGCAGGGATATTAAGACAATAATTGTAGGTGGACAAGGATAAGTAATTAATGCAGCAACGGTGTCACTCAACTCCTATAACCTAATGCAGCAAACATATCAGGTGAACTTTGTAAATGGTAACTGCAAACCATAGGAGTGGGATGCTCCGGGGCTTGCCTCGTTCAAAGTCGGAGGGTAGATGGTCGCGGCACTCAGGTAGGTCCTCGATGTCTCCTTCTTCGGTCCTCTCGTCCTGGGTCTCCTCCGGACACGGTTCCTCCGGTGGCTGCAGGTTCTGGATCTCCACTACCAATCCTGTATGATGCATAACACGTATAAGTAAAAATGAATGCACTTGGGATGCATTGGGATGCAACATAGAACAAGATAACTCACGAGATAAGCACATGTCATCTACTTCATTTTCTTCAACAAGGTAGTCAACATCATCCGATTACTATTTAACCAATTGCTACCACTTAATCATTTTATTTAACCTAGAACAGCAACCGTCAGACAACAACCTCACAAAAATCTACAGAAATTACTGGAGGTTGACAACATGCAATCTAGTCCTCTGTCCAAATTTCAACCCATTTGGACTTAAACTCTATCCTCTATGAAAAAGACAAACACTACCATGAAAAGGTGCTTTGAATTACACACCCTAACAAAAAGTGTCAAACAACAAATTTCTCATTTTTGTACTGAACTTCTTAGCACAAGAGAAGTGTACAAAAATTCACAGGTTCATACTCCTCATATTTTAATTGCTACAAATTATACAAGAAAACAACATTTCATCATTTTAATTGCTACTGCCAAAATATTCCACAGAACAACATCATATTACATTTTTCCCAGAAACTACTCATCAACAAAAACCTAACAAAACAAGAATCACATTTTTCTGAGCAATACACAGTTTACTATGCATTTAACAAGATTTCAGCCTAAACATGAATTAAATATAACTACACATAAATCTATCACAAACTGGACATATTACATTTTTCATGCATAGAACTCATCACAACAAACTTAACAGAACTTATTTCACCTTTTCAACATTTACAGAACTCAAGATATGAATTAAACAAGCCACATAAGCATTTCTGAAATCTATTTAAACAAAACCCTGAAAAACCCTTTTTTCCCTAAACTGCTACGCGTACCCAAACTATTGCACCCGAGACACTGACAGCCGGGACCCGAGCCACTCACTTGCGGGCCCCCGAGTCAAACCGGCCCCACCGGTCATCCTCACCGAAGTAGGGGAGGGTTTGACTGCGGCGGAGCTCACCGGCGGCGACCTCCCCAGCGAAACAGACACCACCGCTCTACTCCTCTCCTTCTTTCGCACCCGACGGTACCACTCTTTAGCCCAGCGCATGCACGGATCGAGCTCGCCGTCGACCATGGCGAACACGGCGGCGCGGCCATGCTACGCCGGCCGGCTCCGGTCATCCCGAGCTAAACCAACTCCCGATTCCTACTCCGACGACCTTCACAACCCTAACCCGAGGCTCAGAAGCCAGGGTTCTCACTCCGAGCATCCGCGACCACGGCCATGCCGACTCCGGCGACCATGGCGAGCGGCGGACGGCGGCCTACCGTCACTACCAAACCCTAATCGGCCAAACTGACTCCCCCTTCTTCTTCCGCAGACCTCACCGACTCTAGAACGGGGGCTAGGGCAACACGAAACCATGGGAAAGAGGCCGGCCATGGCGAACCGAGCTCGGCGGTCATGGCGGCCATGGCGACGGCTCACCCCAGGGCCTAGGGTTTCCTACGGGGCGCTAAGGGTAGCAAGAGGTGCGGGGCTCACGGCGAAGCTTTGTGGGTGGTTCGGCTTGCGGCGAGGCGGCTGGACGGTGGTGAACGGCGGAGCCGCTTGCTTTTCCTCCCCTTTCCGCCCGAGCGCCGGCGAGAGCGAGAGAGACAGAATGGAGGGAGTGCGGCTTCGGACAGGGGCAAGGGCAAGCTTGTGCATGCCACGCGCGCGCGAGCTGCTGGCTTGGCCGGCCAGCGCGAGCCACGCGGCGGGCGAGCCCTGCGCGCGGTCGGCCACGACCACGGCCGATTCAAGCTGAATCGCCCGGTTCAGGCGCTGATGGCCGACTGACGGCCAGATTTTGGACACGATTATCTCCTAATCCAGTCGATGAAACGCTAAACCACTTGTTCCATTGAGTAGAGCTATGTGCCGACTACAACTTTGGTTACAATATCAAGCTTTGGTTTGGCCTAGATTGCTCTCAAGAAAGCTCCAAAGATCACTCAGCGAAACTGTTTCAGCAGTTAGGACTTAGAAGAATTTTTCTAAGTCTAATCTCCCCCATTTCTGCCTTGTGGGTCCTAAAACACCTTGTTAAACCCATTTTCATGAGTTGGCCCTTAAACAACTTTTGTTCTACTCTAAAATCTACACATTTTTAGTTAAGGCCCACAACCATGCAAAGCTTCTATCAAGGAGGGCTTAGTTAGTCGAATAAAAGGGCTCCTAGGGCTCTATTAAGGCAACTAGGGTTAGGGACTTGGTTAGCCATAATGACCAACACAAACCTAGCTTCACTTGACTCCTCAACAAGGTTCAACTACTTAGGAGACTCAAACACTCCAAAAACAAGTCAAACAAGCATCACACCAAGCATAACATTACAAGCCAACACATGAAATGACACTTTACAAAAAGAATGCAACATGACATGATGATGCTTTATGCTTATGAGATGTCAAGTTATGCATTTAGGGTTGCTTAACAACAGGGGTGTTACAACCCTCCTCTCCTTAAAAGAATCTTGTCCCGAGATTTAAGTTACTAACCATTTCTTATAAAAGTGTGGGTACACCTCTTTTAGATAGTCTTCTGTTTCCCAAGTGGCATATCGTTCATCTTGCTCACTCCAACACACTTTATATTGCTTTACTATTCTCCCGCGAGTTATTCTTTCTTTTCATCAAGCACCCGATACGGTTCCACTGAGTAGGTTAGATCGGATTGCAACTTGATATTGGCTGGCTGTACCTCTTCTTCTGGAACTCGAAGACATTTCTTTAATTGTGACACATGGAATACAGAGAATATAGCCTTCAAATGTTTAGGTAGTTGTAGCTGATAAGCTACTTCTCCCCTCCTTTCCACAATCCTGTATGGTCCCACAAATCTTGGCGCTTACTTCCTTTTCACGCCAAAGCGTCTGACGCCTTTCATGGGTGACACTTTTAGATACACATAATCACCTTCGTTAAATTCAAGCGGTTTCCTCCTCTTGTCTGCATAGCTCTTTTGTCGAGACTGCGCAGCTGCCATATGTTGTTGGATTATTCTAACTTGTTCTTCTGCTTCGTTAACAAAATCAATTCCGTAGTAACGACGTTCTCCTGGTTCAACCCAATTCACCGGTGTCCTGCATCTTCTAGCATAAAGAGCTTCAAAAGGTGCCATCTGTATGCTTTCTTGATAACTATTGTTATATGCAAATTCAGCTAAAGGTAACCATTTCTCCCAAGATCCTTTTGCTGAAATCACACAGGCTCTCAACATGTCCTCCAAAACATGATTCACTCTTTCAGTTCGTCCTGATGTTTGGGGATGATAGGCGGAGCTACGGATTAGTTTTGTGCCTAATTCCCTTTGCAATTTCTCCCAAAGCGGTGCTGTAAACGGCAACCCACGATCCGAAACTATGACCTTGGGTATACCATGTAGTCGAACGATTTGATTGATATAAATTTCCGCATAGTCCGGTGCTCGATAACAGGTTCTAACTAGTATAAAATGAGCGGTCTTGGTGAGACGATCAACTATTACCCAAATTGAGTCATTTCCTTTCTGGGTGGTTGGCAAACTGGTGAAGAAATCCATACCCACTTCTTCCCATTTCCACTCAGGTATTGGTAATGGTTGAAGTGTTCCGGCTGGCTTCAGGTGAATAGCTTTCACTCGACAACACGTGTCGCATCTGGCTACATATGCGGCAATTTCTTTCTTCATCTTGGTCCACCAAAATCTTGGACGCAAATCTTGATACATCTTAGATCTTCCAGGATGAATAGATAACTTGGATAAATGAGCTTCATCCATGATCCAGTTTTTGAGTTCTCTGTTCTTGGGTACTACTAAGCGCTTGTGAAACCACAACACTCCTTTGTCATCAATCCGAAAATGTTTTACTGGTTCAGTTGCGGTCTTCAGCCTTCCCTCGTCCGTTTTCTGCCCTTCAAGAATCTGATCAACTAGGGTGCCTTGCAGCTTGATATTGTGCAGAATTACAGGGTGTACGAGACTAAACTCGTTTTCTGGTCGTAACCTCAAATTGTTGCAGTGTGACTTCTGACTCAAAGCGTCGGCAACCACATTTGCTTTCCCTAGGTGATAATGTATCTGCAGATTGTAATCCTTGATTAGTTCAAGCCATCTTCTCTGCCTCATATTCAGTTCAGGTTGACTGAAGATATACTTGAGACTCTTGTGATCAGTGTACATATTACAGACATTTCCAAGCACATAATGTCTCCAGATTTTCAGAGCGTGCACCACATCAACTAATTCCAAATCATGTGTAGGATAGTTTATCTCATGTTTCCTTAATTGGCGTGAAGCATAAGCAATCACTCTGCCTTCTTGCATAAGAACACAACCTAACCCAACCTTCGATGCATCACAAAAGACATCGAAAGGCTTCTCGATATCTGGTTGAGCTAAGACAGGAGCAGTGGTCAATAGTTTCCGCAAGGTACGGAAAGCTATCTCACACTCCTCTGTCCATTCAAACTTCTGGTCCTTCTGGAGCAAGCTTGTCATTGGTTTTGCAATCTTGGAAAAGTCAGGAATGAAACGACGATAGTATCCTGCTAAACCGAGAAAACTTCGAATTTCACCAACCGAAGTAGGAGCTTTCCAATCCATCACTTCTTGTATCTTACTGGGGTCCACAGAGATTCCTTCTTCTGATAGAATATGACCAAGAAATTGCACTTGCTTCAACCAAAACTCGCATTTGCTAAACTTAGCACAAAGTTTATGTTCTCGGAGCCTCGTCAAAACAACCCTCAAATACTCTGCATGATCGTCCGGGTTTTCAGAGTATACTAGAATGTCATCAATGAACACCACTACAAACTTATCCAATTCTGGCATAAACACCGAATTCATTAAACTCATGAAGTATGCTGGGGCATTTGTCAATCCAAAAGACATGACAAGATACTCATATATTCCATATCTGGTTGAAAAAGCAGTCTTTGGGATATCTTGTGGCCGAATCCTAATCTGGTGGTAACCTAATCTCAAATCGATCTTGGAAAACACCTTAGCTCTGGATAACTGGTCAAACAGAATATCTATCCGTGGCAACGGGTATTTGTTCTTGACAGTCACGGCATTGAGCAGCCAATAATCCACACACATACGTAGTGACTTATCCTTCTTCTTGATAAACAACGCTGGGCAACCCCACTCGGATATACTAGGTTGAATGAATCCTTTGTCCACAAGTTCCTTAATCTGAGTTTTAAGTTTAGCTAATTCATTGGGCGTCATACGGTAAGGTCTTCTAGAGATTGGTGCAGTTCCAGGTAACAACTCAATTGCAAATTCTACTGCTCGCTTGGGCGGTAATCCTGGCAATTCATCCGGAAAGACATCTGGGAAATCTCGGACGACTGGGATTTTTGACAGGTCCTCTATAGACAAAGTGCAAGATAAATCGACGAAGTTAGCACCTCGAGGAAGAGAGATGTGTAGCTTTGTATTCGTCCTTCCATCAGATAAGGTAAGAGTCCTATTCGCAGTGTCTAACACCGCATTCCACATACTCATCCAACTCATACCTAGGACTACATCCATACTTAGTCCTGGCAGAACTACTAAGTTGGTTCCAAATTTGTGCCCTCCAATGTCGATGGTTGCATTACAAACCATCTGCCTAGATAACACGCTACTCCCCACGGAGCTTACACAAAACCCATAATCCATTTCAGACACCTCTTGATTATGCTTTTGTGCAAATGCTTTGCTCATGAATGAATGTGATGATCCAGTATCAACCAAAACAACTGCAGGATGATGGTTAACAAGGCACGTACCGGCAGTCACGGGCTCTCCGGCACGAGATTCTTCAGCAGTCATGTTGTGCAGACGTGCAGGGTAGTTAGCTTGTTGCTTCTTTAGGTGAGGACAATACCTTGCGAAGTGTCCCTCTTGGTTGCAATTGTAACAGGGTCCCTGAACCAAAGGTTTCCCTCCTGTTGAGCTGCCCTGACCTCCACGAGCTTGGGTAGCAGCTATTTTGTATGGCCTTTGATTGCGCTGAGCTTGCGGCTGACCTTTCTTTTACGGCGGCCTGAAACGTGCCCCCGACGCTGGTGGTCGATACTGGGATCGTTGTGCTGGTGGTCCCCTAGGTTGTGATGGTCCTGAATCAAAGGTCCTCTTTCGGGCCTTACTTGCTGCATGCTTGTTGTTGTGATTCTCCTGGATCAAGCAATCACTAATAAAGTCATTGAAGACAGTACGAGAAGATGTACCCACTGACTTTCCCATTTTGGTGTTCAAGCCTCTCTTGAAACTAGCAATCTTTTTGGCATCTGTGTCCACGAAGTCTGGAGCATAACGAGACAAAGAGTTAAACAAGTGATGGTACTCGGTGACAGATCGAGTCCCTTGTGTCAAGCTCATGAATTCTGCCACTTTCATCTGAGTCAGGCCTGGAAGAATATAATGCCCTCGAACAGCTTCAGTGAACATCCTCCAAGTAACAGGAACATTGGCAGGATAGGTGGTGCGGTGATGCCCCCACCAAATCCCGGCTGGCCCCTGCAGCTGATGCGCGACATACTCGGCTTTGAGCCTGAGCAAACGAAACTTCTGTTCCAAGGTATGCAACCATTCATCTGCCTCTAAAGGTTCGGTAGCTTCCTTGAAAATGGGTGGTCTAGTATCCAAGATGATGAGGACATCACCACGCTGGACACACCGACGTCATGGTCTTCCCCAAGTTGCAATCCGTCTCCAACTCAGCTTTCACGTCACCATCGGAATTCAGGAGCCGTCCCGGGTAAAATCAATGCCTCGAACGCATACGGACTCCATTTTTGACGAACCAGATATGCTTGGAAAGATAATTTGATAAGCTAACCAATGGATTTGAAATCACATCAAAATACGTCCGGAGTCAACGGGAATCGTCGAAACCAGTCAGCGTCCAGAATCTGTCAGGGTGCTGCGTCACCGTATTTTGGTCCGTTGGGCTGTGTATCGTCTTAGAACCCATTAGCGGGCGCATCTAGCATAGATGACATCCTAAACCCTATGAATAGCCGCCGTCATCGTCGTTAGGTCTTTGGTTTTGTTTAGAGTTTAGTTTTCCATCGAGAAACTGAATCGTTCTTTGTAACTGTGGTGTCGAATCCTTTTATAGTGATCCAGGGCCCCCGTTCTTGATCTCCTCCACTGTGTCGATTAATCCTTTGGAACCGAGTTCTTGAACGCTCTATTGATATTCGTATAATTCATATTTGCAATTTCAGATTGCGTGTTTTTACCATCTTGCTTGTGTTCTTCGATTCGCTTGCAGGATTAGCCTTCTTGGTGAGGTCAATCAAGTTGTGCTTGGTTGATAACCAACGGAGCAGTGGTGTAATGGTTGCAGGGTTCGAATCGTGTCTGATTTGAAGCCGGATCGCCAACGTCGAGTCTGTAGGGTTATGGGGATGCTACGCTAGACGAATGCTACCGCTGGGGTAGCCGAAAAAATAGTTCCGCTACGTTAGCCGAACGCTTCTGCTGAGTTAGCCGAACGCAAAAATTTTTGACCCCATAAACCAGGAACTACTACTAGTTATAGATCACGGGATAACCACTCGACGCGCAGGTGCAGCGGAAGACGTCTCGGTGTAGACGTGCACGTCGCAGCGATGTCGTGTAGATGTTCACGTCCGTCCTTCACGTCTCCACGTGCGGTTCGTCCTTGTGCTCCAGATGCAGCACCTCCGAGGTATCCCACACGTACAGGGAGGAAGCGTCACGCCTCCAGACTGCTAGGTCTGCGAGGAGCAACGGGCGCGGGCGTGGGGTGGGCGACGGCTGTCAACAATTAACGTCGAGTACAACCCTGGTCGCCCCACCCCTCTTTATATAGGTGTCCCTAATGAGCCCACCGACCTGGAGGTCCATTAGCAAACCCTAATCCCGGTCTGACTTGAGTCCAACTCGAATCAGGCTTCCAGCCCCTTAAGCGTGCGACCCTATGGGTTCACGCACACATAGACATGGCCCGAGTACACCTACTCGCCCGATAGTTGACAGCGGCCTCTAGCAAGACGTGTCAACTCCTATGTATACGCAAAGATCATATCTGACGAACCACCACGATCACATATACGTAATTCCCTTGCCACACAATATTTGGTCCAACTCATAGGTCAACACTTAACCTTGCATGGACATGCATTTTATGATCCAATCATTTGAGTGGTTCAGTGATATCTCTCTCGCATAGAGAGGGGCAAATCCCATCTTGATTGTCTATGTCTCACAGCATACTTCCTAACAAACCCGAAGACTATCTTTATAACTACCCTGTTACGAAGTAGCGTTTGATAGTCCCTAAGTAAGTCGATTCATATCTTGAGTACATACCACAATCTCAGGTCTAAGGACATAACGTACATGATGTGTAAATAGATAATAAGAACATCTCACGTTGGGTCAGTCCAGCCCCATGTCATACATGTGCCCACATTATTAGTTTGACATCTCCATGTCTATGACTTGTGAAACATAGTCATCAACTAATACATGTGCTGATCTAATATTCATGTGTGTCCTCACATGAACTCCGATCAGGGACAACTATCGAATAACCATACAAGTAAAAGAGTGTCACAGACAATTCACATAATTGCCAATCAATACAAGTTGTCTTTAATGGATATTCAATGAACATATAATAAATCATGGATACAATAGAAATATCATCATCTCTATGATAACCTCTAGGGCATATTTCCAACAGTCTCCCACTTGCACTAGAGTTATTCTTTTATATATCTAATACCCATAGACCTCACATGCGCCTCATGCTTAGGCTGTGGAAGAGCCTTTGTCAAAGGATCTGCTATATTCAAATCCGTATGTATTTTGCACATCTCAATTTCATCTCTTTTAATGAAGTCTCGAATGAGGTGAAATTTCCGCAGTACATGTTTGTTCTTCTGGTGATTCCTTGGCTCCTTAGCCTGCGCGATCGCCCCATTGCTATCACAATGTAAAGACAATGAGCTGGACGCATTTGGAAACACACCAAGATCAATGAGGAACCTCCTCATCCAAACACCTTCCTTTGCAGCTCCACTAGCTGCAATGTACTCGGCTTCTGCTGTAGAATCAGACACGGTCTCCTGCTTGGAACTTTTCCAACTGACTGCACCACCATTTATTGTGAACACAAAACCTGATTGAGATTGTGAATCATCTGTGTCAGTTTGGAAGCTAGCATCGGTGTAACCATTTACAACGAGCTCCTCCTCACCTCCATAGATTAGGAACACATCTTTAGTCCTTCTGAAGTACTTAAGGATGTTTTTAGCAAGTGTCCAGTGACTCTCACCTGGATTAGCTTGATATCTGCTCGCAACACTTAGAGCATATGAGACATCTGGGCGCGTACATATCATGGCATACATGATGGAACCAATGGCCGAAGCATATGGAACCTTACTCATGCACTCTCGCTCATCAGATGTCGAAGGACACTGTTTCTCGCTAAAGCGCATGCCTTGTGACATAGGCAAGAACCCTTTCTTGGACTGTTCCATGTTGAACCGCTTCAACACCTTGTCAATGTACGTTTCTTGGCTTAATCCTATTAGCCTCTTTGACCTATCTCTATAGATCTTAGTGCCCAGAATATATGTTGCTTCTCCTAAATCCTTCATAGAAAAACTATTATTCAGTGAAGTCTTTACGGTTTGCAACATCGGAATGTCATTCCCAATCAATAGTATGTCATCTACATACAAGATTAGAAACAAAACAACGCTCCCACTTTCCTTCTTGTAAACACAAGGTTCTTCTTCACTTTGATGGAAGCCAAACCCTTTGACCACCTCATCAAAACGAATATTCCAACTCCGAGATGCTTGCTTTAATCCATAAATAGATTTCTTAAGCTTGCATATTTTCTTAGCATTGCCAGGATCAACAAAACCTTCGAGCTATATCATATACACGTCCTCTTCCAAATTTCCATTTAGAAAGGCTGTTTTAACATCCATCTGCCATATCTCATAGTCATAATAGGCAACAATTGCTAGAATGATCCGGATAGATTTAAGCATCGCTACCGGCGAGAAAGTCTCGTCATAGTCAACTCCTTGAACTTGCCGAAAACATTTTGCGACAAGTCGAGCTTTATAAACTTGGACGTTTCCATCCATATCCTTTTTCCTTTTATAGATCCATTTGCACTCTATGGGTCTTACCCCATCAGGCGGGTCAACCAAGTTCCAAACTTGATTGGCTCCCATGGAATCTATCTCGGATCTCATGGCACTATGCCATTTCTCGGAATCAGGGTCCATCATTGCCTTGGCAAAAGTTGCAGGTTCGTCATCGTCTAACAATAACACATCCCCACGCAACTCACGGATTCTTGCCGACCTTCGTGGTTGGGGCGGGGTGTCTGTTGTCACAGGTAGCTCAACTTGTTTTGCTACATTAGCATTACTCGTGGAGTCAATCCCTGTTGGCTCATCTTGAACTTCTTCAAGATACACCTTCTGCCCTCTCTTGTCTCTTTTGAGAAACTCTTTCTCTAAGAAAACACCATTTCGAGCGACAAACACTTTGCCCTCTGTGCGGTTTTATTAGTAATACCCTAAAGTTTCCTTTGGGTATCAAACGAAAAAGCACTTGTCCGACTTGGGTTTTAGTTTATCTGAAATAAGTCGTTTGACATAAACTTCACAACCCCAAATTTTTAGAATAGACAAACTAGGACTCTTACCAGTCCACATCTCATATGGTGTCTTAACTACGGACTTAGACGGTACCCTATTTAATGTGAAAGCGGCTGTTTCTAGAGCGTATCCCCAAAATGATAAAGGAAGGTCCGACTAGCTCATCATAGACCGAACCATGTCTAACAGAGTCCGGTTACGTCGCTCGGACACGCTGTTTCTCTGAGGCGTTCCGGGTGGCGTAAGATGTGGAACAATTCCGTAACTCTTAATATGATTGCTAAACTCGTGGCTCAAATATTCGCCTCCACGATCTGATCGCAAGGCCTTAATTTTCTTGCCACGTTGATTCTCTACCTCATTCTGAAATTCTTTGAACTTTTCAAATGCCTCAGACTTGTGCTTCATCAGATAGACAGCCATATCTGCTAAAATCATCAGTGAAGGTTATGAAGTATTGAAATCCGCCTCTAGCTGTCGTACTCAATGGTCCACATACATCAGTATGTACAAGTTCCAACAAGTCAGTCGCCCTCTCAGGAAAACCTATGAAAGGCGACTTGGTCATCTTGCCCAACAAGCAAGCCTCACATGTCTCGTATGATTCAAAATCAAACGAAGTCAGAAACCCATCAGCATGGAGCCTCTTCATGCGATTCTCACATATATGACCCAAACGACAATGCCACATATAGGTAGGACTTAACTCATTAAGCCGAGGCCTTTTAGCAGTAATATTACAGATAGACATAGGTGCATCATCAAGATTTAAAATAAACAACCCATTGACAATGGATGCAAAAGCCACAAACATATCATTCTTAGAGATTACACAACCATTGTCCTTACTCGCAAATGAATAGCCATCCTTCATCAAACATGAAGGTGACACAATGTTTCGACTTAAACTTGGAACAAAATAACAATTATTTAACTCCAAAATAAATCCTGATGGGAGGTGGAGTTGCATCGTCCCGACGTTCAACGCAGCAACTCTTGCATTATTGCCCACGCGGAAATCAACCTCCCCTTTTCCAACGCTTCTACCTCTTATCATTCCCTGCATCGTATTGCAAATATGAGCAACCGAGCCGGTATCAAATACCCAATAATTAATATAAGAGTTAGCGAGGAAAATATCTGTAATATAAACAACAAGTGTATGAGCAGCGGGAGTACCTTTACCACCGCCATCATTCATCAAGGATGCTAAGTACACCTTGCAGTTTCTTTTCCAGTGACCTTTCCCCTTACAGTGGAAGCACTCAGAATCAGCAGTTGGTCCAGCAGCGTCAGGCGCAGGAGGGTTTGGCTTAGAGATCACATCTTTGGCCTTGCCCTTGCCCTTCCTATTCTTCCAAAAGTTGCCCTTCCTTTTAAAGTTAGGCTTATTTTGGATCGCCATCACATGGCTGCTGCCAGCACCTTTCTTGATGTCTGCCTCTGCTGTCTTAAGCATGCCACATAGCTCATTCAAGCCCCTCTCCGCACCATGCATATGGTAGTTCGAGATGAAGTTCCCATAGCTAGGTGGGAGAGAAGAGAGAATGAAATCAGTATCCAGTTCTGGACCAATTGGGAAGCCTAGCTTCTCCAACCTCTGAGTGTAACCAACCATCTTGATCACATGTGGTCCAACTGCTGCAACCTCTGCTAACTTAGTCTCAGCAAGAGACTTAGAAACATTGAACCTTTCGGTTCTAGCCTGAGTCTGGAACATCTCATCTAGCGCTACGATCATATCGTAGGCTGTATGGTTATTATCAAACTGCATCTGCAGATCTGGTTCCATGCTAGCAAGCATCAGGCATCCTACTTCAAGATCAGCATCACATGCTTTCTTGTAAGCGGTTTTCTCAGTAGCAGGTGCATTATCAGCAGGTTCCTCTGGTAGTGGGGTGTCTACAATATCTTCCCTTTTCTCATCCCTGAGAACAATTCTCAGGTTGCGGATCCAATCCACATAGTTTGTTCCATTCAATTTATCTTTCTCAAGGATTGAACGTAAAGTAAATGGTGGATTGCTAGGTGCCATTGATCTACAACAAAAGTAAATGCAAAATACTAAGACAATGTATCTAAGACAGAGTAAATGATATTAAATCATTAATAAAATCTACGCCCACTGAGATCAATATCCCTCCATTGAATCTCAATGATTCAAGATCCAAACTAAGAAGTCTACTAGTGAGCTTTAGCATCACCGCTACTGGACATGGTATATCGGTAAGCAACTCTTTGCTAATCATATCACATATGACTCTTGTTGTTGGCCAACATCTCTATGTGTGCTCAACTCCTTATGCTTCAAGGTCCCTAACCGTTAGGATGACCTTGTTCAAGCAACCAACCCTTCTGCAGTAAGTATCCGATACGAGCCTGCCTAGTCAAGGAAAATCATTGATACCCTAATTTCATAGGCGCACCACCGATTGTACAAGACATATGACAGTGCAAGGTTTGGGGAAGCATATGACTTGAACATTACTGAGGGATCGTTCTACACTTTCACTACAGCATGTAGACAATAAACATGAATCATATGTGAAAGTAGAACATAATAAGAGAATAGCATCAACACAGATATGACTTGGTATAGCCCGGTGTCTCTTTGGAGATCTCCATCTCCGCCAATCTGTTCACCATGATGATCTCTATCTACATGGTACATGCACACCATCCTCCAACGATGAATCCACCGAGACTATCTACAACTAGCGTAATTAATAAAGTAATTACATAGTCGCGTGTAGGATCATCATAAATTTAGCACGCAGGCCATTACATCAAATGGACAATATATATGTGGCTCCAGCCATATTGTCATAATCACGACATGCAAGTCATGAAACAATTACATACATGCATCACATACACATAAGGGCTATACCAGTCATCAATTCCTGCAAAACAGAGTTAAACGTTCCCGACGTCTAATCTTGAATCGCAGAAAAGATAATTTTCCCGGCTTTTTTGCAAATCTAAATTTAACGAAACCGGCTAAGGCGGGTGAAAATCGGATGTAAAATTTTCTGTAGATCGATTTTTGTTTAAAGATCATCTCAATCCGAGGTCGTATGCAAAAGTTACGGCCGTTTTACCGAACAACGCTCTTTTGCAGATGTCGCGGTACATCTCATGCACCCGGCTCTTGACCTAGATTCGATTTGATCAATCTCATTGATCTCCATCTTGCCATGATGGGATTTACACGTATCACTTAACTCCAATGGAGGAATTCCGACCGGTAGGAGTAGATCGTTACATGACCAACACAGCAAGATCACGAATCAAGATCAGAGACTGATCTACAACCGTGCATATCCCTATATGCACACAACCGAATCTATAACGAGGTAGTAATCTGGCTCCGATACCACTGTAGGGTTACGAGGATGCTACACTAGCCGAATGGGGAGCTACGCTAGCCGAATGGGGATGCTACGCTAGCCGAAAACAAAAATTTTCGACCCCATAAACCAGGAACTACTGCTAGTTATAGATCACGGGATTACCACTAGACGCGCAGATGCAGCGAAAGACGTCTCGATGTAGACGTGCGCGTCGCAGCGATGCCGTGTAGATGATCACGTCCGACCTTCACGTCTCCACGTGCGGTTCGTCCTTGTGCTCCAGATGCAGCACCTCCGAGGTATCCCACACGTACAAGGAGGAAGCGTCACGCCTCCAGACTGCTAGGTCTGTGAGGAGCAATAGGCGCGGGCGTGGGGTGGGCGACGACTGTCTAATGACGTGGGTTAGAACCCTGGTCGCCCCACCCCCTCTTTATATAGACATCCCTAATGAGCCCACCGACCTGGAGGCCCATTAGCAAACCCTAATCCCTGTCTGACTCGAGTCCAACTCGAATCAGGCTTCCAACCCCTTAAGCGTGCGACCCTATGGGTTCACGCACACATAGACACGGCCCGAGTACTCCTACTCGCCCGATAGTTGACAGTGGCCTCTAGCAAGACGTGTCAGCTCCTATGTATACACAAAGATCATATCTGACGAACCACCACGATCACATATACGTAATTCCCTTGCCTCACAATATTTGGTCCAACTCATAGGTTAACACTTAACCTAAGCACGACCATGCATTTTATGATCCAATCATTTGAGTGGTCCAGTGATATCTCTCTCTCGCATGGAGAGGGCCAAATCCCATCTTGATCATCTATGTCTCACAGCATACTTCCTGACAAACCCGAAGACTATCTTTATAACTACTCTGTTATGAAGTAGTGTTTGATAGTCCCTAAGTAAGTCTATTCATATCTCGAGTACATACCACAATCTCAGGTCTAAGGACATAACGTACATCATGTGTAAAGAGATAATAAGAACATCTCATGTTGGGTCAGTCCAGCCCCATGTCATACATGTGCCCACATTATTAGTTTGACATCTCCATGTCCATGACTTGTGAAACATAGTCATCAACTAATACATGTGCTGATCTAATATTCATGTGTGTCCTCACATGAACTCCGATCAGGGACAACTATCGAATAACCATACAAGTAAAAGAGTCTCACAGACAATTCACATAATTGTCAATCAATACAAGTTGTCTTTAATGGATATTCAATGAACATATAATAAATCATGGATACAATAGAAATATCATCATCTCTATGATTACCTCTAGGGCATATTTCCAACATTCGTATCCTCCTTGCATATGCATCACATCATGACATTAAACTTTATCAAATGGATGTGAAAAGTGCATTTTTAAATGGCTTCATAAATGAACTAGTCTATGTTGATCAACCTCCTGGGTTTGAAGACCCTAGATATCTTAATCATGTTTATTGGTTGTCCAAGGCGCTATATGGGCTTAAGCAAGCCCCTAGAGCGTGGTACGAGCGCCTCCGGGACTTCCTCATTGAGAAGGACTTCACCATTGGGAAGGTCGACACCACACTATTCACCAAGAAGCTTGATGGAGAGATCTTCATTTGTCAAGTCTATGTTGATGATATCATCTTCAGGTCAACAAATGAAGAATATTGCAAGGAATTTGGTGACTTAATGTTGAAGGAGTTCAAAATGTCCATGATTGGTGAGCTTACATTCTTCCTAGGCTTTCAAGTCAAGCAAATGAAGGTGGGGACTTCTATATCTCAAGAGAAGTATGTTGGTAATTATTAACGCACACAGAAAAAGATCCGCAAGCGCACGGATACCGTTGTAGCTTTCACCCGGAGGTTTTAATATCGTATCCACAGGGAAACATGTGAGATCAACTACATTCTAACTTAACCCGAAAAGATAAATGGGTAGTAGTAGAAACTAAAATAGAAACAAGGTAAAGTAAGAACAAGATTAAAGCGTAAGGGGATAGTAATCAAGTATAAGGTTGATAGCAGGAGTATAGAGATGATATCTTGGGATTGTCTAGTTCTGACCTAGGCAAGAGACTATGTTGTATATGATTCAACTGGGGACATTACGAATAGAAGGGCTGCATCCAGAGTACATCCCAACTAGGTAACTACGGTCCTACTCGGCCTATAAACGGGGAGGTGGACTACAGAGGATTCAATGGGTCTATAAGAGTCACACCCACGAGCTACCACCTAAATAAGCCCAGCCTATAGGGTACATCTACGAGTAACTCGAGCCTAAGCACCACACTTACACTACAAATTATACTCTAACCTACTCCAGTAAATTAAAGCACTCAAAAGAGACTCGTGACCAGAAGAATAATATAAACAAGAATCTTACTTGAATCAGACGTTGATCACCCGAAGCATCTCAGGAGCAAGCTTGAGCAGAGCTTGATCCCGCCTATCACACCCCAAAATTCATGTTTTGGGATGTGACTAGAAAACACTAAAAACAAACCAAAATATTTTTACTATTTTCTAAAATCTCCCAACTTTAGTTAAGTTGTTAACATTTTAAACAGTGAAAGATGTGTGTTTCTAAATTTTTTGCAATTTAATTTAATGGTTTGATGCATTTCATGCCTTTTGCATTGTGTTTATGTATGGAAAATGAATTTCAATGTTTTCAAATGCGCCTAGGGTTTGATCCCATCTTGATCTCCTCAAACATCAAACCAATCTTTAAAATGCTAATCAAGTCTTGACGACATCCTATGAAACCCTAGCCTTTCTTTCATCTCTTTTCTTTCTCGAGCTCTTAGTCAATTTGATGTCCATGAATCCTTGGGATCAAAACTTTGATTAATCCTAGATATCCTATATTTCTCACTTTTGTACCATGTGTTTTGAGGTCGAATCTTACTCTCAACTAATGTCAAGTCTCTCTCAATCAACATCCTTTTCTCTTCACCTAAATTGATCCAAACTCAATCCAAGTGTTTGTATATTTACCTTTCTCCAGCGATCCAACTCAATCTCAAATCATGTGTTTGCAAACTTGAGACGTGACCCACCTGTTTTCTCTCATGGGCTGACTTAGTTTTTCTCTCTATTGTCCATCAACAATGACAACCCAAATTTCCCTTTGTTTTTGCTAATGGATCAAGAACTGTTCGGGCCAAACAAACTTATAGCCCATGACAACCCATACTTCTTATTTCTTTTTCTAATGGAGCAAACACAATCCTTGTTGTACCTTCCCCCGTGTCATGCCCAAATCCATATTCTTAGTCCACTTTCGAACCAGCCCCATCTCTCCTCTTTTCGCTAATGCCCGCTAATGCACTAGTACAGAAAAGAGCTCTAGCCCCGGTTGGGAACGGGCTTTAGCCCCGGTTTTCTTTAGTCCCGGATGCTCCCAACTGGGACTAAAGGCTCCCACCAGAAAAAAATAAATGTGCGTTTATGAGATTCGAACTCAGCACCTCTCGCCTCGCGCACACTTACCAACTCGGCTACACAACCCACGTGATATAGTTCTGGACGTTTTCCTTTTGAATTGACTCGTGAAGGACTTTTAGTCCCGGTTGGTAACACCAACCGAGGCTAAAAGATCACCCTTTAATCCCGGTTGGTATTACCAGGTTGGGGGACCTTTAGTCTGGGTTGGTAATACCAACCGGGACTAAAGGTTCACCTTTAGTCTCGGTTGCTTTTACCAACCGGGACTAAAAGTCTTTAGCCCTGGACGTAATTTTTTGTCGAGACTATAGCTCAGTTGATAGATCGTACAAAGGCCTATTCTGTTGTAATGATGGGTCAAGTTGAGTTTCTTATACGGTGTGCCAAGCCCAAATCAGCCCAACATTCAACTTGGCTGACCCTCTTACCAGAGTCCTTCATGTGAACATGCAGCCCCTTCTCCTCCTCTATACTAATGTCGTCTTCTCCTTTTTTTCTCCATGAAAGAATATCAGCACATCCACCTATTCCTACTTTATTTTCCCTCCTTTACTCCACCACAATTGCTCGCTAATTACCCTTCTCAAATCTCTATTCAAGTGCATGGAAAGGAATAGCCACAAATCATGACCGGCCACTTAATTGTGTTGCACCATGCCTCTCCTTTCTCATGCAAAAATAGAGTTCTTCTTTCCTTAATTACACAATGCTTTTCCCTCCTACCAACTAATGATTGTCCTTATCCCTCTCTTTCACGTGAAGATGCAGTCCTCTCTCTCTTTCTCCCACTTGGTCGACCTCTTCCCTCTTCTTCACTTGATCAGGACACCATCACCCCTTGCGCAACCTCCTCTCCCTCATGCAAAAATAACAACTGATATAATCCTTCCTTCATGAATTTCCTTGGTTACACCTCTCTTTAATCCTCCTCTACAACAACTCTTTTACTCCATCACTTTAACTTTCTCCTCAATTGCATGCATCCATGCATAAAACAGCGCACAACCAGAGGAAAAACTTCTTCTCTCCACTATTTTTCTCTTCTCCATGCCGATCACCTCATCTCTTCCTCATGCAAATGAATAACAGCCCCACTGCTTATTATTCCTCCTTAATCCCCCACCATGAATATTATGGGTAAGAGCATACTTACTCCTCTCCCTCCCTTCAGTTTCTGCATGCATACATGCAACAGAGGCGCACCCATCTTCTCTGCTCTCTCCCTCACGCAAAAACAGAATGCTACTTCATCTTCCTCCATCTCCTATAAATAGAACCCCCTTGCCCCCTACAACTCCTTGCATCCCTGCTGTCCTCCTCTACCTGATGATCTCTCTTGGGCGCCCCTCCCTGTTGTAGATGAAGAAGAGGACATAGACCACCTCCATGGACGCCCCTTTCATCTTTCTCTTCCTCCCTCTCTTTCCTCTCCAGCAAAATAGAGAGATCTTGCTGCAAAGAAACATGATTGCTGCAGCAGTCCTAATCCCAAGCACTGAAGCATTTGTTTGGTGAAAGACATTGTCGCCGCTGTTTCTATACAGTACATGGTGAGGACGCCCCCTCTCTTTCCCCTTTCTGATCTTGATGCTCTTTCATCTCTCCAATCTCTTGTGTGGCGCAGATCAGCTCCAATGTGGAATTGGTGCTGTCCCGTCGATTGCAGGCCCTATCTGTAAGAGATGCAAGAAGAGGAAATTGAGAGAATGCACAAGTTCCATTCATCAGCGTGTGCTGTTACATATACAAATGTCGAAGTACTGGAGGCCGATCAAGAGATCGTGGCCAACCCTCACACCTACATGCTAGGAGACATGTACAGAAGAATAGGGATTACAGTTAGGAGCCGGTGGCTCAGAAACTAACTAGCCTATCTATCATGCGCTTGAAGACCAGGTCGCTGACACCCCCCCCCCCCACACACAGTATGAGCTTCGGTCGATCGAATGCACAGACTGTCATTGAATTCATGGAACAATGGAGCTGGCTAGCCCTTTGTCATAATATCTGCAAATTGATACCGGCTGGGAACCTGCAGAACACCAAACCGACCAAGAGCTACCTTCTCGCGTACAAAGTGAACATCAAGCTCCACATGTTTGGTACAGCGATGATGAACTGGGTTCTCTGCGAGGTACACCGCTGAGATATTGTCGCAATAGATGACTGTGGCCTTCTCAATTTTGACATGAAGCTCCCGAAGAAGATTGTGGAGCCAGCAACATTCAGCAGCAGCATTGGCGACTGCTCTATATTCAGCTTCGGCACTTGATCTGGACACAGTTGTCTGTCGCTTTGACGACCAGGAAACTAGTGAGTCACCCAGGAACACACAATAGCCTGACGTTGATCGCCGCGTGTCCGGGCATCCAGCTCAGTCCGCGTCGGAGTAGGCCTTGAGCTCAGTGGAGGATGACGCCGAGATGGTGACTCCATGGTCAATGGTGCCCCGGAGATAACACAGAATCCTGTTGACAAGGTTCCAGTGGGCATCAGTAGGTGAATGCATATGAAGACATGCTTGATTTACCGCATAGCCAATGTCAGGTCTCGTGAGCATCAAATACTGGAGAGCTCCTGTGATGCTGCGGTAGAATGTACCATCGGTTGTCGGCTCGCCATCGTGCATTGACAGTTTGGACTTGGTGTCGACGGGTGTTGAGGCCGGTTTGCAGTTGGCCATGCCCGCGCGCTCCAAAATGTCCTCCGTGTACTGTGCCTGTGACAGAAAGAAGCCACGGTCGTCGCGGCGAACCTGAACACCAAGGAAGAACCGTAGAGCACCGAGGTCCTTGATGGCGAAGGCGATGCGCAACTGGTCGACGATGTGTTGCAACAGCGTTGTGGAAGACGCAGTGAGGATGATGTCGTCGACGTAGACAAGAACATAGGCGATGTCCACACCCTGCTGGTAGATGAACAGGGACGAGTCGGAGCCCGCTGTGGTGAAGCCAATGGAGTGAAGATGTGTACCGAGTCGTTGAAACCACGCACGCGGCGCCTGTTTCAAGCCGTAAAGTGACTTGATCACCAGGCACACGTGATCCGGGAGAGTGTCGTCGATGAAGCCTGCAGGCTGGTGGCAGTAAACACGCTCCGCTAGATCGCCATGGAGAAATGCGTTCTTGACGTCGAGCTGGTGCACCGGCCACCGACGCAATGCAACTAGATGGAGAACCGTGCAGATGGTTGTCGGTTTGACCACCGGGGAGAACGTCTGGTTGAAGTCGATCCTAGCTCGCTGGGAGAAACCCCGCACCACCCATCGGGCTTTACAGCGTTCCAGCGAGCCATCTGGATGCAATTTATTCTTGAAAATCCACTTGCCGGTGATCACGTTAGCATGTTGTGGCCGCGACACTAGAGTCCATGTTCCATTGGACTGCAGAGTGTCGAACTCCTCCTGCATTGCTGCTCGCCAGTCGCGGTCGCGGAGAGCGGCACGAACAGTGGTTGGCAGAGATGGCGGTGAAGCAGCAGTGGCGACGTTCGCGTATTTCGGATTCGGCAGGTGAATGCCATCACGCGCACGCGTCACCATGGGGTGGCGCACCGCAGCCGGTGTGTCTGGAGAAGACGTGCTCGACGTCGTGGCAGCAATGGGTGCGACCGATGTCGTGGGAGCAGCCGGTGTGGAAGAGTCATGCACTGGAGCCGGAGTTGTAGTTGTAGGTGACTCCGTTGTGGGAGCAGCCGATGTAGAAGAGCCTGACACTCCCGGTGCCGGAATCGGGTCGTGCCGAGGAGCCCGTGGAGTGCGCTGGCGACGTGCAGACTGCACTGGCAGCAGTTCGGTGAGGCTTGGGCACCGTGAACATTCTGGCGTTGGAGTCATCACAACCTGCGCAAAAGGGAAGATGCACTCGTCGAAGGAGACGTACCGTGAGATAATGACGCGCTTGCTCTCAGGATCATAGCACTTAGTATCCGCGCTGATCTGCTGGATAGCCGACAAAAACGCATCGGACAGAGTGGGGAGAAAGCTTATGTGCAGCAGTGGCAGCGGTGTTTGGGTAGCATAAGCAGCCAAAAACTCACAGGTGTTTGTATTCTGGTTGCGTGCCAAACAGCAGTGCAAATGGTGTGGAGTTGCCACGGGGACGGCATGGTCTCCGATTGAGAAGATAGGAGGACGTGAGAAGTGCGTCAGGCCAAAAGGAGGAGGGAAGAGAAGCCTGAATGAGAAGTGTTCGAGTGCCGTCATTGAGCGTGCGCAGAACACGTTCAGCACGCCCATTCTGCTGGGACGTGTATGGGCAGGTCAAACGAAGAGCTATGCCATGAGCAGCAAAGAAAGCACGAGAAGCTGAATTATCAAACTCCTTGCCATTGTCAGTTTGGAAACACATGATCTTTAACTGAAACTGAGTCTGAACGAAGGCATGAAAAGCAATGAGAGTAGGTAAAACATCTGATTTATTTCGGAGAGAAAAGTCCATACAAAATGGGAATAATCATCCAGAACAACCAAATAATATTTGAAGCCTGAATTGCTCACAACCGGTGAGGTCCAGACATCACAGTGCAATATCTGAAAAGGAACATTAGATACATTATTGGACTCTCTAAACGGCAGCCGTACATGCTTGCCTAGACGACAGGCATGACATGTATGATTGCTGGACTTAGAACACGAAAAACCAACACGGCGAGAGAGTTGCTAAAGTGTGGCATGGCCAGGGTGACCGAGCCGGGCGTGCCAGAGTGGTGTGTCTGCGGAAGCGAGGAGTGCCTGCGATGTCGGAGGAGCGCCATGCTGAGAACGCAGAGGGTATAGCTCGCCCGAGGAATCACATCGGAGGATAGCCATCCTGGTTCGAAGATCCTTAACAGAGAATCCCCAAGGATCAAATTCAACAGAAACAGAGTTGTCACGAGTTAGAGCACGAACAGAGATCAAATTCTTTACTAACTGAGGAGCAATCAAGACGTTGTTTAGTTGTAAAGGAGATGAATTTGTAGGAATAACAGCGCGACCAGTGTGTTGGGCAGATAGAGTATTCCCGTTGCCGACAATGATCTGTTGGGGAACAGTAGAGGCAGAGTGAGTGGCAAGAATACCAGGATTGGCAGCCATGTGGGACGTCGCGCCGATGTCCAGGAACCAGTCACCTCCACCGTTGGCGGAGTTGTGAAGTGACAGGTTGTTGAGAGCCGAGTAGAGTCCCGGCGGGATTGAGGATGCGGCTGCGTCCTGTGCAGGCGAGGGCGCAGCAAGAGCAGCCATCGCTTGAGGCGGTTGAACACCAGGGCGAGAGCCGAGAACGCCGGGGCGCCATGCGTGCAGCGGCCATGCCTGAACGACCCCTTGCCAAGGGTTGTATGAGGTCGCCCACTGCTGTCCAGCAGGAGGCAGCACGAGATTGGCGCTGGTCGAGGAAGTACTGCCGCCCAATGCAGGTGGACGGCCACGGTTGTCGAACGCCTTGCGCTTCTTGCGACGGTCACCGCCGCCGCCACCAGATGTTGGGGAGGATTGGAAGTCGTGGGCTTGGGCGGTGTAGACGTGGTGCCCGCCGCCAGGAGCGCCGTCTGCGCTTCCATCTGCAGGGAGTGGCGAATGCGGTTCTCCTCCTGCACAAATAGGAACGCGTGTAGAGGAACGTCGGTGGCGGCGTCATGGTGGAGAGCACTGCGATGGCCTGACTGAATTTGTTATTCAGGCCACGCAGAGTGTTGATGACGAGCGCCGGATCGGAGACGGCGGCGCCGCAGTCGTAGAGCGTGTCGGCGAGGCGCTTGAGGCGGCCGCAGTACTCGCTCACAGACATGTCGCCTTGGAAGAGACTGTAGAATTCTTGCTGTGCATAGACAGCACGTTGCAGACTGTTGTCGAGGAAGAGGCCAGTGATGGCTGTCCACGCACTGAAGGCGGAGCTGCGCGGTTTGTTGACGTCGTTCCACAGTTCCTTGGAGATGGTGGAGTAGAGCCAAGAGATGATGCAAGAATCAATTTGCAGCCACTCCGGGTCGTCAAACATGGCAGCGGCATCGACTGTGCCGTTGACATGATTGACAAGCCCGAACTTCTTGAACGTGAGTTCAAAAAAGGAGCGCCATTGACGGAAGTTCCCCTCATCCGTAGACAATGTGACAGGGACGTGGCTATGGATGTTGAGGAGAACGAGTGTGGAGGCTGGGGGTGGAGCAGGATCAGCAGCCGCGGCGAACGGATTGGTGGCAGCAGAGGAGATAGATCTAGTCGGGCTCGCCATGGCCGGAAGCAGCGGAAGATGGGAGGTGGATCAAGAAGAAAGCTGATACCATGTAAGAGATTCAAGAACAGGAAATTGGGAGAATGCACAAGTTCCATTCATCATCATGTGCTGTTACATATACAGATGTCGAAGTACTGGAGGCCGATCAAGAGATCGTGGCCAACCATCACACCTACATGCTAGGAGATGTGTACAGAAGAATAGGGATTACAGTTAGGAGCCGGTGGCTCAGAAACTAACTAGCCTATCTATCATGCGCCTGAAGAACAGGTCGCTGACACTATCGTCACCCCGTCGTCGATGCCAAGCCACCGTCAATTTCATCTCCAACTGCAGCTAACCCTGATGTGAGGACCCCCATCATGTTCCCCATCTTGTTTATATGCTACTCGTTGCAGAACACATACCATAATTTACGCATGGTCGAATTCGGATGAAGTTTCCTCACAATCATGACTCTGTTCTTTGCGGACACCAGCACTGCTTTCGGTTAGGGTTCATGTTTGTAGTGATTTAGACCTCTGGTCATGGAACCCTTTGGTCAAAATGTAGTTCTTGGAGTTACACAAACCCTTGCAAATTGGTTTTATCATAGGAGCTAAGAAGCAAGAGAGATCATTTTTTTTCCATGCTTGCTGTCCCTGCTGTTTCAGCAGCGATGTAGCTCTGAATTTCAGTGAATTCTCCTATTAACCATTTGTCAAATAATCAAACCCTTTTACCACAACATAGATATCATCCTTGCAAATGTCTCTACAAGTCGGATTGGTCGTAGGTGCCACAATGGCCGAGATGTCGAAGCTGTAGTATCTACTACTCCTGCTGTCCAGAAATCAGTTGTGCCACCCATTTTGTGTTCTTGTTTCCCGATGAACCATTGCTCTAAAAATCATGACCTTTGATCAAAACCATTGTATCATAATGCCTAGCAATCCTCCAAAAGGGATCTTCGATTGGTGCAGCGAGGACTCTGTTTTGTGATGGTCGAAGTGTCCGCTGTCCACTGACATACATGTCCTAAAAACACCAATGTGCAACCACTGGCCGACCAACAGATAGCAAGCTCGTTCTATCATAATCACATATCCACTCTACATACCCTTTGATTGTATCATACTTTGGTATGTTGCACACATCTTCACCAAATCATTTTATCATCAAATGCTCGATCTAATCCAAATAATGGTTCACATTCTAGCTGCCCCTATTTGATTATGACAATGTTTTCCGAACTAGTCATCAACCTATCCACTCCTCCTATGCAATCCGTGCAATATAAACTCACTATCATCACCACAAATGCTTGTTCTAGTGATCAACCTTAATCTTGTACCTTGTCTTAGCCATGATCTTAACTCATTATTATCTAGTCATCGACATATATATTCTCTTTTCCACCAAACCTAGCACCTCCACCCCCAAATTCCATCTAGCCCTTGGATCTGCTTATGTTTACTTTGTTCTTTTCAATGACATGTCCATCATACATACAAGCTCCTAATAATCTATATTGGACCTAAATATCCTTTTACTTTGCAAATATTCCAAGTCAGCCAACACCCATTGTATCTATTTGAATCCTTGCATTTATCAAACCTTCTAGCCTCTATCTCCAATCTTTCATGCCTTTAAAATAGTAGCTTCGTTTAGTTGTTTTAGCGCTCAACGATTGTAGTTACATGCCCCACATGTTTAAAACCCTTATGTCTTGTTTTTATAATATTTGATGTATTGTTTTTAGGTTCTCTTGTGATGCTTGTACAAGTTGATTGCTGCTGTTAGAAGTGAAGCTATGGAAAGGATAATGTGTCCAATTTGAAAGTTGGAAAACTTGAAAGCTCTTGGAAGGCAAGTGTAACAAAGGCCCCTTGTACCTAAGAACCTTATATCATTCATACAAATGCATGTGTCCAATTTGAAATGCCAATAGGACTTTACCTAGTTATTCTTGATCTATATATCCTTGTTACCTATGGTTTGGGATGCATGTTGGTTAGTTGCTACCGCGCATAACCAAAACAAATATTTAAACTTGACTAATGATCATATGCAATGTACTAAAATAGATCTTTTTAGCAACTTGGAATAGGAGGCTTGAGCACGTGGTTTGTGCTTAAGTCACTATGTGAAGCGGCAACCCAGGAGGTCACGTGCAACCCCGAGTGTCATATGGCTCTGACCTTAAACATATAACTTGTACGTCTCTAGCTTGTTAGTGGTTGCCAAAAGGCGCAAGAGGGGAGTGCCTCGTGGTGTATGGTTGTTCCCCTACCCTGTGTACCTCTCGAAGAGGGACACCTATAACACACTTGCCACTGAAACCTTAGCGACTACTAACTTGTTAGGGTGTCTTGTGAAAGGTTACATAGTGAAACCCTATCGCGCTTCCTTGGTAGAGGCGATGTGGGCCTTGCAAACCCCTACATATGGGAATCACGTCTTGGGGGTAAAGTTGTACAATATCTGCAGATATCTTTAACCTGTTATAATAGCCGTGCTCACGGACACGAGCGGCCTGGATCCTTCATGATTAGTGGTTCTGGTATATGGTTGGTTTGGGAAATGATATAATCTTAACTAATTACTACTTCGACATGGGTTGGCTTATCATTAAAGTAGTATTGCAGGTTTAATAAAATTTGACCAACTAAAATTGCTAACCTCAGTGAAACCGAGTCAAGCCTTTTGAGCCTCATAGATCCCTTTGTTATACTTGTTAAGCATGGTCCGCTTACGTTTGCTTTATATTCAACAAAAATCCTGGATGAGTACCAGATGGTGGATTCAAGTGATGAGGTACATCAAATTTGTTCAAGAGTACTAGGTGAGTGCTCCGCCAGTCAACCGTCCCTGTGGAGTATGGAGACCCGAAGAGTAGATATAGAATAGTTACCGCAATGCTTTGTAATAGATGTAAGTCTTGTTGTAACTATGTTTTGATATGTAATAAATCATTGTCTTTGATAATCTCCATATTTGTCGCTATATGTGTCGTGTGGACATTCTGGGCACACATATAGCTAGCGCTTGGTCTTCTTTGGAAAATTGGGTGCGACACTGCCGAAGTACAACCGGAGGAAGAAGCATCGACAGGCCGGCATCTCCTCCAAACTCCTCCCTCGGTCTCCATCTCTATACTATCTAGAAGACTAGATCTAAACTAATTCTAGAGAGAGGTTTTCCATTCGAGGGACACCTCTCATCTAGAAACCCTAGCTTTTGTTCTTGGCGACGATTATGATGAATATAGATGATGGATGCTCCAGGGCGGGGGGTCTAGGGCTCCTTATATAGCCCGGTGGGATGAACCGCAGCCCTTGGATCAAACCGACTTGAAACAATGGTTGAGATGCATTGTAGAGGTCGGTTAGGTCACGTCGAACGAATGTGGGCCGACTTACCTGTGGGCCCAGGCCGGCCGTCCTGGGGGTGGGGCCGACCGGCCCCACCTGGCAGCTGCCGGGCTCCGCCTTCGTCGTGGTGTCTTCTGGAACTTTCCTTGTTGCCCTAATGCAACTTTCCGTCTATTTGCGTGATTCGTCGTATTGGGTTAGGACTCTACCTCTTTCCATCTGCTGAAAAACTCCTTGGAAAATAGTAATTCACCAAAGCTGTGGAATCTGTCAGTTTAGCCCTTGAATTATGTTGCTTGGTGATCACTCCAAGTTCTTCTAGAAGCTTCCAAGTCATATCCAACAAGGACTCTCTCGTCGGGACTCCAAATGTAGCAAACCATATGTCCGTTTCAATCGTCTCGACGAGCTCTTCGCAATGGTGTGCTCTGTTTCATCATTTGAGATACTTTTATATGGTGAAATATTGATAACCCGGCAAAACAAGTGAGAACAACACAACTCGTGGAACTTGTTAGAATCAAACCCTACAACTATGCTTTATGGTTCATTTTATATCATTCTATGCATTAGTTGATGGTATAATGTTGACTGTAAGGACCGTCAACAAGTTCCCTCCAAGCTTACCCTTTGCTAGTCCCTGAGCAAAGCCAATCTCAATAATGGATTAGGAGTTGCTGCAATATTTTCACTTCCAACAAGTACACATGCATTCAAACAAAAGTTCTCATTTGGATTAGAAAAAGATATCATATTATTCATCACGGGGCTTAGTACTTTACCTTGAATCTTGAGTAATTGAAAGATAGAATGATCAAATCAAGCACTATGTCTCTAGTTCTTTCACTTCACCATTATCCTGGAGTTTTTTTATGAATTTTCAAAAAGCTTAAAGATGTGTGTTATCAAATTAAACAATGGATTCCAAAGAGAAAGACAACCACACCATTGAATCGAGAAGTGCATGTGTATGATAAATGGAGTCAGAGGCTCTTTTAAATATATCACTCTCTTCTGTTTATTAGAGACATATGGCTATCAGGCTAATTCTACTGTCAGACATGTGCCCTTTTTTTTCTGATATTCTCTTTTTTTCGAGGTTCAGGACACTTGTCCCTTTTTAATTCCTTGGATCTTTCTTTTTCTTTGAGTTTTTGGACACTTGTCCCTTTTTATTTCCTCGGATATATATATTTTCTCTTCTTTTTTTAACAATAGCCACATGTTTCCAACAAACTTTTGAGAGGATAGCAACAGATAATTGTGAGTATTTATGCGAAAGATGAATGAAATGTGCAAGTGATCTAAATTCAATAGCATGATAACTTCTCATAGGGTCGAAAGAACTTTATTGAATGTACTTATTAATCATATTTAATATTGAGAAATCTCCAGGACTCTAGTGTTGTTTAGAACAAGATAATAGTAGCTCAGATCATCACATATCGTATCCGTCAATTACCTAGACCTTAGATCAAGCATTTGCTATCCATGCATTTAATTTCATTTTAAAACATCATTATTAATTAGGAGAACTCGTGTTTGAAGGCTAGGTACTGGAAAGAAATTACGATAGAGCAACTATTCATCATTTCCACACAAGAGATTAGAGAGAGATTGCTTCTCTTATTGTCAACTTCTTAAAACAAACTAGACACACTTTATTTATTTAATCTAATACACACTATAACTTTAATACTCAAAAATACTGAGATAGTAATAAAGACATACCTGAATCGCGAGAATAACAGGGTGCGTCTCTCCAAGCTAGTTTCCTTAATAGTGCCCATATATTTTTTGTTCTTTTTATTTATTATTTGAGAACACATGGGCGATTGAGACACTTGGTTGAGAAGATCCCATGTGACATGGTTGATAAGTGCCCATGTGTGTATGATGAATGATTGACACTTGTGTTTACACCAGATTTTGGACCAAAAGGATTATTATTTTATAAGCACAAACGACTGGTTTATTAACGAAAGAATTGACCAGAAAAATAAAGAAGCTTATATGGGTTCAAACGTGACCAGAGGAATTCATATGGACCAACATGACAGGCTTCAAAGACGTGTCGGGCTCGGCTAGGAAGCTCAAGTCTGGGTCATCTTTTGTTTTTGTTGTGTAACCTAGTCGTGTTAGGATAGGAGTCAACCGGGTTATAAATAGCTAGAAACCCGGAATTTGTAGGACATCATCCAATCAATCAACATACCGGCCACCGGCCAAAACCCTAGGAGTAGGAGTAACATAGACCTCGGCGAGACCTTCAATCAGGCAGGGCTGCATCGGCTTCGACCGACCTCCGGTTTGCTTGTAAGTTTCACCAATGGTTCGTGTCATTGTACGATAAGGCTATATTTGGCATTGACCAAACTCTTGTTAAGCTATGACATGACTAGTTATCGGTCCAAGTTCATCTTTTGTAAGACTGCCTTGACTCTGATCAATCTCTTACCTTACTCGATCTTGACTAGTTATCGACTCTATTGGTTTGGCAAGCTAATAGATTTATTAAGTTACCAATGTCGTTTTATGTTTTAATTTGTTTCTTTATATTTTAAACAACATCTTGCCCAATCAAGATTGACAAAGTGGCTTAAGCCTAAAAGATGCTTAGGTTCGGCTATCCTAAGGTTCTACACGCCCACAATGATGGAAATATCTGATTCAAGCTTCTCATCGACTATTTTGTCAATCTTGATTGTACATGTTGTGCGTCCGAGATATCCGATAAAACTATGATTTTGATCTAAGAACAGGTAGATTTTGATCTTGCATATCTGTTATGGCTGTATTTCTGAACCCCACTGATATATATGGTGGATTAGATTTTGCCTGATCTTAGATCGAATTGTGATTCTAATGGATAGATCTTGTTCGTGCCTCATGGACCCTGTATCGGCTAAAATAGCCAATCGAGTTATGCTTTCTTCATAATTTGTGCCTTTAGACTGCTTGGAATCAACGTATCTGCTTGTTGCATTGGGCGTGATCTAGTTTGATCATCATTATGGCTGCATGGAGACACCCCACTGTTGATGTTTAAACTATTTTATCGATCTATTTGTTATTATGGCTGCATGAAAATACCCCACTGTTAACAGATAGAATTGTCTGTACAATTAGTCGATACGTTGTTTTCATGCCGTTTGGACGTACACATAAATTTTAATTCTACTAACATGTCTAAGCTCATCGGTTGTTCGTCTGTCCCGAATGCTTCTTTACATATATCATAGCCGTTTTGCTTTATATCTTTTTCAATGCCTTCATGCAATCTCTTGGGAGTTGACTTGGTAGTCAATATCCTAATAACAAGTGGCTATATCAGAGCCATACAATTTGGAACTGTCTGGCACCAAACCGGCAGGTTCCACAATTTGACAACTTTTTCTTATCCTTGTCAATTGCAGGTCAAATTGACTGGCACGCCCAAAGTCGATCTCACCGAGATTCGGCACTGCCACCCGTTCAAGGTTCAGGAGGTCAGGACCTTGCTCTGTACGCCCTCTGAGGACTGTGCGCTCGAGTGTGTTGGCGTGACCAACCGAATTTTTGTGTCAACACATTCTTTTGGCACGCCCGGTGGGACACAATCGTCTGATCATGACAATCAATAACGAAGACGTATTGAACGTGACAATGGATGAGCTTCCAGACGAAGTCCGACGCTTAATAGAACAGACTGTTGAGCAATATCGAGGTATGTGTTTGTTGAGCTTCGACAAGACCAGAGACAAAAAGATTATTCAGAAGACTCACCTTCCAAGGGTGATTTTGGAAGGGCATGAAGATCCAATGATCCAGATACAACACAATGCTATGCAAGAAATAATCAACAAAGCAATGTCTACTACCCTCATAAATCACAATGAAGTGTTCCTCAACAGTCTCACAAATGCCATTAAAGAAGCCTTCAACTTAGGCGATGATAGAAGAGGTCCAACATATACCGTTAGAAATAATCAAGGAGCTTCTGGTGGAGCACAGATCAATAGCCCTAATGGCAACGGAAACCAAATGATTGTCAGCCCTGGGGGCATGACACCGCAGCCAATGCAACAGCCGAATATGAGTAATAACATATACTCATCGGCTACAAAAATAGCTCCCCATGCAAGGTGCATTATTAGAGATTTCAATGCACCACCGTATCAGGGGAATGTGACACCTGGTGATATCCCTCCTGGATATCATTATGTTTCAGATTTTTATACCTTGGATTCTCAGGAGAACCCGGAATATCATGGCAATGCCTTCGGGGGGTAGAACGTTGGCTATCAAGGGCCGGTGAATCAAATTGATCAGCTGATGAGTCGGGTCACTGACTTGGTTCAAAAGCAAATTGGCTTAACGCCAAAATCTACGATGACTGGTTACAAGAAACCGTATCCGGAGTGGTTTGATCAGGTTGTTCTTCCTCCATGATATAGAATCCCTAATTTTACCAAATTCACAGGAACCGGCTCAGTGACGACCATGGAACATATTACTCAGTTTTTAGTCCAGCTCGGGGAAGTTGGTGATGAATGAGCACTTAAAGTCAGATTGTTTCCTTTATCACTGTCTGGTTCAGCTTTTTCATGGTTTTCATCTCTGCCACCCAATTCCATTTAGAGCTGGGAGGATTTGGAAGACAAGTTCCATAAACACTTTGACTCTGGGGTATTGGAAAAAGGCCTTGTAGACTTAGTCGATACGAGGCAAGGAAATAATGAAACTGGATGCCAGTATCTTCAGAGATTCAGAGAGGTTAAAAATCGGTGCTATACCTTATCATTGCCAGATTCAGAAGTTGTCA
Organism: Coix lacryma-jobi var. lacryma-jobi; assembly: GCA_009763385.1. Classification (NCBI taxonomy): domain Eukaryota; kingdom Viridiplantae; phylum Streptophyta; class Magnoliopsida; order Poales; family Poaceae; genus Coix; species Coix lacryma-jobi. The sequence continues at coordinate 94,773,272 of CM019825.1, forward strand.
GCATTGCAATTCGGGGGCTGATACCTGCCATCAGAGAAAAATCGGCTTTGGTTGTAACAATATGACCAATTTAGCTAAGAAGGTGGCAAATATTGATGCTCAGAATCGGTACAATCAAGTTTTTAAGCCCAAGAAAGCCTACAGTACAGAGAGTCATTTCTTCCTACAAGAAGAAGACAATAATTCAAGTGATGAGAGTGAAGATGAAGTGGCTGCTGTGGACTAGGCTTGGAAGAATAATGAGTACATACCTTGGGCAAAAGCTAAAAGCACCGAGAAAGATGTAAAATATAGCTTTGACATCACCAAAGCCAACAAAATATTTGACTACTTGCTAGAGATGGGTCAAATCAAGTTGATTGGGAATCACAGTATCCCATCGGCTGAAGAGCTCAAAAATAAGAGGTACTACAAATTTCATAATTCTGGTACCCATACTACTAACGATTGCCGAGTTTGCAGAGATATGATCTAGAGGGCTATCGTTAAAGGAAGGATTGGCCTAGAAAAGGCCAAGGGCATGAGCATCAATGACCATCCTTTTCCACAGAATAGGTGGCTCCTGCACCTCGGGGTGAGATCAAAGTGTTGACTTCTGAGAAAGCCAAGGCAGCTGGGATAGTAGATCCAAAGAGACAGCTAACAACCAGGGAGTATCAGGAAATGAAAGGAAAGAAGAATACCGATCAGCATGATCAACCTGAAACTTCAAAGGCTGGTGAAGCAAGAAGACGTCCGACTGTCAGAATCTTATTGAACAAATGGCAATGTCAGAAAGAGAGGAGCCAAATGCAAAGAGAAAGAGATGAGCAAGAGTATCAAGAGTGGCTTGAAGAGGAAGAGTATAAAAGGTCTCGTGAAGAAGAAAGGCGTGTTAGGGATGAAGAAAATAATCACTGGGACTGCCCTTTCTGCAGACATTGTTGGAATGAAGGACTGAAGCTCCCCACTCTTCGTAATTGCCAGGAATGCAGTAATCAATATTGGGAGTATAGGCAGTCGAGAGACAACCGTCGATCTGTACATGAAAGGTTAAGATTTGAAAAGACGGATCGACACATAAAAAATGAAAATGTTGATAATCGGCTTGGAGAAGGATTAACCGATCATGATCATCCTTGGCAAGAGGGACAATGGTGTCCTGGTGGCTTGACCAAAAGCCAGAAGTGACGGGTTCAAAGACTAAGGAGTGATGAGATCCAGAAGAAGAAACCCAAAGTCTGGCAGGTAAAACAAGTAGCCGATAATGATAAGTCATCGGCTAATATCGCTGCTCTGTTCATGCTACCTGTTGAGTTTAGATCCTCTGATCATGAAGAAGAATCTGATGAAGAAGAAGCAATTGCTCAGTGGGTCTATCAAGCAGAAGAGGCCACGTTTCAAAAACCCGAGAGACATTCCCATCTGAAAGCTTTGTATTTGAAAGGGTTTGTTGATGGAAGGCCTCTGAACAGGATGTTAGTTGATGGAGGGGCAGCTGTTAATTTCATGCCATATGCCACCTTTAGAAAGCTTGGCAAGACTACGGAAGACTTGACTCAGACCGATATGAGGTTGACCGACTTTGCTGGCAACGTATCGGCTACTAAAGGTGCTGTGTGTGTTGAGTTGATGATTGGCAGTAATGAGAACATATATGATGAATGATTGACTTGGATAAGGAAGGTTTGAGGCTTTTTCTGGCTTAGTCCATATCTAGCTATGCACTTAATGTTTAAGACTAACCGGTGGCGTTGAGTTGTGGTGTTTCTGTGTTGGTGTGCGTGTGCAACATGTGTCTCTTGGCTGTGTTGATGTGCAGGTGTTGAGCTCGGATACAGTGGTCGATGGCGAGGTGAAGGTCAAGTAGAGACGTCCCGTGTCGAGGGACCGAGAGTGGCGAAGGGCAGACGTGAGGTTTGGACTGAGGGACCGGTGGCCTGAGGATCAGCTATGGTGGCTGGCAGCCTAGGACAGCGACGAGCGAAGACTTGTGGGGCATGGTGTTGCCTGGGTCGAGGACCTGGGGACACGTGTCGGTGGACGGGGTGCACGGGCGGTGCATCCCCTCTACAGCTTCGGTTTGGTGGTAGAGCCAGAGAAAAACCATCGGGTGGATGGTTTCCAGGTTTGGGCCTCAAAACCTGGGCGCTGATGGTTTCCGAGTTTGGGCCACAAAACTCGGGCTGAGGACGGTTTCCAGGTTTGGGCCTCAAAACCTGGGCGCTGCGGGTTTCTGAGTTTGGGCCACAAAACTCAGGCGTTGGCTGGCTGGTTTCCCGGTTTGGGCCTCAAAACCGGGGGTGGACGGTGTCTCTCTCATTTTGTGCTTGTGAGAGAAGGCTAGGGTTAGAGGAGAGTTGGCTCTTTTTCTTGAGCTTTTTGCCATCCAAGCTTTGATTTGCTAGGAGTGGCTTGTAGCCCGACATCGAGTGCTTAATCAATCATCCATTCCTCTGAATCCAAGGATCAAATTCGTGTTTGAATTCGCGTTTTGAATTTGTTCTTCGCGTTCTTCTTTTCTCCACGATTTTCCCCTCACTCGATCTCCCTCTACGCTGCGTCTTTTGCGATTCCGTTTGAATCAACTTGTTCTTTGAAGTGAGGAGAACATTTCCACCGGAGGAATTCATCTCTACCCTCACGAACAAGTAGATCGGGTCAAAATCATTTTTGTTCCTCTTTCTTCCCCTTTTCTAGTGTTCTTCGGATTTCTCATGGATTAGTTGGGTTGAAGCGATGATATCCTAGGATTAGCTTCCCAACACGTAGAAGAACACTTGGGAGAAGTTTGGTTGCAGCCTTGTTCGATTTGGTGAAGATCCAATCGATTTTGGTTTTGTCCCCTGCAGTTTTTGCACTTTTTGGGAGGTTGCGGACAGTCCACCCTGGGGGTCTCAGACAGTCCGCCGTAGCCGCGGACAGTCCGCCATAGTGGCCGCGGACAGTCCGGGCATCGGGGTTTCAGCCGAGCAGTGGCTGCTGGCCTCGGGCTTTTTCCTCTTAGGTGACCGGCGGACAGTCCGCCGTTGACTGGCGCGGACAGTCCGCGAGTCGCGCAGGGGAGGATCAGCAGCATTGCTATTTTTGTCTTTTGCCAGCGGACAGTCCGGGGTCCCAGGCGCGGACAGTCCGCCCTTGACCGGACAGTCCGGGACCTTGACAGCGGACTGTCCAGGATCCTACTGAGAGCTGACTTTTAGTGCGTTGGCTCTCCTGGCTTTTCCGCTTCGTTTCCGGACTTCTCGTTTGCTCCTAGAGTTCACCTAGGAACCTCTCTAACTATCTTTGCTACGTGTTAGCATAGGTATTTGGAGGAATTCCGATGTAGCCCTCTATCTACGTTCGGGAGTCGGTTTTTGGGTCCGAACCTGACTCGGAGTTTTGGGAGTTTTGGTTTGCTCTCTTGTGTGGTGCCTCGCTGTGATCCTAGGGATCATCCACCCTCTTTCCGAGGGTCCTGGGCATCACGTTTGAGTCCGAAGCTTTTGGGGTTGATTTTATTGGGGCAGAGGCCGTAATTTCTGAGAAGAAATTTTAGGCTCCCATTCACCCCCCTCTGGTCGCCTTGCCATAGCATTTTCGGTCCTTCATTTGGTATCGGAGCTAGTTAAGGATCTCTCTACCTTAACCGGTTCTGGATCCGCGAAGGCGACCTTTTGAGAGCAGTTGTGTTTCCGACTTTGCTTGTCGAGGTGTTGAGCTTGTGTTTTGGCTAACACTAACGGTGCTTTTGGAAATGGCACCAATTTCTTCCTCCAGTGTGTCTTTGTCCTTAGGTTTAAGTCTTGGACATGCGATTGAGGATGACACTTTGGCAAGAAGGAGGAGTGCGGCTCTTGAGGCGGAACGCGAGCTGGAGGCTTTGCTGGACTTTCTAGGAGATGATGAGCATTCAACGGAGGATCGTATACGTGAACTTGGCAAGGCCAAGAAAGGTACACTTCTCGCTAGTCTTGGGATTTTGTCCCAACGATTTGAAGCTTGTTGTGATGATAACCTGAGATATGATGAGCTTTGTGATACCTTGCATAGAAAGATCAAGAAATTGAAATGCTCCATCGCTAGGTTAAAATGTGGCCTTTTTCATTGGAAGTCTAGTGCATCTTTACCTTGCACCTCTTGTAGTGACATGGTTAGGAAGAATGATGAGCTATGCTTTTCACTTGCTAGCTTAGAATCTGAAAATGAAATGTTGAAGAACAATGCTTCCATACCATGTCTTGTTTGCTTTGACTTGCGCAAGGACCTTGTTTTTGCTAAATCTGAAATAGCCTTGCTTAGGTCAAAAGCTTCTTTGCCATGTGGTTCTTGTGAGTTTTTACATGCTGAAATTGATAAACTAAAATTGACTCACACCACATGAGTAGATGAACTTGAGCATGCTAGGGCTGAAATTATTGAGATAAATGCTAGGCCTTGTAGCTTGTGCTCTTTGAATAAAGATGCTTGCCATACTTCTTGTGCTAATCATGATTCTTTGCTTGATGTGAATGGTGATGTTTCTTCCACCAATTTCATTTGCACATCATGCATGGATTTAGAAAAAGAAGTTTTGGTTTTGAAGCAATTGCGCGATGATATGAGCGCCAAGTTGGTTGAGCACAATGATATGAGTGCCAACCTTGAAAAAGAAAATGAGCTCTTGCGTACCACATATGCTGAGTGCATTAGGGAGGAGATTGAAAATTTGAAAAACACTCCTTGTGGTACTTGTGATCGCCTCATGTTTGAAAATGAGGTTTTAGCTAAAAGATGCAAGAGTCTTTGTGCTAAGTCTTTTGAGTCACGCGTTTCTTGCAACTCCGATGTTGGTGTTTCCAAGTCTGTATCTTTGCAACCGAAGTTGAGTTCTTGTGTTGCGCGTGAGTCTTTTGACTGTAGCATTAGTGTCAAGGTTTCGGATAGCTCTTTCATAGCTACTCCTAACCTAGCTGTTTCTTCGGATGATGTCCAAGGGATTTCTCTTGACAAGGGTGCTTCTCACATTTTTGGGACTCGTGCTCCTAATCCGATTTTCCATTGCACCTTTTGCGAGAAGGATGGACATTCATTCGATTTTTTCTTTCGCCGTGTCAAGCACGAGCGGCGTATTCGAGCTAAGGCTTTTAGGAAGCCACGTAGCCTTTCCCATGGCACGTATGCTCCTAGTGTTGGCACCAAGTTGGTAGTTGATGCTTCTTGTTCTAAGTCCCAAGGGACTTCTCACTTGTCTGAGAATGGTGTGCCTTCCAGTAGGCTTTTGTACCATTGCTCTTTTTGTGACAAAGATGGGCATCAAGAAAGCTTTTGCTATCGGCGTGTCAAACGTTTGCGCCAAGCTCGCTCTTCTAGGAAGATGGTGGTTCATAGCCCTTCTCATGGCATGAACGCTTGTGCTCCTAGTAAGAAGCCCCTCTTTGTTTGATGGGTTTTATGACTCCTTTTCTAGTGGGATAGGTCATGGACGTGGACATGCTTCTAGTGCTTCTTCTCTTGGTCCACGTCATGCTTTTCATGGTGCTTCTATTGGTTCTTCTACAAAAACCTTGGAAGATGTTTGCCTCTTTTCCCATGGCACGACTCGTTCTTCTCCTCTAGTTGTCCTTTTGAGGAATGCTTCCAAGGGTGTTTCACAATTGCATTTGAACCAACATTTGCATCATGCTAACCCACATGATAAGTTGAGATTCGTGACCAAGTCTTGGGTTCCCAAGTACATGCTTGCTAACCCTTCGGGATTCAAGACTTGGGTTTCTTTGTCCTCTTGTGTGTAGATATGAGGACACGAGGTGGAGAACATGCGCCTGATGGAACTTGATCTTTTAGATGTGATCAAGATTTGATGGTTCTCTACACCCCGCTTAGAATTGCCTCCAAAGAGGCTTTTGCATTTTGGTGAGCTTTCTTTTACTCTCATACCTTGTACATCCATGATCTATGTCTTGTGGTATGAGATGGTTCTTCATGTGCTCACTTGCATAGTTCTTGCATGTACATTTTCTTTTGTATCATGTTTTGTTTAGTCTAGCTTGTGCTTTCTTCTGTATCATATGTCATCCTAGCTTTGTGTATAGCCTGGTGGATTAGTCACTTTTCATGCTAGTTTGTGACCCTCATGAACATTGTGCCATGCTTTACCATACTTCTCCATGAAGCTTTACTTGTAGAGGTACGATGTTCATTAGGTGTCACTTTTCAGGTGCTAGTTTTGGTTAGCTACATGTACCCTGTTGACATGTTTAGTTTGAGCACTAGCCTTTCCACAATTTTATCATGTTACATGCTTTTGTATCTATTGCTATCTTTATTTTGCATTGTAGCATGTGTTGAGGTTTAGGCTGTGTTTGGGTTGATCATGTCTCTAGGTTGCTTTTTGCTATATAGTGCTTTATCCTATTGCATGGTAGGCTTGACTAGTTTGAGTTCAGATCTCCTTGCGGTATCATTCATAGGTAGACCTCTTTTTGTTGAGAGTTCACCTTATGCTTATAATGTGACTAACCGTTTTGTGGAGACCTTGAGGTCACACTGGACAAGACAATGCCTTGTGTTTTCTTCTGCTTTTGAGTGTGCAGGAGAACAGGAGCCTGTAGAGAGCATTTCGGCTCACGGGCCCGATCCCATTTCTTCCACGACTTGGGGTTCCATTTGAGCAGTTCTCCAGCGAGCACTAGCTGCACCTGTGCGAGCGACAGCATCAGGCGAGGGGGAGACGACTTCGGTGAGGCAGGCGCCCCAGAGCTCAGCAGATTCAGGCGTCCCCTCGGGTATCACACCAGTAGGCAGTCATGCACTTCATGAGGTACCTCCGACACACTTCTGAGTTCGGGTTTTGGTACTCTTCTTCTCCGACCCCTTTCTGCTGTGTGGTCTTTTTGATGTGGATTTTGCTGGCTGTTCGCTTGAGCGTTTCTTGGCTCTTTTCTTGTGGTTTGGTTTGTGTTTCCCTTTTAGTTGGGGAAGCATTTTGCCTGTTATATCTTAGTTTGACTTTTATGATACCCTTTTGTTTTGGGTTTTTCTTTTTAGGCTCTTTTTTATCACTTGATACATGTTATGAGCTAAGCTATTTTTGCAATTGGTGAACCTGATTAATCAACTATGAAATTTTTAATTCGTTCACCATTGAGATTGGCAACTAGCATGGGTAGGATGTGTTGAGATCACTTGTGCTATCTTTTGTATGCTAGGTTGCTATGTCTCTTGCACTGAGTCATTCACTTGCTTGGATTGTTCATATTTACCTTGTGCTTAAAATTTGATCCAAGTCTAAGTGAAATGAAAAGATCGAGATGGGATTGCATGTGTCAGCCCCTCACGGTATCGAGACTGTTTCTCATTGCACAATTGAGTTAAACTTGAGCCGTGTAGTGTAAGACAGAAACCGGTGCTTTAAGCTTCTGATTGCTTTTCTTGCATAGGCTTAGCCCGGTTGAAAAGTTAGGCAATGACCATGCTGTCAACCTCTCGCAATCACATGCTTTTAATTTGATATTGTGTTAATACCGCTGCAAATTCCGATAAAATTTGATAATGACACAAGTCGATGTTTCATTCTATGGCATGATGATTGAACTTTGCTAGGGGTAGTTCACCTTGTATACTTGAGTTAGCACTTGGTTGATTTCCTGTCTTTTCATGCTTAGTGCTATTTTAGTGGTGAACTCCTTTTGAATGGATTAAAACTGCTCATATTCTCTATTATTCATATTTCGTATTCATTTGATCACTTTGAGCCTTTGCTAGCATTTGTATTGATTGCTACACTTTCAAGGCAACATCCTTTTGAGCATCTTTTCATTCTGATTGCTATACACTTGAAGCTGTTGCATTGTGCATATCATGCTTTTTAGCTTAGTGTACATACCCCCAGCTCCGATACACTTTGTGGTCACTTTCAGTGCTTTTCATTGCCCCCATATGCTTTTGGTTGATGACTTGTCTTGTGTTTGTGTCAACTTTGTGAAAAATGTCAAAACCCCTCAGCATGTTCCCGTTTGTCAAGGGGGAGAAGCTGTTTGCAAGGGGGAGCTTGAGTGTTGGCACAAAGGGGAGAGTCATGCATTTTGGGGAGAGCTTTGAGCTAGGGGGAGTTTAGCTCTTTTATGTCCTTCTTCAATTGGTATAGCTCTTTTATGTGTTTCAATTGGTATCCTTCATAGTGAGCTTTCGTGCATAGCCTTTGTGTGTAGGCTTGCCTTCAGGAGGAGTCGCTTTTGTCTTGCTGCTTCTCCGCGTGCTCCAAGTGTTTCTGCTCCATTTAGTGTTGAGCTTCTCTTTGTGTTTTTCTCAATCGGTATCGAGCCTGCTAGTCGTGTTAGGCCATTGTTGCCTCTCTCTTGAGAGACTAGCAGTTTTTGCTTGGTATTTTCGATTGGTATGGAGCCTTCGGCTAGTTGCGTCGAGCCTATGTGCCTCTGTCTTGAGGAACTAGCTGTTTTCACCAATTTTTGGCTGCTTGTGATTGGTTTCGAGTCTTCTGCTAGTTTTGTTGAGCCCCTATGCCTCTATCTTGAGGAACTAGCAGTTTTGCATTCTTATGCGTTGATTCAGCCTTAATTGGTATCGAGCCTTGAGCTAGTGGTGTTGAGCCATTTTCTGCCTTTTCTTGAGGGCTAGCTCAATCTTGACTTGGTTGCGTCGAGCCGTTGCCCATGTCTTTGGGAACCAAGTTTTTCGCTCTGTGTGATCGAGTTTTGCTCTTTGATGAGTTGTTGCTCCGATCCTTTGCTTGGTTGCGTTGAGCCGTTGCCCATGTCTTTGGGGACCAATTTTTCAGTTTTGGTATCTCAAACCATCTCTTTGAGTCCAGTTTTTGTCAATCCAATCATCAAAGGGGAGAAAAAGGGGGAGAAATTTCGACCCAAGTGAACCCAAGTGGATAAGTACCTTGGTTTCTTTTGTGATGATTGTTTGACAATTTATTTGAGATTGGTTTTCGAGTACCTCTTGGGATTTCATGAAACTCTTGTTTTATCTTGACTCTTCGGTTGTGTGGAGGCTTTGCCCGCTTTTCCCATTTCTTTCGGGACCGAGAGATTTTATTTAGAGTTTTCATGACCCTTCCTCATCTCAAGTGGCCTTGTGTTTGCTTTTTATTGGCTTTTGGGCACTTGAATGAGGTTTGTATTCAAACCCTTCCTTTTTGGTTTTATTGTTAGTCAATGCATTCATCAAGGGGGAGATTGAGAACATATATGATGAATGATTGACTTTGATGAGGAAGGTTTGAGGCTTTTCCCGGCTTAGTCCATATCTAGCTATGCGCTTAATGTTTAAGACTAACCGGTGGCGTTGAGTTGTGGTGTTTCTGTGTTGGTGTGCGTGTGCAACATGTGTCTCTTGGCTGTGTTGATGTGCAGGTGTTGAGCTCGGATACAGTGGTCGATGGCGAGGTGAAGGTCAAGTAGAGACGTGCCGTGCCAAGGGACCGAGAGTGGCAAAGGGCGGACGTGAGGCTTGGACTGAGGGACCGGTGGCCTGAGGATCAGCTGTGGTGGCTGGCAGCCTGGGACAGCGACGAGCGAAGACTTGTGGGGCATGGTGTTGCCTGGGTCGAGGACCTGGGGACACATGTCGGTGGACGGGGTGCACGGGCGGTGCATCCCCTCTACAACTTCGATTTGGTGGTAGAGCCAGAGAAAAACCATCGGGTGGACGGTTTCTAGGTTTGGGCCTCAAAACCTGGGCGCTGATGGTTTCCGAGTTTGGGCCACAAAACTTGGGCTGAGGACGGTTTCCAGGTTTGGGCCTCAAAACCTGGGCGCTGCGGGTTTCGGAGTTTAGGCCACAAAACTCAGGCGTTGGCTGGCTGGTTTCCCTGTTTGGGCCTCAAAACCGGGGGTGGACGGTGTCTCTCTCATTTTGTGCTTGTGAGAGAAGGCTAGGGTTAGAGGAGAGTTGGCTCTTGTTCTTGAGCTTTTTGCCATCCAAGCTTTGATTTGCTAGGAGTGGCTTGTAGCCCGACACCGAGTGCTTAATCAATCATCCATTCCTCTGAATCCAAGGATCAAATTCGTGTTTGAATTCGCGTTTTCAATTTGTTCTTCGCGTTCTTCTTTTATCCACGATTTTCCCCTCACTCGTTCTCCCTCTACGCTGCGTCTTTTGCGATTCCGTTTGAATCAACTTGTTCTTTGAAGTGAGGAGAACATTTCCACCGGAGGAATTCATCTCTACCCTCACGAACAAGTAGATCGGGTCGAAATCGTTTTTGTTCCTCTTTCTTCCCCTTTTCTAGTGTTCTTCGGATTTCTCATGGATTAGTTGGGTTGAAGCGATGATATCCTAGGATTAGCTTCCCAACACGTAGATGAACACTTGGGAGAAGTTTGGTTGCAGCCTTGTTCGATTTGGTGAAGATCCAATCGATTTTGGTTTTGTCCCGTGCAGTTTTTGTACTTTCTGGGAGGTTGCGGACAGTCCGCCGTGGGGGTCTCGAACAGTCCGCCGTAGCCGCGGACAGTCCGCTATAGTGGCCGCGGACAGTCCGGGCATCGGGGTTTCAGCCGAGCAGTGGCTGCTGGCCTCGGGCCTTTTCCTCTCAGGTGACCGGCGGACAGTCCGCCGTTGACTGGCGCGGACAGTCCGCGAGTCGCGCAGGGGAGGATCAGCAGCGTTGCTGTTTTTGTCTTTTGCCGGCGGACAGTCCGGGGTCCCGGGCGCGGACAGTCCGCCCTTGACCGGACAGTCCGGGACCTTGACAGCAGACTGTCCAGGATCCAGCTGAGAGCTGACTTTTAGTGCGTTGGCTCTCCCGGCTTTTCCGCTTCATTTCCGGACTTCTTGTTTGCTCCTAGAGTTCACCTAGGAACCTCTCTAACTATCTTTGCTATGTGTTAGCATAGGTATTTGGAGGAATTCCGACGTAGCCCTCTATCTACGTTCCGGAGTCGGTTTTTGGGTCCGAACCTGACTCGGAGTTTTGGGAGTTTTGGTTTGCTCTCTTATGTGGTGCCTCGCTGTGATCCTAGGGATCATCCACCCTCTTTCCGAGGGTCGTGGGCATCACGTTTGAGTCCGAAGCTTTTGGGGTTGATTTTATTGGGACAGAGGCCGTAATTTCTGAGAAGAAATTTAGGCTCCCATTCACCCCCCCTCTGGTCGCCTTGCCATAGCATTTTCGGTCCTTCAAGTAAGAGTATGCCGACTACTTTATTTGTGGTCGATGCAAAAGGATCCTACAGTGTGCTTCTTGGAAGGGATTGGATCCACGCCAATTGTTGTGTTCCATCTACCATGCATCTGAATGTAATTCAGTGGATTGGCGACACTATGGGAGTGGTACCAGCCGATTCAACTGTTAGTGTTGCTTATTCAGACCCTGATGTTTGGAACTTTGATAGCATGAAGTGCTTTTCTGGAAAGATTCTTGAAGAAGACTTTCTCAAAACAACTGATGATAGTCAACAACCGATCCAAACAGTCGACTTCAAAAAATATATTTAATGGATTGTACGATCAATGAAGATGAGAGTAAGATGGGTAAGGGTTTCACATCGGCTGATGAACTGGAAGCAGTTGATATTGGAAACGGTGATAAGCCAAGGTTGACATATATCAATGCCAAGTTGGATCCCAAGTTTAGAAAAGAACTTATTACATTGTTAAAAGAGTATAAAGAATGCTTTGCTTGGGATTATTCCAAAATGCCTGGTCTTGATCGATCTTTGGTTGGGCATCGACTACCTATTAAACATGGGAGTCGGCCTATAAAACAAGCTCCGAGGAGGATTAGAGCAGAAGTTATGGCTGATGTAAAAACGGAAATTACTCGGCTTTATGAGGCTAACTTCATTTGGCAATGTAGATATGCTGAATGGATATCTAGTGTAGTCCCTATATATAAGAAAAATGGAAAAAATGAGAGTTTGCATTGATTTCAGGGATTTGAATAAAGCTACCCCGATGGATGGCTATCCAATGCCAGTGGCAGATATGTTGGTCAATGCAGTAGCACGACATAAGGTGATCAGTTTTATGGATGGCAATGCTGGTTATAACCAAATTTTTATGGCTAAGGAAGATATACATAAAACTGCATTCAGATGTCCGGGTGCTATAGGCTTATATGAATGGGTGGTCATGACTTTCGGGCTTAAGAATGCCGGTGCAACTTATCAGAGGGCTATGAATTATATCTTTCACGAGTTGATCGGCAGGATCGTAGAGATTTACATTGATGATGTAGTTGTAAAGTCCATGGATTATCAAAGGCATATTAAGGATCTTAGAGATATTCTTGAGTGCGCAAGGAAGCATGGGTTAAGAATGAATCCCCACAAGTGTGCATTTGGGGTATCAGCTGGACAGCTTTTGGGGTTTATGGTACATGAAAAATGGATTGAAGTTGGTCAAAAGAGTTATGATGCAATTGACAAGGCAGTACCACAAACCACAAAGACTCAACTGCAATCTTTGATCGGTAAAATCAATTTCATCAGGAGGTTTGTTTCGAATCTGTCAGCCAGAATTTTACCGTTCTCAGTTTTGTTGAAATAAAAGATGACCAGGAATTTAAATGGGGAAATGAACAACAAAAGGCATTTGATGAAATCAAAGAGTGTATGAAATCTCCACCAGTTTTGATTTCTCCTCAAAAGAACAAGCCTTTTAAGTTGTATCTATCGGCTGACGATCATACAATTGGGTCGGCCTTAATGCAAGAATTCGAAGGAAAGGAAAGAGTGGTGTTCTATCTTAGTAGAAGGTTACTTGATCTGGAAACAAGATATTCTCCTGTTGAAAAGTTATGCTTGTGTTTGTACTTCTCGTGCACTAAGCTTCAGCATTACCTATTATCTTCTGAATGCACGGTGGTGTCAAAATTTGACATAATTAAACATATGTTATCCATGCCTATTCTAAATGGGAGGATTGACAAATGGATTCTTGCATTGTCAGAATTTAACTTGAAGTATGAATCAGCTAAAGCGGTTAAAGGTCAGGTAATAGCCGATTTTGTTACTCATCATCATGAACAAGAGATTGAGACTTTAGATTTTACCCTCTGGGCTTTGTTCTTTGATGGTTCCAATTGCAAGCAAGGTGAGGGCATTGGTATTGTTCTTGTTTCTCCTTAGGGAGGAAGTTTTGAATTTGCCTTTTCAATAGATCCAACCTCTACTAACAATCAAGCTGAATATGAAGCACTTCTCAAGGGACTTCAGCTTTTATGTGAGGTAAGGGCCGAGACTGTTGAGATTTTTGGAGATTCTCAATTAGTGATTAATCAAGTGCTCGGCCTATATAAGTGCAAAGATGACATTTTAAGAAAGCATTATGAAAAGTGACTTGAGTTACTTGATTCTTTCTCTTCTGTTGTCATAAAGCATATTCCTAGATGTCAGAATCAAGAAGCTAATCGGTTGGCTCAAAGTGCTTCTAGGTATCGACAAATCATTGAAATATTAGCCGATGAAATTGCTGATAGTGATGATTGGAGAATTAAGATTATTGAATACTTAAAAGACCCATCACAACAAGTATCCAAAAAATTGAGATATAAGGCTACAAAGTTTGTCCTTCTTGATGATCAACTTTATCATAAAACAATTGATGGCGTACTTCTTAAATGTGTCAATCAAGAAGAGGCCAAAGTTCTAATGGGGGAAATCCACGAAGGGGTTTGTGGTGCACATCAGTCTGCTCATAAAATGAAGTGGATGATCAGAAGAGCAGGATATTTTTGGCCGACCATTTTAGAAGATTGTTTTAAATACTATAAAGGATGTCAAGAATGCCAAAGATTCGGTAATGTTCAGAAGTCTCCGACATCAGCTATGAATCCAATCACAAAGCCATGGCCATTTAGAGGATGGGGAATAGATCTGATTGGCCAAATATTTTCGGCATCTAGCAGAGGGCACAAGTTTGTGTTGGTAGCAACTGACTATTTTACTAAATGGGTTGAAGCTGTTCCTTTGAAGGAGGCTTCATCGGCTACCGTAATTGAGTTCGTCAAGGAGCATATCATCTACCGATTTGGTGTTCCTCAAACCATTACCACAGATCAAGGAAAGATGTTTACATCAAAAGAATTTGAGGATTTTGCTGCTAGCACAGGTTTCAAGTTGATTAACTCGTCTCCATATTATACCCAAGCTAATGGGCAGGCTAAAGCTTCTAACCAGATTTTGATCAAAATCATTAAGAAAAAGGTTAAGGAGCATCCAAAAAAGTGGCATTCAATACTCAGTGAAACCTTGTGGTCCTATAGAATGGTGTGTCATGGTGCAACTAAGTGTTCTCCATATGAGTTGGTCTACGGTCACGAGGCTGTATTACCTTGGGAAATCTATATAGGGTCCAAAAGAGTATCACAGCAAAATAATTTGAAAGCCGATGAATATAAGCATCTCATGATGGACAACCTTGATGATTTAAATTTTCATCGGCTGAAGGCTCTGGAAAACATTAGAGCTCAGAAGTTGAGAGTGGCTAAGTATTATGATCAAAAGGTCAGGGAAAAAAAGTTTAATGAAGGGGACTTGGTTTGGAAAGCCATTTTACCTATTGGAACTAAGGATAGCAAATACGATAAGTGGTCACCAAATTGGGAAGGACCCTATCGGATTACCAGATGTGCTCCTGACAACGCTTATTTCTATGAGACTATAGAGTGTATTGAATACTTCAGAGCAATTAATGGGAAATATTTTAAGAAATATTACCCTAGTATCTTGGTGGATCTGTTATAATTAATCAATCTGGCCGGTGACCGATATGTATGTATCATCATTGGTATCCAATCGATAGCCGATACTAATGTATCGCCTTCAGAATAAAAATAACCGATATGTGTTGTATCGTCTTTGACGGTGAAATGAATAGCCGATGCAAGCGAGGCATCGCCTTCAGCCCAAAAATATAAATTCAAGAATGTTTGAAGTTAAGAAACCTCGATGGACCTTTTCGCAGGGAGATTATAAAAGATGCAGAAATTTCATTATATACATAAGAGGGATTCTTATACAAGAGCTTGATCCTAATGAACTACTCGAAGACTTTATCTACTATAATTACAGAGGGGGTGGACTCTACTATCTCCCTGGCAGCTCCGTCAACACCATCGAAGTGCACTTCCATGGCGTGGCTTATTTCCGGAGTCACTTCAAGGCCACTCAAGTCTTGGCCAGTGTAGGCTTGGGCAGCCCCGAGAGCCATGGCGGCGCCATGACGGATGCCATGGAGGGCGACTTCATGTACCCTTGCGGGGATGTTGGTCACCCTCTCTGCGACGCTGTCACCGGCGGCGTTCACAGAGTCAGCCGCCTCGTTCCCCGCCTCCTGAAGGGCCTCCAGGCACACAGTCAAGTCTGTGGAGTAAACGAAACATGTCGAGATTGAACAAAGGAGATTCAATTAAATGAAAATTCTTTAGAGGAAGAAAGAGAAATACCTGCAACGCATGCATCGGACTCGGCACAATGTTGAACCGCCGGGGAGGCCCTCGCCTCTGCCTCCTCTAGCGCCTTTTGGAGTTGGGCGATGTGATCTTCGAGGAGGCAGTTCCTGATGGTAGCCTCCGAGTGAAGATTCCACATTTCCGTCATCTGACGGTAATGACAAGCGGCCGTCGACTTGGAGCTACTGGAGGAGGGGTTTTCAGAAACCGACTCCATTCTAGGAGGAGGCACCAGAGCAGCGGCAGCATTGGATGGACCTTCGTCAATTCTGGATACAGATAGTAAAAGGAATCAAGTCAAACTCTGAGAAAAACGATGATGAAAATCAGAATCGATTAGACATGGAGGGAAAACATGCCTAATGCGGCGCTGAGGGCGATAGCGAGAGTTCACTTCCTCCTCTGTAGGGCGCTTGCCGCGGTTGTTATCCGCCATCAGAGGGGGAAGAGGGAGGCTTTTTGGAAGGAAATGCTTTAGGTGAGAAAGAGGGTTTTTGATAGAAGGCAAAAGAAAGCAGAGGATGCGTTCTGAGTGTGACGGAAGATGGGGATGAAGGAGAGATTTATATTAGAAGATTGAGTCTCTTAAGGGGAAAAGATGCCGTTTCGTACGGTGTGTACAAAGTACTCGAGTGGGATGTTAAATCATAACACGGTTTTCAAGAGAAGAGCAACCGTCTCGCATTGATCGTCAAGATATTGTTCGGGCTGTTTGAGATGCCGAAAGGAAAGAAAGAAAAGGATTCAAAATTTTGGAATAAAATAAATTTTATCCCAAAATTGGGGGGCATGTGTTTACACCAGATTTTGGACCAAAAGGATTATTATTTTGTAAGCACAAACGGCTGGTTTATTAAGGAAGGAATTGGCCAGAAAAATAAAGAAGCTTATATGGGTTCAAGCGTGACCAGAGGAATTCGTATGGACCAACATGACGGGCTTCAAAGACGTGTCGGGCTCGGCCAGGAAGCTCAAGTATGGGTCGTCTTTTGTTTTTGTTGTGTAACCTAGTCGTGTTAGGACAAGAGTCAACCGGGTTATAAATAGCTAGAAACCCGGATTTTGTAGGACATCATCCAATCAATCAACATACCGGCCATCGACCAAAACCCTAGGAGTAGGAGTAACGTAGATCTCGGCGAGACCTTCAATCAGGCAGGGCGGCATCGGCTTCGACCGACCTCTGGTTTGCTTGTAAGTTTCACCAATGGTTCGTGTCATTGTACGATAAGGCTTGTTGATGGTCCTTAAATACCTGTTTTACCATCAACATTTTACCCTAAAATTCACCAAAAAGGCATGAAATGTAGTCAAATAGGTTTCAAACTAACCAAATTCCACATGTCCATAGATTTTTATTTGAATGCAGGAATTTGGACCAAATTTGGACATATGGACGCACCAGAGGCCAAGCCAACTCACCAGGGCCCAAATGTACCTAGGGGTGGTGGCGCCCGCCACCCCTAGGTGGCGCCCGCCACTTGGGTTGGCCCAAACCATCCCCCCTGCCACGTCACTGATCCATGTGACCACCCCAAGGCCAAATCTTGGCCATTGGTCACTAGGTCGGTTTGATCGGAGGGCTACGGAGGGGAGTGGCGTGGATCATGACCTAAGTCGGTTGCTAGGACATGCAACCGATCTCCAAACCACCTTGGACAACCACCTGGAGGCCGTAGGATCAACGACGAAGCATCCAACGGCCAAGGGACAGGCGGCCGCCAATAGGGGGTGGCGCCCGCCACCTGACCTAACCCTAGGTCGGTTGGCTGCCCCCTATAAGTACCCCCCTCACTCCACAAGGCTATAAATACCCCCCTGGTGGCACCACTTCATTTGTACCATCACACATTACCATCCTAGAGAAACACAAGCAAGAGAAGCAAGTGAGAGTTAGGTTAGAAGCTCAGAGAGCTTAGGCAAGTAGGTAGCTAGTAGAGCAAGGCATCTTCGCCCTCGCGGTAGCGCTGCTCAAGGCTTAGCTCAAGAGTAGAGGAATGCGAGTGATCGGTCCTGGAGCTAGGAAGAGTCTTCCTTCATCTCCAGTTCAGGTTTTGCTCTTGTTACTCAAGCACTTACTATATTCTAGTTCATCATTTCAAGTATTACTTTATTCTACTTATCAGTATTGAGTGGTATACTTGATTGATTGCTTGAGTGCCTGGCTATCCTACAGTTCAATTCACTTAGCCATAGTAGTTAATCTCTAGTGAGCTTAGTGTTTGATCTTTGCCAATAGGTTGCTTAGTTAGTTTAGTGTTATCTTATTAAGTCAAGTATTTGCTCTGACGTCCGCAAGGGTGTCTCTATTCAAAGATAGGGTAGAGATAGTTAGAATATAGTTAAGCGTGGTGCTTAGTTATAGACTTACCTTCAGATACGGCTGGACCCCCGGATAGCTGTGGTAGCAAGCAGGTGGTGACAACCCTGTGCGCCTTGAATTCCACCACGTAGTTGGCCCAGTTTAACAGTAAGGCTCGTTGTGCTAGCGTTCAACCTAAGTAAGTGGTAAAGGCTAGTACGCCTCGATACTTGATAAGATAGGAATAAAACTTTACTCAACTTAGTTGCTTTATTGACTTTTGCCTGCCTTGCTTCGTAACTGTCTTGCTTCGTAGTTATCTTGCTTTGTAGTTATCTAGGAGTAGTTAGTTATCTTAGTTATCCTTAGTTATCATATTTCCCTTCAACTACCTATCCATCCACCTTACCTTACCATCCATTTCATCCTTACCTATCCACCCATATATTCTTTCTAGCCTTTCATCCCATCTCTTCCCTTCTCTCCTTTTCCCTTTTCTCTTTTCTTCGACTCTCATCCCCTCCTTGACTCAACTCATAAACCACCCTAGCCTTCCCTTGGGATCAAATAAATCAACACCTGGTACTCCCAGGCGAAGTGCTACTACGATAGTTCTGTGCGCTTACAGAATCTCCTCCTGGTAGATTGCATTCTCTCTAGCTAGCTCCTACTAGTGTTGGGATTGACAACCCCGCTTGGCATTAGTAGATAGCTGCTTTAGCTCCACTCCTTTAGGTATAGTGACCGGTCTTGCTTCAAGCATTTCTGACGCCGTTGCCGGGGATAGACTCCATAGTCTACTCCTAGTAACAACGTTAGCAAGTGCCAACAAGCATTCCTGGGCCGTTACCGGGGATAGTTGCCTAGCTCTATCTTTAGTGAAGCTAAGAACTACCAACAAGGCTGTATTTGGCATTGACCAAACTCTTGTTAAGCTATGACATGGCTAGTTATCGGTCCAAGTTCATCTTTTGTAAGACTGTCTTGACTCTGATCAATCTCTTACCTTAGTCGATCTTGACTAGTTATCAACTCTATTGGTTTGGCAAGCTAATAGATTCATTAAGTTACCGATGCCGTTTTATGTTTTAATGTGTTTCTTTATATTTTAAACAACATCTTGCCCAATCAAGATTGACAAAGTGGCTTAAGCCTAAAAGATGCTTAGGTTCGGCTATCCTAAGGTTCTACACGCCCACAATGATGGAAATAGCTGATTCAAGCTTCTCATCGACTATTTTGTCAATCTTGATCGTTACATGTTGTGCGTCCGAGATATCCGATAAAACTATGATTTTGATCTAAGAACAGATAGATTTTGATCTTGCATATCTGTTATGGCTGTATTTCCGAACCCCACTGATATATATGGTGGATTAGATTTTGCCTGATCTTAGATTGAATTGTGATTCTAACGGATAGATCTTGTTCGTGCCTCATGGACCCTGTATCGGCTAAAAAAGCCGATCCAGTTATGCTTTCTTCATAATGTGTGCCTTTAGACTGCTTGGAATCAACGTATCTGCTTGTTGCATTGGACGTGATCTAGTTTGATCATCATTATGGCTGCATAAAGACACCCCACTGTTGATGTTTAAACTATTTTATCGATCTATTTGTTATTATGGCTGCATGGATACACCCCACTGTTGACAGATAGAATTGCCTGTACAATTAGTCGATACTTGTTTTCATGCCGTTTGGACGTACTCATAGATTTTTATTCTACTAATATGTCTAAGCTCATCGGCTGTTCGTCTGTCCCGAATGCTTCTTTACATATATCATAGCCGTTTTGCTTTATATATTTTTCAATGCCTTCATGCCATCTCTTGGGAGTTGACTTGGTAGTCAATATCCTAATAACAAGTGGCTATATCAGAGCCGTACAATTTGGAACTGTCTGGCACCAAACCGGCAGGTTCCACAATTTGACAACTTTTTCTTATCCTTGTCAATTGCAGGTCAAATTGACTGGCACGCCCAAAGTCGATCTCACCGAGATTCGGCACCGCCACCCATTGAAGGTTCAGGAGGTCAGGACCTTGCTCTGTACGCCCTCTGAGGACCGTGCGCTCGAGTGTGTTGGCGTGACCGACCGAATTTTTGTGTCAACAACTTGTGAGTAAGGTTTGATGCTTTTCGCTGTTGAGTCTTATTTCCGTATGTGCTTAATGTTAATGACTAACCGGTGGCGTTGAGTTGTGGTGTGTTACCTGTGTTGGTGTGCGTGTGCAACATGTGTCGCTTGGTTGTGTTGATGTGCAGTTGTGGAGCTCGGAGGCAGTGGTCGATGGCGAAGTAAAGGTCAAGTAGAGACGTGTCGTGCCGACGGACCGGGAGCGGTGAAGGGCAGACGTGAGGCTTGGTCCGACGGACCGGAGGGCCGGAGGACCAGTTGTTGTAGCTGGCACTTGGCTTCGACAAGCAAGAGCACATGGGGATGTGCGATGGCATCAACCGAGTCGGGAGGAACACGATGACGTCGTGGCACTTGGCGGGAGGTCAGACACGGGCTTGCGTGCGGTGCAAGTGCCGTTGACCAAGTCAAGAAGGAAGGCGAAGGCGTTGTGCCCGGCGTGGAGGCTGGACATGCATTGACATTGGTGCCGGTGGTCGGGGTGTGAGAACCACACTCCGTCTTTGGTGCATGTTCGGTAGTTGAGCCTCAGAAAGCTATCCGACAGTTTCCAAGTTTGGGCCTCAAAACTCAGGGTGGACGGTTTCCAGGCTTGGGCCCCAAAACCTAGGCTGGCGGGTTTCTAAGTTTGGGCCACAAAACTCAGGGAGGACAGTTTGCCGGTTTGGGCCTAAAAACCGGGCGAAGGTTCCTATGCGGAACGGTCGACACATGGCGGCACCGAGAGGCTTGCGTCGCAGCGAAGCTATCAGTGAGTAGGCGCGGCGGTCGACGGGACGGCACATGGCGGCATCCTGGAGCTTGCGTCGAGAGAAGCGAAGGATGAAAAGGCGCGTGGCCGTCGGATGAAAACTACCAGAGTTGGATGGTTTTACCCCCAGGGGGTATTTGGGCTGAGTACTTCATGTGAGGGCATTTTTGTCTTCGGACGTGCGCCTATATATATGTGAAGGGGCTGTTTGGGACAGCCATCCTTGGAGGTTGCCATTCTCATTTTGTGATTGTGAGGAGAGGCTAGGGTTAGAGAGAGGAGTGGCTCTTGTTCTTGAGCTTTTCGCCATTCGAGTTTTGTTGTTGCGAGGAGTGGCTTGTAACCCGACTCCGTGTGCTATACAATCCTTCATCTTGTTGAAATCCAAGGATCAATTTCGTGCTCCTCTTTGTTGGCTGAAATTTGGATTGAATTCGCGTTTTGTTCTTCGCGTTTCTCTCTTTTCCCCTTCGGTGAATTGGCTCGTTCTTCCAATTCGAGGGATGGTTTTCAATTCCGCTTGAATCAAGTTGTGCTAGGACGTGAGTGTCATCTTTCCACTGAAGGATTTCCTCCCAAACCTCACGAGCACATAGATCGGGCTATTTTCGCGTTCGTTCTCCAAACTTTCCCCTTTTCTAGTGTTCTTCGGATTTCTCACGAATGAGTTGGTTTTGAGCGATGATATCCTAGGATTAGCTTCGCAACACGTAGAGGAACACTTGGGTGAAGTTTGGTTGCAGCCCCGTTCGATTTGGTTGAGTTCCAATCGAATTTGAGTTTGATATGGGCTGTTTTTGGGCAGGGCATTCTCGGACAATCATTATTATTATATATATTTAATTTATGTATAGAAAGAAAACTTAAGAGGATAAGGATACTTACCTGGATACACGGGGGTGCTTTTCCCCAAGCTAAATGTTGACGTAGTCGTTCGATCTTGCAATGTAGCGGACTGGCAATGCAAATGTTCTTCCTCTATTGGAGCTTTGATTAATGTTGATGGTTGTTGAAACAATGCTCCAACAGTGGATGGAATATCCACTTGTTTGTCAGCTTTTCTTGGTGTTTCAGATCCTGTGAAACTCAAATAGACAACAAAACTTGTGGTACAGATTAAGCGTTAGTGGTTGGTCATTCAAGCCTTAGTTGTCCAGAATTTCAGTAAGATCTTTTTCTCAATATTTTTGTATTTTAATATATATATTTTATGATGCACTGATAGTTTAACAAAATGGATGTATTTTAATTTTCATTTTTATGCCACCATGGTGAATATCCTTGTAGGTTTTTACACACCATAGAATTATTCACATGGGGCTTCAAGTTTATCCTGTAGTGCAATAAGTAAAATATTTTTATTTTCTTTTCTAATGCAATACAAAAATTAAAATGTTTGTGAATTGAATATGATGATGCAAGAAATGATTATGGATTAAATATGAGAAATATGCACGAAAGTAAATATGAGGATATCTATGGATTTTTACCTTTTGGTGAAGGTTCGGATATTTAGGTCCGACGAACCGGACCTTCCCTTGGTTCAGACCTCCCAAGGTATGTCAGACGTTTTGAAAGTTGTTATTGATTGTACCTCTTGAGGTGTAGACTTTTCTTCCATACTTTCTTGGTCTGAGTCTTCACTTCTTGTGGTTCACTGTCTTGAGGTTTCTCTTCTTCTTTCTTTTCTAGGACAGGGTCGACAGCTTCTTCTTCGTGATTGGCCTCTCCATTCTTGATGGCTTGTCTTCTTTGGCGTT
Organism: Coix lacryma-jobi var. lacryma-jobi; assembly: GCA_009763385.1. Classification (NCBI taxonomy): domain Eukaryota; kingdom Viridiplantae; phylum Streptophyta; class Magnoliopsida; order Poales; family Poaceae; genus Coix; species Coix lacryma-jobi. The sequence goes on from CM019825.1 coordinate 94,795,592, forward strand.
GAGAGTGGCGTCTTTCACTTCTGTTTTTCTTGGGTGCTTCATTGGGTATGAAGTAGCATCGTACCTCTTCTCCAGAAAAGTGAAAATAGATTTCCTCTTGCTTTATGTAGATGATTGCACTTGTAGTGTAGAGGAACGGTCTTCCTAGGATAAGGTGGACATCATCGTCTTCTCCCATGTCGAGGACCAAGAAGTCTGTGGGGATTTTATGACCTCTAATTCTGACTATGATGTCTTCCACCATTCCTTCTTGTTTATGCCTCTTGATATGGTGTCAAGCATCTTGTTCAGTGTGCATGTTCTTGTAGATCCAGGACCTTCACTCTGTAGGGTTTGGGAGTTGAAAAACTCTTCCGTGTTTCGTTCCAAGTGTGTCCTGCTCATAAAGACAAGGTAGAGATCAAGTGCATGGGCTCTGTTGGTGGAAAAATACCAATAGAACCAAAAGTTTTGTTCATTCCTCTCTAACCTTAGGCACATTGAACCAGTTACAAATGTTGATTATATGTTCTGCTCAGTTTTAATATGAGTGATATGAGATTACAAGATGAGCATGAATATCTCACAACATTTGACAGATCATATTACTTAACCCATGGAAGGATAATCTATTTATGCATAATGTATCTATCTGATTGTGATCTATCATCTTCCAAAGGTTGGATGTGCAACTTTTTAGATCATATGTGTAAAATGTGAGATCAAGAGAGTAAAGCTAAGAGCAAAGAATTGAACATGATAAATTGATTAGGTTGGATCAAGTGTGGTGTAACTTAAACATGTTTGGTTCTTTATCAATGCACACACCAGAATGAAGGAGAAGCTTTTAAAGTGATGGTCACTTACCTTGAGATGTTACCTTAATCATTGAAGAGTGATGGTACCATATCACCTTGTGGAAGCTTCTCTTGCCCAACTGGTTGTGTTCATGAATGGCTTGTCTTCTCTTGCTTATCTCACATTAGGCCTGAGTGATGAGGATGCAGAGGTAGTTGCATGTTTTTCTCTTGTCAACCTTTCTTGTTTTCCATTAATTATTGGGTTGATAAGAGACTTGAAGCTCCTACTTGAGTGCCTCTATGATGGTCTTTGTCTTCTAGTGGCCCAGCTCAAACTTGTTCACCTACTTCCATGGAGTGAGTGCTTTGATTGTAGGTATCGTTTTGTGGCACTCATCTTCTGTCTTGTTCTATGGATCTCATTTCTCCATGATCAGTGAGCTGTGTCTCCCTTGCACAAGTTGTTAAAGTTCATGTGTCTCTTCATCTCCAGTGTGAGTTCATCTCAGGACTTTCCCAAATTGATATTGAAAATTTTCATGCAGGGGTTAGTCCAACAAAATATCCAACATCCACTATAGCATACTATAGGCTCAAAAAGCAACCTAGACACCATGTCTAATTTGATTAAAGAGGGCATTTTAACCTAAGCACCATGCTTAATTTAAAAGGCCTTTGAAAGCAAGATCACCACTCCTAAACTAGGCACCATGCTCAATGTAAGAGATGTATGAAAGTACTTCAAACCTAAACATATTCTATAGCAGATGAGTGTAGCATTAAAGCATTAAAGAGATTTACTCAAATGATGATAAAAGAGCATGATTAGTGAATAGCACATGAGCATGTCTTAAAGGTAGGGACAACCAACATAGCAATATGGCAAGAGATGTTCTTACGAAGTCAATGTTGCATGATGATATACCTTGTGTTTGTCATTCCTTTGAACTTTTTGCTCCAGACCTGGAAAGGTTAGTGACAAGAATACCCGAAGGAATATCTTAACAACTATAACTCTATGCTCATTACACAAGGGCAGTGTAGCAAAAAGGTGAACACTCATGTTAGGATCTAAAAAGTTCTTGTTTAGGACACTGAGCTTGTCTTTGGGAAACCTTCAAGATGTGATTTGGTGAAGTGGTTTCCCCTCTAACACCAACTTAAGAGCACAACAGGATCTACAATATTTATGATAAACATATGCATCTACAACCGCCCTTTTGATGTTTTTGTAAACTGAAAGTGTGAGGGGTTTGAAGATCACAAGTGTGGTGAGGTTGGAGAGACCAATTGATTGGGGAGATGTCTCATATGAGCATGGATTTAATGAGATGGTTATGGAATAGATTCCATGCTCATTGATGTTATCTTTGTCTCCAATCTGAATGTTCATAATTTCACTTGTATTGGTCTCATCTAGCCATCTAGGTCCTCTTTCATAGATGGATAAATCTCATTTTCAAAGGGAGTTGAATACTCACCATTTGAAACTAAACCAAGGTTGGATTCCATTAAGGCTTCTTCCCTGTCCATCCACTCTACACATTCTAGCCATTGTTGTAGCATCTCTTGATCATCCACATGGTCTTCATGACTCCTATTATTTGGTTGTCTTAGTGGAATTTTAGGATTGTCATGAGACTTGGAAGGACCGGTATAAGAGGAATTTTCGAGGTCAAGGATTGGTTTAGAGATGGGTTCATGATTTGTGTCATTTGTGAGCATAGTAGGGGAGTAGATAGAATTTTCCATGTGGCTTAGCTCTCCTTCTATGGCATCACTTGACATGCCATCCTCGACTACTTCATAATGAGAATCAGGACATTCTTTAAGAGAACCATTCTTGCGAGGATTTGAATTATCTTCGCTTGAAGGTCTCCCATGAAACTGGAAGTCTAGACCATTAGCACCAGAAAGATTAGAGCTCTCCAAGGGTGGAATTTCTTCTTCCCTAGGAGGATTTTGGGGCATTGATGGTTTAGGATGGATAGCTAAATCTTGGGATGTGAGTGGTTGTGATTTGGCTATCAAAACTTCCTCTTCCTGTCTAGGAACTGATTCATTTTCTTTCTCAGGGGTTGGTTTCTGAATGCTAGGGCAAGGGGTCTTTCCACTCATTATATCAAGTAAGTACCTTGCTTTACTAGCAGTCAGTGAAGGACTGAGAACGCTACCAGAAAGCGACCAGACGGGGGCGGGGTGAATGGGAGCCTAAAAATTTCTTTCGAAACTTTGGCCTCTGTCCCGAAAATCAACCCCAAAATCTTTGAGCGAAACGTGATGCCCACGACCCTTGGAAGAGGGTGGATGATCCCTAGGATCACAGCGAGGCACCACCAAACTCGAGCAAGCCAAACACCAAAAACTCCGACTCAAGTTCAATCCTAAAAACCTACTCCCGAACGTAGATAGATGGCTACGTCGGGAAATCCCTAAATACTGATGCTAACAAGTAGCAAAGATACCTAGAGAGGTTCCTTGGTGAACTCTTGGAGCAAACGAGAAGTTCTGAAACCAAGCGGATAGGCCGAGAGAGCAAGTGCACTAAAACTCAAGCTTCAGCAGGATCCCGGACTGTCCGCGGTACTGCCGGACTGTTCGCGGGGGAAGGGCGGACTATCCGCCGGCATATTCCCTAAAACAACACTGCTGCTGAACTTCCCTGGTCGGCTTCTGGACTGTCCGCGACCGACCACGGCGGACTGTCCGCCGGTCAATCCGGACAAGAACAGCCGAGCTGCGCAGCCACTGGTCTAGCTCGAGCCCGACGCGCGGACTATCCGCGGGTAAGGTGGCGGACTGTTCGCGACCACCCAGTGAAGGCGATTCCAATCGCCACTTCACCAAATCTCCCCAAATTCAATCCAAATCAAAATCCCTCGATCCCAAACTTGGAGAAGATGATCACAAGATAGTTAGGAGACTATCCCTGTTGACGTTTGTTAACGCAAATAGAATATGAAAGATTCCGCAAGCGCACAGAACACCATTGTAGCATTTTACCGGGAGTATTCCAGGATCGTTATTTATATTTTACCACAGGGAAGCAAGAGTCAAGAATCTGATAACTCACTATCATGCATCTACTAACTTAGAGTACTAATTAGACTAAAGCAGGAGTAATTGATATATGATATATATGATAACGAAAGCACATCAAAGAGAATTCATGGTAAATGTATAGATAACTATAGTGGGAGGACAACGGGAGAGATCAAGGTTCCTATGTTCTTCTCTATTACTTGGGTTCTAAAGTAACAAAGATGAAAAGATATAGCAGTCATAAACATTGGCACTTTGGAGCAACAGTACCTTTCTGACTCTCGAAAAAGACTAGGAAGAAAGTAGTCAGGGGAAGGCTGCCAAAAGCTCTACGAAAACATCAATCCGAACGTGGTGGACTACGAAGGCCTAACAGAGCTGTCACCCCTGGGGCTACCACAACTATTCTGTGGGATTGAGCGCGGCCACAGGTAACCTATAGACTAAACACCATGTCTAATCTATCGATTACTACTCTAATTACCTAGCATAACTAGAGCACTCAATACGAGCGAAGATCCCATGCCAAGATATAACAACTATACTAATCATATAATAAAGCATAAAGTAAATAGAGAAGATAAATATATTAAAGCATAAGTCTTATAAAGAAAAGATACAAAGACATACCAAAACTCTGAAGACTCCTCCGGAACCGGAGCGCAGCTCTGCTCTCCCTAACTCACGACTAAAGCTAAGCTATTACATTGGAAAATCTAAACCTAATTCTCTAGAGAGGAGAGGTTGTCCTTCGAGGGACGCCTCTACAAAGACTCCCCAGATGATGATGTGTTGCCTTAGGGGGTCCTGGGTTTATTATATAGGGGCTTTTGGCCTCCCCTCCACCTTGGGCAAGCGATGTGGGACTAAATCCTTCGCCATATACACATGGGCCTTAATGGGCCAAAACGCGTTGAAGAGGTCGGTTGGAGTGCGTCATGCAAAGGGGGGCGAGTTTGGGCCCTACACCAGACCGGTCGGTCCAGGGGGGAGACCGGTCGGTCTGCCTCTATGATAGGTGGGCCCCGCCTTCCGTGGGTCGCCTTCTCATGTCTTCTGGAATGTTCCGGAATGTTCTAGAATCTTCCAAGTCGTATCCATTGAGGACTCTCGCTCCGGGACTCCAAATATAGCAAATCATATGTTCGTTTCTATCGTCTCGACGAGGTCTTCACAATGGTGTGCTCTGTTTCATCACTTGAGATACTTTTATATGGTAAAAAAATGTATGTCCTACAAAACAAGTGAGAGCACTAAAACTCGTGGAACTTATTAGTTTCCAACCCTACAACTATGCCTTGTGATTCATTTAGTGTCATTTCATGGAATAGTTGATGGTATAATATTGACATTAAGGACCGTCAACATGTTCCCCCAAGCTTACCCTTTGCTAGTCCCTTAGCAAAGTCAAACTCAATAATGGATCAGGAGTTGCTGCAATATCTGCACTTCTAACAAGTACTCATGCATTCAAACAAAAATTCTCATTTGGATTAGAAAAAGATATCATTTTATTCATAATGGGGCTCAGTACTTTACCTTGAATCCTGAGTAATTGAAAGATAGAATGATCATCAAATCAAGCACTATGTCTCTAGTTCTTTCACTTCACTATTATCCCGGTGTTTTTATGAATTTTCAAAAGGATTAAAAACATATGTTGTCAAATTAAACAATGGATCCAAAGAGAAAGTCAACTATACCATTGAATCAAGAAGTGCATGTGTATGGAAAATGGAGTCGGATGCTCTTTTGAATATATCACTCTCTTTTGTCTATTAGAAACACATGGCTATCAGGCTAATTCTACTGACGGGCACGTGCCCATTTTTTTTTGATATTCATATATTTTTTTTCTTTTTCTCTCTTTTTTTTGAGGTTCCGGACACTTGTCCCTTTTTATTTCCTCGAGATCTATCTTTTTGAGGTTTCGGACACTTGTCCCTTTTTATTTCCTTGGGTTTTTTTTCGTTTTTTTTGAATAGCCACATGCTTCCAACAAACTTTTGAGAGGATAACAATAAATAATCATGAGCATTTATGCGGAAGATGGGTGAAATGTGTAAGTGATCTCAATTCAGTAGCATGATAACTTCTCACAGGGTCAACAAAGTTTAATTTAACTCAATGCAATTATTGGTCATGTTAATATTGGAAACTCTCCGAAACTCTAGTGTTGTTTTAGAACAAGATGATAGTAGCTCAGATCATCACATAACATATCTGTCAATTACCTAGACTCTGGATCAAGCATTTGCTACCCATATATTTAATTTCATTTTAAAGCATCATTAGTTTTTTTAAACTTAGGAGAACTCATGCTTAAAGGCTAGGTACTAGAAAGAAATACAAAAGAGCAACTATTCATCATTTCCATTTTAAGAAATTAAGGAGAGAGTTCTTCAGTTTTGACATGCTTTATTTATTTAATCTAACACACACTATAACCTATTACTTAAAAAATTAAGATAGTAGTAAGACATACCTGAATCACGAAGATAACGGGGGTGCGTCTCCCCCAGGCTAATCCTTTCGATCGCATCGAGCCTTCATGTGCCCGAATATTTTTGTTCTTTTTCTTTTTAAGGGTGAGCCTGGATGCTTTCCCCCAAGCTGAATGTTGACGTAGTCGTTCAATCTTGTAATGTAGCAGACTAGCGGTGAAAATGTTCTTCCTCCATCAGAGCATTGATTGATGTTGATGGTTGTTGAAATAGTGCTCCAACAGTGGATGGAACATCCACTTGCTCGTCAGCTTTTCTTGGTCTTTCAAATCCTGTGAAACTCAAATAGACAACAAAACTTGTGGAACAGATTAAGCATTAGTGGTTGGCCACTTAAGCCTTAGTTGTCTAGAGTTTCAGTAAGATCTCTTCCTCAATATTTTTGTATTTTAATATTTTTTTATGATGCAAGAGAAAGTGTAACATGATGAATGTGTGCATATTTTGATTTTTATGCCACCATGGTGAATATTTCATGTGGGTTTTTACACACCGTAGAATTATTCACATGAGGCTTTAGGTTTTATGATGCAGTGCAAAAAGTAAAATATTTTCCCTCTTTTTTTATGCAATGCTAATGCAGAAAAGTAAATATGCTATGGAGGAATAATGATGAGAAGTAAACATGCAAAAGAGAAACTAATGCAGAAAAGATAAATATGGATAACTACCGATTTTACCTTTCGGCGAGGGTTCAATGTTTTAAGTCCTCTGAACAAGACTTCTCACCATGTTGAAGGACCGAGAAAGCAATAGCAAGGCGACCAGAGGGGGGGGGGGTGAATGGGAGCTCAAAAATTTCTCTCGAAACTTTGGCCTTTTGTCCCAAAATCAACCCCAAGAGCTTCGATTGAAACCGTCATGCCCACGACCCTTGGAAGAGGGTGCATGATCCCTAGGATCACAGCGAGGCACCACAAAGCGATAGCGAACCAAACGCCAAAAGCACCGGAGCAAGTTCAACCCTCAAAAACCAAGTCCCGAACGTAGATAGACGGCTATGTCGAGATATCTCCAAATACCTATGCTAACAAGTAGCAAAGATACCTAGAGAGGTTCCTTGATCAACTCTAGGGCCAAACGAGAAGTCCGGAAACCAAGCGAAGAAGCCGGGAGAGCCAACACACTAAACCGCAACAAGCAACCAACTCGCGGACTGTCCGGGCTACAGACCGCGGACTGTCTGCCCAACGGCGGACTGTCCAGGATCAGGTGGCGGACTGTTCGCCGGCCAAAAGAGCAAAACAACAGTGTTGCTGAAACAACTCTGGATAGTCCCGGACTGTCCGCGGGTTGCAATGGCAGACTGTCCGCCGGTCAACCTGGACACCAACAGTAGGAACCCACGGCCACTGATCTGGCCAAGTCCCCGACGCGCGGACTGTCCGCGACCTCCCAGTGAGGGCGATTTCGGTCGCCCCTCACACAACTCTTTCCAAATTCGAATCAAAACTCAATCCCATGTTCCCAAACTTGGAGAAGATGATCACAAGGTAGTTAGGAGACTATCCCCAAGAAATCATTCGCTCAAATCAACTCAAACACCGGGAAATCGAAAGGGGAGGAGTATGAATGAAAAAGCGCCACGAAAACGAAATCAACCCGATCTACTTGTTCGTGAGGAATTAGATGAATTCCTTTGGTGGAAATGATCTCCTCACTATAAAGAACAAGTTGATTCAAACGGATTTCGCAAAGACGCAGTATAGAGAGAGATCGAGTGACGGGAAAATCGCGGAGAAACAAAGAACGCGAAGAACACGAATCAAAATGCGAATCAACACATCGATTTGCAACCGTGTGGCTACCACACGCTACAACAGTGAGATTACGGTCTCACTTCCTCAAAATCTCCAGTACACAGAGGTATGATTCTCTGCGGATCTCAGTTGCTACAGCAGGGGATTGGGAGAGCAGGAAAACCTAGAAGCAAAGAGCAAATGACTGAGATAGATGGGGAGGTGGGTGTCTCCCCCTACTTATCCTAATTCTAATTCCCACTCTACCCCTAACTAATTACAGAGCAGACCAGCTAAACCCTAGGGTTATTCTGGACCAACTCGTGGTAGGTGGTGATCCGACGGCCACGCCCGCACAACTGGTAGCGTTGCCTCGACACAACCTCACCGATTGCCGCCACGTGCCGCCACCGCTCCGCTTGTCCTTTTCCCGGACGTCGCACCCCCGGTTTTGTGGCCCAAACCGGGAAACCAGCCTTCACAGCCAACCCCCGGTTTTGAGGCCCAAACCGGGAAACCAGCCGACCATCGCCTGAGTTTTGTGGCCCAAACTCAGCAAACCCGCAGCACCCAGGTTTTGAGGCCCAAACCTGGAAACCGTCCTCAGCCCGAGTTTTGTGGCCCAAACTCGGAAACCATCCGCGCCCAGGTTTTGAGGCCCAAACCTGGAAACCGTCCACTCGATGGTTTTTCTGTGGCTCAACCACCAAACCGAGCCGTAGAGGAGATGCACTGCCCGTGCACCCCGTCCACCCGCAAGTCTTCGTTCGTCGATGTCCCAGGCTGTCAGCCACCACAGCTGATCCTCAGGCCACCGGTCCCTCAATCCAAGCCTCACGTCCGCCCTTCGCCACTCTCGGTCCATCGGCACGACACGTCTCTACTTGACCTTCACCTTGCCTTTGATCACTGTATCCGTGCTCGACACCTGCACAACACAAGCCAAAGAACATGCGCATTATCCCAGTTGACAATCACTCATCACTCAGAGACTCGGCATACACCCATGTATCCGCAATCTCCCCCTTGATGAGTGCATTGTCAACTACGAACACAAATCATAATGAAATAGAGGAAGGAAGGAAGAAAGAGAGAGAACTCGACCAAATGACCTAAAAGCATAGCAAAGCCAAAGAAGGTCAAGTGGAAAGAGCAAAACAACTTGGTTCCCAAAGACATGGGCAACGACTCGACGCAACCAAGCAAAGCAAAGCTAGCCCTCAAGAAGAGGTAGAATAGGCTCAACACCGCTAGCAAGAAAACTTGATACCAATTGAAAGATCAACTGAAAATAAAGCAAAACATAGCTAGCCCTCAAGAAGAGGCAGAAACGGGCTCAACACCGCTAGCGAGAAAGCTCGATTCCAACTGTTACCAACTCAAAATCAAAAGAGTTTGATACCAATTGAAGAACTGAAAACGTTTGCTAGTCCCTCAAGAAAGAGGCAAAGGTTCAACACAACTAGCAAACTCCCCCTCAAATAGTGCACACAACCCAGGGAGCTCACATGATTTGTCAAAATTTTCTCCCCCTTAGTTGAAAATGCACCAGCAAGCAAATTTCTCCCCCTTGACAGAAAATCTCCCTCCAAAAATGCATATGAGTTAAGATGCAAGTTAGCAGCTTCAGAAATATAATCAAGAGAGTGCAAAGATTCGCTACACTATTCTGATCCGATGACTCAACAACATCCATAAGAAGCTAGCAAAGACTCAAACTGATCACTAAATACGAAATATGAACATGAGAGCAAAGCGAGCAGTTTTCAGCCAAAAAGGTAGTCACCATCAAAATAGCACGAGACATGTATAGACAGGAAGTCAGACAAGTGCTAAACATGTATACAAGGTGAACTACCCCTAGCATAGTTCAATCATCATGCTATAGAATGAAACATAGACTTGTGTATCCAGATTTTATCGGAGTTGCAGCGGTCAAATTACACAAGTTCAAAATCAGCATGTGATTGCGAGAGGTTGAAAGGTTGTCATTGCCTAACTTTCCAACTGCGCGAAGCCTATGCAGAAGCAATCAGAAGCTTAAAGCAACAGTTTCAGTCATACACTACACAGCTCAAGTTTAACTCAAAGTGCAATGAGAAACAGTCTCAAAACTGTGATGTGCTGACAAGCAATCCCATCTCGATCTTTCCAATTCACTTAACTTGGTTCAGATTTTAAAACAGAATATGAACATACCAAGCAAGTGAATGACTCAACATTAGAGACATAGCAACCTAGCATATATGAAGAGCACAAGTGATTTCAACACATTCTACACATGCTAGTTGCAAATCTCAATGATGAACATTTTCAAGTTTTATGTTCATTAATCAGATTCACCATTCATAAAATAGCTCCACTCACAACATGTATCAGTGATCAGAAAGAGCATAAGCTACAACATCATCAAAAAGCATCGGAGAAAATACTATACAGAGCATAGTTACATTCTAAAGATTATATACATGAAGCTCTGAATGTAAATATGCAAAATGATGAAACCAAATGAAAAACACACAGTCAGTTTATAATACAAGTGTCAAAATGTTTCCCCCATCTAAAAGGGGAAACACACACCAAGCTCACCTCTCAACCTAGCAAAAGTTGATTGGTCCAAAGGCTTGGTGAAAATATCAGCCAACTGATGATGGGCATCGACATGGCGAAGGTCGATATCACCCTTCTCATAGTGGTCTCGCAGAAAATGAAAGAGCACATCAATGTGTTTGGTCTTAGAGTGTAGCACGGGATTCTTAGCAACGCTAATCGCACTCGTGCTGTCACAAAGCAAAGGAACGCGAGAAAAGCTCAAACCAAAATCACGCAAAGTGGCCATCATCCAAAGCAACTGGGAACAGCAGCTAGCCGCAGCAACATACTCAGCCTCCGTGGTAGACTGGGCAACACTAGACTGCTTGCGAGAAGACCACGATACAAGAGAAGAAGCAATAAACTGGCAGGTCCCAGAAGTGGACTTGCGCTCAATGCGGCAACCAGAAAAATCGGCATCGGAATAACCACAAAGGGAGAGGGTGGAGGAAGCAGAATACCAAATCCCAAACTCAGGAGTGAAGCATAAGTACCTCATAATGCGCTTGACCGCCTGACGGTGAGAGGTGCGCGGCGACGACTGAAATCGCGCGCAAAGACACACCGCGAACTAGATGTCCGGAAGTGTCACCGTCAGGTACAGCAGCGACCCGATCATACTCTGGTACTCCTTCTGGTCCACTACATCTCCCTCCTTGTCTGCATCCAGGGCCATCGTGGTCGACATGGGTGTTGGAAGAGGCTTGGCCTCACCCATATCGAATTTCTTCAAGATTTCCTTGGTATACTTACCCTGGTGCACAAACGTTCCCTCTCGAGATTGCTTGATTTGCAATCCGAGGAAAAACGTTGACTCGCCCATCATGCTCATCTCAAACTCCCTGCTCATAGTATCTGCAAACTTGGCAACCAAAGAGTGAGAAGAACCACCGAAAATGATATCATCCACGTAAATCTGGACCAAGAGTGTGTCACTACCTTGCTTGAGGAGAAAGAGCGTTTTATCCACACATCCCATTTTAAAACCCTTAGCAAGCAAAAAGGTTTTCAACCTATCATACCAGGCTCTAGGGGCTTGTTTCAAACCATACAAAGCTTTGTGAAGTTTAAAAACATGGTTTGGAAACTTGGGATTTTCGAAACCGGGGGGTTGTTTGACATACACCTCCTCTTCTATGTAGCCATTTAAGAAGGCACTCTTGACATCCATTTGAAAAAGTTTAAACCCTTTGAATGCAACAAAAGCCAAGAGTATCCTAATCACCTCCAAACGAGCTACAGGAGCAAACGCCTCCTCATAGTCTATCCCCTCCTTCTGACTATACCCCTGGGCTACAAGTCTGGCCTTGTTTCTCAGAACATGGCCATCCTCTCCTTGTTTGTTTTTGAAAACCCATTTTGTCCCAATAGGGTGACACTCAGGAGGAAGAGGAACAAGAACCCAAACCCGATTTCTCTCAAAGCTTTCAAGCTCCTCATGCATGGCATTGACCCAATCTAGATCCGTCAAAGCGTGTCCAACATCTCGGGGTTCAAAATCAGTAACAAATATAGAATGAGCAAAGTGAGAGATTTGTCATGACCTTGACTGAGTGACCCGTTCGCCGATGCTGCCGATCATCTGTTGAGGCGGGTGTTGGCGCTGAATGTGGCGTGGCGCCTCCCGAGCTGAAGTAGCCTCCCCCTCAACAGCAGCTGGTGCCTCCTCAGGTACAAAAGGTACCGCTCGAGGTGGCGGATCCCACGGCCCCCAAGTCGAAGAAGAGGGATCGGGGCCGTGAGTCGTAGTAGAAGCCGCTCTTTGCGGCACAACAGGTGGAGGAGGTGCTGGGTCATCCATCCCTTCAGCACCCTCTTCTTCATCATCAAAAAGAGGTTCGCCAACCTCATGATCACCTGCACACTCAAAACGAGAAGAAGGACAAACCATGGTCTCATCGAAGGTGACATCGGATGTCTCCATGACTCGGTTAGCATCAAGGTTAAGTACACGATAAGCTCGAGTGTGAGTGCCATAACCCAAAAATACACCGTCAGAAGAACGAGACTCAAACTTGTCCAAGTTGCCCTTTTTGAGTATAAAACAATGGCAACCGAAAACTCTAAAATAACTCACTTTGGGCTATTTTCCAAAACAAAATTCATAAGAAGTCTTTTTCAAGAAAGCTCGGAGAAAAATGCGATTGGAAATGTAGCATGCAGTGCTCATAGCTTCGGCCCAATATCGCCTAGGAGTCCTATGCTCATCGAGCATCGTCCTGGCCATCTCTACAAGGGTCTGATTCTTCCTTTCTACAACACCATTCTGAGGTGGTGTGTAAGGAGAAGAAAACTGATGCTCTAAACCCAAAGAGTTACAAAACTTCTCAAAATTCGAGTTTTTGAACTCGGAACCATTATCACTCCTAATAGCTCGAATTGAGTTCAAAGGGAACTCATTCTGAAGACGCAACATCAGATTGCGAGCAAAATAAAAAGTCTCAGTTTTCTCAGCTAAAAAGAAAACCCACAAATATTTTGAGAAGTCGTCAACAACAACAAGCACATACCACTTTCCCCCAACCGAGCTCACCCGAGCCGGACCAACAAGGTCCATGTGCAAAAGCTCTCCAGGGCGCTTAGTCATGACCTGAGTCACTGGATGGTGGGGAGCGGCAACCATCTTCCCATGTCTACAAGAATGGCAAACAAGATCCTTCTCCATGCACAACTTGGGCAATCCTCGGATTAGGCCAAGTGAGCTAAGCCTTGCAAGCAAGTCGAAGCTCAAATGTCCTAGTCTCCAATGCCACTTCCAAAGATCAGAGGAGGAAGGTCCAGCCAAAAGACAATGAGAAACTCCAAACGACTCCGAGAAATCCGCACGAAAGACTTTCCCAAAGGGCGAAATCCCACAAACAAGATTGCCCCGAGGATCCAAAATACGACTGAGATTCGACTTAAAACGAATCTCATAGTCGTCATCAAAGAGTTGCGAAAAAGAAAGAAGGTTAAAATGCAAGTTAGAAACAAGAGCAACATCGCGCAACACAAAGTGCTCATTAACTCGCACCGACCCACGAGACAACACTCTACCTTTGCTATTGTTGTCGAAGGTGATAAACTCCTTTCCGGCGACCAGACTAAGACTGGAGAACCACTTGGCGTTTCCGGTCATGTGCCTCAAGCAACTGGAATCCACCAACCAAACGTTCTCCAATCGTTTTACCTACATCAATAAAAAGACATAGGGTGAGCATACGGTCCAACACTGGGGTTAGTGAAGTAAGGAGAATACCAGTGTTGGGCCGGCTGCTCAAAAGAACGGTTAGCAGAAAAACCATTCCTAGCACGCCTACGGGAAGAGCGATCACCACGTTGAGGAAAACGTGGTCCGCTAAGGGAAGAGCGACCATCGCGAAACTCAAAACACGGTGGGGGAAAATGCTCTACAACAAAGCCACTGCCATGGGGTCCATAGCCTACAAGTGCAGGCTCCCGCCGGGCACGTCCTCTCCGCTGCCTAGGCCTAGGAACTTGAGTTTCTGAACCTCTAGGCCTAACAACATGCCTCTGAACATTCGGCACATGTACATCATGGAAAGGATGGTACATGTCCGTGTTGTTCATCTCCTTTGCACGGCGCGCCTCTCTCTTGCGCCGAAAGCAGAACTCACTCAAGTGCCCATCTCTCCCACAGTGCTCACAATGGTACCTCACCGCTCTCAAAGGGGGTTGTTGGTACTCACGGTAGTGGGTGTGGATCACTTTGCCCTTCTGTGGCATAAGCTCCTCCTGGATGGGTGACATGGTGTCCAGCTTGTTCTTGAGGTGGTTTGGTTTGGGAGCCCATGATTGTTTCTTGGGTGGAGCACTCGGAGGTTCAACAAAGACCCCATCCTTGGTGTTAGGATTGAGAGGCCCTTTGGGTGGAATCTTGGTAAGCTTGGGAGTAGTGGTGGAGTTGGGCTTCTCACATGGGTTAAGACCACTCGACTCTCCAATCTTCCCAAAAGACGAAACATCAACACCCAGAGCAAAACCTACACCTCGACCTCCAGCAGCTCACTTGAATTGGGAGATCATCATCCCGAGCTGTGGCTCACGGCTAGACACCCATGACAAGATGGTCCGAAGGTATATGTTTTCCTCCTCGGTTTGCATCTTGTCATGCTTCACATTAGCGATCTCCATCTCCAAACCCTCACAAAGAACACACCTAGCCACACATGTGCTACCCGAGTTGGCCTCTTCAAGAGACACAATCTTGGCATTCTTCTCCACCAACTCAGATTGCAAGCCCGCACAGGACTTGCACGCACCCAACAGCGAGGATCTAGCCTTCAGCTCATCCACCTCTCCTACCAACACAACATACTTGCTTCTCAAAGTGAGAAGGTCAGTCATGTGTGTGGTTGTGACGTAACGGCCCTAATTCCATGGCCCACTGATCACTATCGACCACTGACAGTCGATCCGTACAGCCAAGAGATTAAGACCGGGTTCGCCACTGGGCTACATCAGTGCCCGATGTCCGCAGGATCAGCTCACAATTCAGTTACAATCTCTTGAACATTTTGACAAATAACATCGGAGTAAATAGCGGAAGACTTAGATAACAATAGTTTTACAAACCAGTGTTCAACATAAACTTAAAGTGAAATTATTACAGACCATAGTTCAAATAGAGTTGGCAGGGTAGCAGATGACAACAACTAAAAGATACTTCACCCAGCCCAAGGGTGAATAATCACTCATCGGCCTCATCGGCCTCTTCCTGAACAACAGTCACACAGCAGGGTCCGAGGCATACTGAGGAGTCTGCCATACCTGCAACATGGGTAAAAGAACCCTGAGTACAAAGGTACTCAACAAGACTTACCCGACTAAAGAAAAGGGAGAAGACTCAGGAATGCAGGCTTAGGGTAGTCAAGGTAAGGCTTAAGCAAGTTCAAGTATTTTGCAGAAAAGCATTTTTGGTAAACCTCATTTTTATTTTGAAAGGTTCGGTATTCCTTGTTCCATCATAATCCTTGATTCATTTTACTTTCCAAAACAGACCTAGTTGAGAACCACTCCCTGTTGACAGTCAGTGACTAAGTCTCCATAACCGAGGAGCAGCGTTAATCCGGATAAATAATACTCAGCTGAGGGTCCCTATCCACACTGCATATGTAGCACCCAAGCTTGCATATGCCAACTCGTCTACCACGATTCCTCCAAGATTGGGCCCGGTCCTACGCCACCCGGAAGTACAGTACACCACTCCAATCCGGGCCTCTAACCCACGTGGGTACATGCTACTTCCGCCATCTCTCCACTCCCAGTGCGCGGTTGTCGGTCCAATCAAGGATTCCTCGGAGCCGAAGCTTTCCGTAGTATGTGAATAGTTGCAAGTCTTAGTCAATCAGGCCCCCATACAGGTGGTCCCTAAATTTTCCAGCCAGCGACAAGCACCTCGGGACTCTAACCCAAGAGTACAGGTCCTGTCAGTTTTTCAACCCTGTCCCGGTCGGTGTCAACTGTTGAGTCCCGGACTACAACATGACGGCACCGTACGCAAGGACAACCTCTCCTTCCCATTGACTAGGTACGGATCAGATACTTAGCCAATGGTGGGAGTAAACCAGAAATTCCCATAAATATTCTTAAAGTGACCACACTTTTGAACTTGGCATTTTTATTGCAAATCTATCATATAGCATTGCTAAGCATTTTTCAAATAGTTTTTGAAAAGCAGGTATCGGGTGTATCATTGGTCAAGGTAGATAATGCATCAGATAGGATTTCACTCAACTCCTATCAACCTAATGCAATAATTTAACTCAAAGACATTTAAGGAAACATTTATAAATTCAAGGAAAGGGTTAAATGCACCGGGGCTTGCCTTGGATGGCAAAAAGAGCAGAGTCGGGGTAGGTATAAGCGTCGGAGCTTGGGGTTGCCTCGGGGACAGATCCTTCGGCGGCTACCTCGACTTCAGGGCCTTCTTCGTCAACTATACGGATGCAATGATGAATGCTCATGAGAATGATGACATGGACTTCAGGTGCAAGACAATACCACAGATTCAAGATTACTCTAAGGCAAGGCATAATCGAAATCTAGGTTGAGCATAAAAGTTAGCCATTTCTTCCTTAAGCAAAATTGATTAAACTAGACTTTATCATAACTATCCTAAACATCAATCAAACATAGCATCACAAACATCATAGACCAAAGGGTAGGGGTCTATGAACATCAAGCAATCCCAAAAGTCACATCACAGGTCAATCAACGCTAACCCTAATCACCCTTTTCTATTTTTCTTAATTATTTAAAAAGGTCATTTTATGAAGGTGCTCCAAAAATTACCAAATTAATCACACAAGTTAATTAGGGTACAAGTATATGGCAAAACAAATTTCATAATTTTTGGAGGTCATTAAGGTGCTCAATTAAATCTAGACATTTAATTAACAAAAGGCACTATTCCTTAATTAAAATAAAGCTCAAAAATCAACTTGTTCCAAATGACTTCAAAATTTCACCAGAGACTTGTCATGGCATAACTAGCTCACAAAAAGTGATCTCATAAATTTTGGAGTTATAAAACATTTTCTAAAAATCCAAAACCATCATTTATTAATTAAAAGGGAGATTTTTCATTTTCAAATTTGTGCAGAAAAGTCAAGTTTCATATTTTTATAAAATACTTCAGAGCATAAAAAGTCTACCACAAAATTTTCAGAATTTATGGATCAACACAGAAAATCACACAAAAATATGAAATCTCAGCACTATTCACATGTATGAGAAAAATAGAAAAGAGCACTGTTCTTCTCCCTCGCTCACCGGCGGCCGGCCGACGGCGGCGGCGCTGCTGCGCCGGCCACTGCGGGCTCTCCGCGGCGAAACCGAGGGTAGGGACGGCATCAGGAGCTCACCGTGAGTCGATTAAGCGGCTCGGCGAGGGAAGGGGATGAACGGAGGGAGGTGGTCGACGGTGGCCGGCGGAAAGCTCACGGCGGCGATCGTCGTCCCGATGATCCTGCGCGATACAAGTGACCGCAAGGGGTCTGTCAGAGGCGCAAAGGAGCAAGGAAGGTGATGCGGGGGTCGGAGGGAGATGATCAAGGCCGGAGAGGGAGTATTTCACGATCCCGACCTCGACGGGCTTCTCGCCGGAGATGGGAACGGCGAGTTACGCCGGGCAACCAGGGACGGTAGAGACCAAATTGAGGGGTGGTGAAGCTGCACAAGGACACGGCGGAGCTCCTGAGCTAGATGGTTGAGCTCGGGAGGCGCTGGTGTGAGCTGGCGACGGTGGCGGAGGCGGTGAGGGCTTCGGCTCACCGGCGGGGAGGTTTTATAGGCGCGCTCGGGGGCGGAGAGGTGTCACGGGCAGGCGGGTAAGCTTCACGGAGGCGTGCGCACTCGATTGTGCTCTGGCAGCAGGGTTGACGCGCGCTCGGGGCCTGGGCGTGAGCTCGCCGACGTTGAACACGCGGCGGCGGTGTCGGGGAGCAGTGGGGGACGGGTGCGAGGGTCAGCGGTTGCGCGTGCGGGTGCGGCGTGCTGTCGCGGTTGCAGGCGGCTGGTCGGGAGCAGGCGGACAGCAGCCAGGCGCGTGGCGCACGCGGCGACGGCGAGGCGGCCATGGCCGGACCCCCCCCCCCCCTACCGGAGAAGATGAACAGGGTCTAGGCTAGGGTTTGACTTTTGGCTGGTTTCTGTATTTTGCAAAATACTTCAAAAACTTGAACTGAGCGACAAAAACTCAAAACACCAAAGTTGCTCAGAAAAACGAGATCTACAACTTTGTCAATATGAACATTTTCAAATTCCAAATAGTTTTTGAACAATACTTGAAAACAGTAAAGGGGACACTTTTTCAAACTTGATTCAAATCAAAATTACTCTGGATTTCAAACTAAAACTTGAAAATCTTTATATATGAAAGTTGTTCCATTTGTCAAAACCTACAACTTTGCTATTATACACTTTTCCTGAAACTCATTAGTTTTTGAACTCATTTTGAAAACTGAAAAGGGGACAAAAACTGGAGTTTGATAGAATTTGAAATAACTCAAAACTTTGTACTGTAACTTGAAAATTTGTAAATACCAAAGTTGTTTCTCTTTGACAGATCTACAACTTTGCTTTTTGGACCAATCCCAAATTTTGAATAATTTTTGAATCACAACAAGAGGGATAAAATCCAGGATTTGGAAATCAGGGTTTTGCAAAGAGTTTTGAAATCAAATTCTGATTTTTGAACTTTGGCCAACACAACAACACTTCAAGACACCAAAGGAATAAGAATTACACAAAGCTAATCACAGAGATGAAATTACCATTTTGCCCTAGTAGAGAGAAGTGGGCTAATTAGGGTTTTTGAAATAGAGGTAATTCACATGATACACTTAGCAAAATGCATACACATGAAATCATGATTAAGATGCTTAATGATGATATGTCAAGTTAATTACATGCTAAACACCAGAGGTGTTACAGCCTCCCCCCCTTAAAGAAATCTCGCCCCGAGATTCCACGTCTTACAAAAGGACAAAGAAGGGATAAAGGCAAAACTTTACATTGACAGAGATTCGAGAAAGTCGGGGTAGTTCTTTGCTAAGAAGTCTTCAGATTCCCAAGTAGCTTCTTCTTCAGAGTGCTGGTTCCACTGGATTTTGTACCATCTTGTGGTGGTTCTTCGGGTAACGCGATCCTTGTGGTCCAACACGCGAACTGGGTATTCTGAGTAGGACAGATCAGGCTCTAGCTCGACACCTTCAACTTCCACGACATGTTCTGGTACTCTGAGACACTTCTTGAGTTGGGAGACATGGAAAACATTGTGGACAGCGGAGAGATGATCAGGCAACTTCAGCTTGTAAGCTACCTTGCCACAACATTCCAAAATCTCAAACGGACCAATGTAGCGAGGTGCTAACTTTCCTTTGACTCCAAAACGAGTGACTCCTTTGGTTGGTGAGACCTTGAGATATACATAATCTCCAACTTGAAACTTCAAAGGTCGACGTCTCTTGTCTGCGTAGCTCTTCTGTCGAGATTGGGCAATCTTCATATTCTCCTGTATCTGCTTGACTTTCTCTTCCATATCTTTAACCAGGTCAACTCCGAAGAATTCTCTTTCTCCGGGCTCAGACCAACTGAGGGGTGTACGACAACGACGACCGTACAGTGCTTCAAAGGGTGCCATTTTGATGCTCTCTTGGTAGCTGTTATTATACGAGAACTCTGCCAAAGGCAAACAGTCAACCCAAGTATCTGCGAAGGTAAGAATACAGGCTCTCAACATGTCTTCCAGCACTTGGTTGACTCGCTCTGTTTGTCCATCAGTTTGAGGATGATAAGCTGTACTATGCAAGAGCTTGGTTCCAAGTGAGGCATGGAACGCTTTCCAAAACTTAGCGACAAACTGGGTACCACGGTCAGAGACAATGCTCTTGGGTATGCCATGAAGCTTCACTATGTTGTTCTTGTACAAGGTGGCATACATGGGGACAGTGTAACTGGTCTTGACTGGCAAAAAGTGAGCTTGCTTAGTGAGTCGGTCCACGATTACCCAAATGGAATCAAAACCTTTCTGGGTTCTGGGTAGTCCATTAACAAAATCCATACTAATGTCGTCCCATTTCCAAGCGGGTACTGACAAAGGTTGCAATTCTCCTCCAGGCTTCATGTGTACTGCCTTGACTCTTTGGCAGGTATCACACTGAGCGACATACCGAGCAATCTCAATCTTCATTTTAGTCCACCAGAATCTCTGCTTTAAGTCTTGGTACATCTTGTTGCTGCCGGGGTGAATAGAGAATCTGGTCAAGTGTGCTTCATCAAGGATTAACTGTCTCAATTCAGGCACCTTGGGAACTACTAGGCGGTTCTTGAACCAAACAACTCCTACATCATCGATCCTGAAACAATCAGTCTTTCCGGTCTGGACCTTTTCGATGATGTGCTTGATTCCAGGGTTATCCTTCTGAGCAGCAATGACTTGATCCTTGATGGTTGTTTCGATGCTGACATTGTTCAGGCTTCCTTGCGAAATTATTTCGATACCCATCCTTTCGAGATCATGGCACAAGGAAAGATCATAGGGCTTCGTCATCAGACAGTTGCAGTGTGACTTGCGACTGAGGGCATCGGCAACTACATTTGCCTTACCTGGATGGTAATGTACTTTGAGATCATAATCTTTAATCAGCTCAAGCCATCTTCTCTGCCTCATATTCAATTCTTCTTGAGTGAAGATATACTTTAGGCTCTTGTGATCCGTATACATATTGCAGATACTGCCCAACAGATAGTGACGCCAAATCTTCAAGGCATGCACGACTGCTGCTAGCTCAAGATCATGGGTGGGGTAGTTTTCCTCATGTCGCTTAAGCTGTCGTGAGGCATAAGCGATTACTCGTCCTTCTTGCATCAAAACACAGCCCAAACCAGTACCAGATGCATCACAGTATACATCGAAGGGTTTCTCGATATCTGGTTGAGCTAGGACTGGTGATGTAGTTAGCAGTTTCTTCAGGGCTTGAAAGGCTTGCTCACAGGCTGGTGACCAAACGAAATCCACGGAATTCTTCAACAACTCTGTGATAGGCTTGGCGACTCTGGAGAAATCTGGGATGAAACGACGATAGTATCCAGCCATTCCCATGAAGCTGCGAACTTCGCGGACAGTGGTAGGTGGCTTCCAATCCAAGATATCTGCCACTTTTTCAGGGTCAACTGACACACCTTCAGCGGACAGGACATGACCAAGGAATTGAATTCGATCTAGCCAGAATTCACATTTACTGAACTTGGCATACAGCTGGTGATCTCTGAGACGAGAGAGAACGATTCGAAGATGCTTGGCGTGATCTTCAGGAGTTCTTGAATAGACAAGGATGTCGTCAATGAACACGACTACAAATTTATCGAGCTCTGGCATGAACACAGAGTTCATGAGATACATGAAATGAGCGGGGGCATTGGTCAAGCCAAAGGACATGACCAAGTACTCATATAGGCCGTATCTGGTGGTGAAAGCTGTTTTAGGAATGTCTTCTGGACGGATTTTTATTTGGTGATAGCCAGATCTGAGATCAATCTTGGAGAACACTCTGGCTCCAGACAACTGGTCGAAAAGAAGGTCAATGCGAGGCAAGGGATATTTATTTTTGATGGTGACCTCGTTGAGTGGGCGATAGTCAACGCACAGACGAAGACTTTTGTCCTTCTTCTTCACAAAGATAGCTGGACAGCCCCAAGGAGATGAACTTGGGCGAATGAGACCCTTGTCCAAGAGCTCTTGCAATTGGATCTTCAGCTCTGCCAACTCTCTGGGAGGCATTCGATAAGCTCTACGGGATATAGGAGCAGTCCCGGGCTTTAGCTCTATGGCAAACTCAACATCGCGGTCGGGAGGCAGACCAGGTAGATCTTCCGGGAAGACATCAGGGAACTCACAGACCACGGGAATATCCCTGACTTCCGCAACACAGGCGGCATTCAACTGGGTGGTTGCTGGTTTTTGAGGCATAGGAAGTTGGAGAAGGAGTTTGGAAGTGCTGTTAGGAATATCCACTCTCACAACTCTATCCAAGATGTCTATCATGGCTTTATACTGACACATCCAATTCATGCCTAAGATGACATCTATCTCTTGATCGCGCAGTACTATCATGGTGGTAGGAAAGACATGTTCCCCCAACATTACTGGTATACTGCGGACCACTTCCTTAGTATTTATCCGCCCTCCAGGCGAAAGTATGCAAAAACTTTCTTTTAACTCCCCCATGGGTAACTCATGCTTGATGACAAAAGTGCGACTGATGAAGGAATGCGATGCACCAGAATCGAACAAGACGACTGCAGGATGATTGGCAACAGAGAACCTACCGAGCATGACGGGCTCTCCTTCTGGGATGCTACTGACGGTGGTGAAGTAGACTTGCCCGTGCTTCTTGACAAACTTGCCCTTCTGGACGTGCTGCTGCGGTGCACGGTGCTGCTGCTGTGATCCTCCAGGGCCTTTCTGTGCATGCTGGGCATTCTTCTTGGGTTTCGGACAATCGCGAGACCAGTGACCAACTTGGCCACAGTTGTAGCATGGATGGTTGTAAGCTGTTTGTGGGGTGGTGATACGAACACCTGGGGCGTTCGGCTGAGTGGCACTTTGCTGGTTGGCATTATGAGTGGTGGCCGCGGTACGAACGACCACTTGCTGATGGGGATATGGGGCACGGTTTTGGTGGTGACTGGGGTGGTAGATGATTCTTGGGCGCTTATGGTTGCTGGAGAAGCTGCTAGACCCAGCCTTCTTCTTCTTCTTCTCCTCCTGATACTGGCGGTTACTTTCCTCGAAAGCGACAGCACGGTCAACGACATCATGATAAGATCCGTTGAGGTTGTTGGACAGACCTCTGCGAATCTTAGGGTGCAGACCCCTAAGGAAACAATCTCTCTTCTTTTCCTCTGTGTTGACATAGTCGGAGGCATACTGGCTCAGGTGATTGAACTGACCCACATACTGCATCACTGTGGATTCCTTCTGCTGCAGAGCTAGGAACTGATCAAGCTTCATCTTCATCAGACCTGACGGGATGTGATGTGCACGGAAAGCGGTGCGGAACTCCTCCCAGGTCAACTCATGACCTTCAGGTTGGGCAGCCAAGAGGTTGGCATACCAAGCACTTGCTGGACCACGAAGCTGCTGAGAAGCAAACCGGGGCTTCTGGATTTCAGTGCATCGGATGAGACCAAACTTCTGCTCCATGGTGCGGAGCCAATCATCAGCTTCGAGGGGTTCATCGGCTCTGGTGAAAACCGGTGGACGGGTTTCAGTGAACTCCACATAGGTGGTTTCTTGGTTGTGACGACCACGGTGACCAACATTCTGCTGTCCTTGGTTCTGAGCCATTAGGTTGGCAGCGGCGGCCAAGGCTGCAATGGCATCTGCCAGGGTAGCAGGAACTGGTGGAGGGTTTGGAAGGTTGGCACCTCCGGAACTTCCGGCTCCAGTGCGGGTGTTCACAGGCATCTGTTAAGAATTTGGGAACTTAGCATCCAAAGATTGCTTTTGAACGAAACTGACTGATAAGATTCATTGATGCAAGGGTAGATAACTGATACAGAGGTTCGACTAACTGATAAAGGAAAGGTACAAGACGCGATACAGACTCGACTAGACAGAAGACCAACTACGTCCCATCCTAGACTTAAGGCTTTAGGTGAGCAGATGGTACAGACACAACGAATCTAGTCGTCATCGATGATGATCATCTCTTCATCGTCATCTTCATCTTCGATGATGAGCTCAGGCTCTTCCTCCTCATCTTCATCTTCAATGTGAACATCTTCAACAGGTTCCATTTCTACATTCTGGACTGGCTCATGTTCTTCTTCAGGTTCCTCCACGACTCCATCTTCTGGATCCTCAGCAACAGGTGGAATCATGGGGTGGAGCTGGTCGTACAGTTGATGTACCTCCTCATGAAGCATATCGTTGTACTGCTCAATCTGGGCAGTGTACTGCTGCAGTCCATGGAGCTGGGCTCTGGCGACGTCCTCGCGGTTCCAAGCCTCGTTGCGCTGCTCGATAGCGCGAACCGTGTTCCGATTGGCCTGCTCCAAGGAAACTCGTGCCTCATAAAACTCCATGCGGGAAAGATAGAAGTCATGCTCCATGTTCTCCATCTCAGCTTTGAGATTCTTGATCTCCTCCTTCAGCTGCTTGCGGGTGCGACGGGACGAGCGACGTCCGTTGGAGGATTCTCCAGTCTCTTCTCCGGTGCGTGGCGCCAGCTGGTGACGCGGCACACCATGCGGTCCAGTCGACTTGCGAGCAGTCCGCTTGAGGATGACCATATCTGGACAAGAGATTATAGGTGAGAAAGGCTAGCAAGAAAAAGGTAAAGGCATACTAACCCAACCGACTTAGAGAGGAAGTTAACTTAAGTGATAATGACATGATGCATGATTCGTTCCTACGGAACAAGGCAATGCAACTACTAAGGTAAGGTACATAGGGCTTATACAAGTTGTCTTGCTACTAGTTGCCAAAGACAAGATGAGATGAGAGAAGCAATTTGGACTCAAAATAGTCAAGTTTAGTTTTTGAACTTAAAAACCTTTTGAAATTTTCGCAAAAAGATTTCAACGTCGTAGTGAGATGCTCCGATACCACTCTGTGACGTAACGGCCCTAATCCCATGGCCCACTGATCACTATCGACCACTGACAGTCGATCCGTACAGCCAAGAGATTAAGACCGGGTTCGCCACTGGGCTACATCAGTGCCCGATGTCCGCAGGATCAGCTCACAATTCAGTTACAATCTCTTGAACATTTTGACAAATAACATCGGAGTAAATAGCGGAAGACTTAGATAACAATAGTTTTACAAACCAGTGTTCAACATAAACTTAAAGTGAAATTATTACAGACCATAGCTTCAAATAGAGTTGGCAGGGTAGCAGATGACAACAACTAAAAGATACTTCACCCAGCCCAAGGGTGAATAATCACTCATCGGCCTCATCGGCCTCTTCTTGAACAACAGTCACACAGCAGGGTCCGAGGCATACTGAGGAGTCTGCCATACCTGCAACATGGGTAAAAGAACCCTGAGTACAAAGGTACTCAACAAGACTTACCCTGACTAAAGAAAAGGGAGAAGACTCAGGAATGCAGGCTTAGGGTAGTCAAGGTAAGGCTTAAGCAAGTTCAAGTATTTTGCAGAAAAGCATTTTTGGTAAACCTCATTTTTATTTTGAAAGGTTCGGTATTCCTTGTTCCATCATAATCCTTGATTCATTTTACTTTCCAAAACAGACCTAGTTGAGAACCACTCCCTGTTGACAGTCAGTGACTAAGTCTCCATAACCGAGGAGCAGCGTTAATCCGGATAAATAATACTCAGCTGAGGGTCCCTATCCACACTGCATATGTAGCACCCAAGCTTGCATATGCCAACTCGTCTACCACGATTCCTCCAAGATTGGGCCCGGTCCTACGCCACCCGGAAGTACAGTACACCACTCCAATCCGGGCCTCTAACCCACGTGGGTACATGCTACTTCCGCCATCTCTCCACTCCCAGTGCGCGGTTGTCGGTCCAATCAAGGATTCCTCGGAGCCGAAGCTTTCCGTAGTATGTGAATAGTTGCAAGTCTTAGTCAATCAGGCCCCCATACAGGTGGTCCCTAAATTTTCCAGCCAGCGACAAGCACCTCGGGACTCTAACCCAAGAGTACAGGTCCTGTCAGTTTTTCAACCCTGTCCCGGTCGGTGTCAACTGTTGAGTCCCGGACTACAACATGACGGCACCGTACGCAAGGACAACCTCTCCTTCCCATTGACTAGGTACGGATCAGATACTTAGCCAATGGTGGGAGTAAACCAGAAATTCCCATAAATATTCTTAAAGTGACCACACTTTTGAACTTGGCATTTTTATTGCAAATCTATCATATAGCATTGCTAAGCATTTTTCAAATAGTTTTTGAAAAGCAGGTATCGGGTGTATCATTGGTCAAGGTAGATAATGCATCAGATAGGATTTCACTCAACTCCTATCAACCTAATGCAATAATTTAACTCAAAGACATTTAAGGAAACATTTATAAATTCAAGGAAAGGGTTAAATGCACCGGGGCTTGCCTTGGATGGCAAAAAGAGCAGAGTCGGGGTAGGTATAAGCGTCGGAGCTTGGGGTTGCCTCGGGGACAGATCCTTCGGCGGCTACCTCGACTTCAGGGCCTTCTTCGTCAACTATACGGATGCAATGATGAATGCTCATGAGAATGATGACATGGACTTCAGGTGCAAGACAATTACCACAGATTCAAGATTACTCTAAGGCAAGGCATAATCGAAATCTAGGTTGAGCATAAAAGTTAGCCATTTCTTCCTTAAGCAAAATTGATTAAACTAGACTTTATCATAACTATCCTAAACATCAATCAAACATAGCATCACAAACATCATAGACCAAAGGGTAGGGGTCTATGAACATCAAGCAATCCCAAAAGTCACATCACAGGTCAATCAACGCTAACCCTAATCACCCTTTTCTATTTTTCTTAATTATTTAAAAAGGTCATTTTATGAAGGTGCTCCAAAAATTACCAAATTAATCACACAAGTTAATTAGGGTACAAGTATATGGCAAAACAAATTTCATAATTTTTGGAGGTCATTAAGGTGCTCAATTAAATCTAGACATTTAATTAACAAAAGGCACTATTCCTTAATTAAAATAAAGCTCAAAAATCAACTTGTTCCAAATGACTTCAAAATTTCACCAGAGACTTGTCATGGCATAACTAGCTCACAAAAAGTGATCTCATAAATTTTGGAGTTATAAAACATTTTCTAAAAATCCAAAACCATCATTTATTAATTAAAAGGGAGATTTTTCATTTTCAAATTTGTGCAGAAAAGTCAAGTTTCATATTTTTATAAAATACTTCAGAGCATAAAAAGTCTACCACAAAATTTTCAGAATTTATGGATCAACACAGAAAATCACACAAAAATATGAAATCTCAGCACTATTCACATGTATGAGAAAAATAGAAAAGAGCACTGTTCTTCTCCCTCGCTCACCGGCGGCCGGCCGACGGCGGCGGCGCTGCTGCGCCGGCCACTGCGGGCTCTCCGCGGCGAAACCGAGGGTAGGGACGGCATCAGGAGCTCACCGTGAGTCGATTAAGCGGCTCGGCGAGGGAAGGGGATGAACGGAGGGAGGTGGTCGACGGTGGCCGGCGGAAAGCTCACGGCGGCGATCGTCGTCCCGATGATCCTGCGCGATACAAGTGACCGCAAGGGGTCTGTCAGAGGCGCAAAGGAGCAAGGAAGGTGATGCGGGGGTCGGAGGGAGATGATCAAGGCCGGAGAGGGAGTATTTCACGATCCCGACCTCGACGGGCTTCTCGCCGGAGATGGGAACGGCGAGTTACGCCGGGCAACCAGGGACGGTAGAGACCAAATTGAGGGGTGGTGAAGCTGCACAAGGACACGGCGGAGCTCCTGAGCTAGATGGTTGAGCTCGGGAGGCGCTGGTGTGAGCTGGCGACGGTGGCGGAGGCGGTGAGGGCTTCGGCTCACCGGCGGGGAGGTTTTATAGGCGCGCTCGGGGGCGGAGAGGTGTCACGGGCAGGCGGGTAAGCTTCACGGAGGCGTGCGCACTCGATTGTGCTCTGGCAGCAGGGTTGACGCGCGCTCGGGGCCTGGGCGTGAGCTCGCCGACGTTGAACACGCGGCGGCGGTGTCGGGGAGCAGTGGGGGACGGGTGCGAGGGTCAGCGGTTGCGCGTGCGGGTGCGGCGTGCTGTCGCGGTTGCAGGCGGCTGGTCGGGAGCAGGCGGACAGCAGCCAGGCGCGTGGCGCACGCGGCGACGGCGAGGCGGCCATGGCCGGACCCCCCCCCCCCTACCGGAGAAGATGAACAGGGTCTAGGCTAGGGTTTGACTTTTGGCTGGTTTCTGTATTTTGCAAAATACTTCAAAAACTTGAACTGAGCGACAAAAACTCAAAACACCAAAGTTGCTCAGAAAAACGAGATCTACAACTTTGTCAATATGAACATTTTCAAATTCCAAATAGTTTTTGAACAATACTTGAAAACAGTAAAGGGGACACTTTTTCAAACTTGATTCAAATCAAAATTACTCTGGATTTCAAACTAAAACTTGAAAATCTTTATATATGAAAGTTGTTCCATTTGTCAAAACCTACAACTTTGCTATTATACACTTTTCCTGAAACTCATTAGTTTTTGAACTCATTTTGAAAACTGAAAAGGGGACAAAAACTGGAGTTTGATAGAATTTGAAATAACTCAAAACTTTGTACTGTAACTTGAAAATTTGTAAATACCAAAGTTGTTTCTCTTTGACAGATCTACAACTTTGCTTTTTGGACCAATCCCAAATTTTGAATAATTTTTGAATCACAACAAGAGGGATAAAATCCAGGATTTGGAAATCAGGGTTTTGCAAAGAGTTTTGAAATCAAATTCTGATTTTTGAACTTTGGCCAACACAACAACACTTCAAGACACCAAAGGAATAAGAATTACACAAAGCTAATCACAGAGATGAAATTACCATTTTGCCCTAGTAGAGAGAAGTGGGCTAATTAGGGTTTTTGAAATAGAGGTAATTCACATGATACACTTAGCAAAATGCATACACATGAAATCATGATTAAGATGCTTAATGATGATATGTCAAGTTAATTACATGCTAAACACCAGAGGTGTTACAGTGGTGCACATCTCACACTCCTCCTCATCAGTAACAACTATGGTGGACTTGACAGAATCAAGTTCCTTCACCGTATCCTCCCACTTCTGCCTAAACTCCTTGCGCTCTCTAGCAGCACGCCTAAGCAACTTGTCCTGACTAAGGAGCGCGGCAGTAAGCTTCTCGACCTCAGTAGAAAGCTCGTCGGGGGTCTGAGATACCTGGGAGGTGTCGTCGTCATCGTCGTTCCGAGGGGTGTCCTCCAGCTCGCCGTCGACCTCCTTGCCGAGGGCCATGGTGCAGAAGCCCTTGTTGTCGGTGAAGAAGCAGAGGCTGTTCACCTTGTCCTCGATCCTCTTCTTCTTCTCGGACTCATCGTCGCTTGAGGCAACGGAGTCGTTATCCGAGTCGTTGACATCGCTGAGCGTGGCCAAGAACGCACGCGCCGTTGACTCGAACACCACTGTTGCTTGCCTGCTTGCTTCCCTCGAGCAAGAAGCTCATCTCCCGACCGCCGATCTAACGCCACGGGGCCGGGGAAAGCGCGAGCCATCCTCGATCTCTTGCCGGCAACGAGCTCCGGCTCCAGAGTCCATCACGATCCCCTGGTAAGCAGAGAACATCGCATCCCCTTTGTCCGGTTGCCGGAAAGGAGTTTATCAACTTCGGCGACAATAGCAAAGGTAGAGTGTTGTGTCATGGGTCGGTGCGAGTTAATGAGCACTTTGTGTTGCGCGATGTTGCTCTTGTTTCTAACTTGCATTTTAACGTTCTTTCTGTTTCGCAACTCTTTGATGACGACTATGAGATTCGTTTTAAGCCGAATCTCAGTCGTATTTTGGATCCTCAGGACAATCTCGTTTGTGGGATTTCACCCTTTGGGAAAGTCTTTCGTGCGGATTTCTCGGAGTCATTTGGAGTTTCTCGTTGTCTTTTGGCTGGACCTTCCTCCTCTGATCTCTAGAAGTGGCATAGGACACTAGGACATTTGAGCTTTGACTTGCTTGCAAGACTTAGTTCACTTGGCCTAATCCGAGGATTGCCCAAGTTATCCATGGAGAAGGATCTTGTTTGCCATTCTTGTAGACATGGGAAGATGGTTGCCGCTCCCCACCACCCAGTGACTCAGGTCATGACTAAGCGCCCTGGAGAGCTTTTGCACATGGACCTTGTTGGTCCAGCTCGGGTGAGCTCGGTTGGGGGGAAGTGGTATGTGCTTGTTGTTGTTAACGACTTTTCGAGGTATTCGTTGGTCTTCTTTTTAGCTGAGAAGACCGAGACTTTTTCTTTTGCTCGCAATCTGATTTTGCGTCTTCAGAATGAGTTCCCTTTGAACTCAATGCGAGCTATTAGGAGTGATAATGGTTCCGAATTCAAGAATTTGGATTTTGAGAAGTTTTGTAACTCTTTGGGTTTAGAGCATCGATTTTCTTCTCCCTACACACCGCCTCAGAATGGTGTTGTAGAAAGGAAGAATCGGACCCTTGTAGAGATGGCCAGGACGATGCTCGATGAGCATAGGACTCCTAGGCGATATTGGGCCGAAGCTATGAGCACTGCATGCTACATTTCCAATCGCATTTTTCTCCGAGCTTTCTTGAAAAAGACTTCTTATGAGTTGCGTTTTGGAAAACTGCCCAAAGTGAGTTACATTAGAGTTTTTGGTTGCCATTGTTTTATACTCAAAAAGGGCAACTTGGACAAGTTTGAGTCTCGTTCTTCTGACGCTGTGTTTTTGGGTTATGGCACTCATACTCGTGCTTATCGTGTACTTAACCTTGACACTAACTGAGTCATGGAGACATCTGATGTCACCTTCGACGAGACCATGGTTTGTCCTTCTTCTCGTTTTGAGCGTGCAGGTGATCATGAGGTTAGCGAGCCTCTTTTCGATGATGAAGAAGAGGGTGCTGAAGGGATGGATGACCCAACACCTCCACCACCTGCTATGCCGCAAAGAGCGGCTTCTACGATGACTCACGGCCCCGATCCCTCTTCTTCGACTTGGGGGCCGTGGGATCCGCCACCTCGAGCGGTACCTTTTGTACCCGAGGAGGCACCAGCTACTGTTGAGGGGGAGGCCACTTCGGCTCGGGAGGCGCCACGCCACATTCAGCGCCAACACCCACCTCAGCAGATGATCGACAGCATCAGCGAATGCGTTACTCGGTCAAGGTCACAACATATCTCACACTTTGCTCATTCTGCATTTGTTGCTGATTTTGAACCCCGAGATGTTGGACACGCTTTGACGGATACGGATTGGGTCAATGCCATGCATGAGGAGTTGGAAAATTTTGAAAGAAATCGGGTTTGGGTTCTAGTTTCTCCACCCTCTGAGTGTCACCCAATTGGGACAAAATGGGTTTTCAAAAACAAACAAGGAGAGGATGGCCATGTAGTGAGAAACAAGGCCCGACTTGTAGCCCAGGGATATAGTCAGAAGGAGGGGATAGACTATGAGGAGACTTTTACTCCTGTAGCTCGTTTGGAGGCTATTAGGATACTCTTGGCTTTTGCTGCATCCAAAGGTTTCAAACTTTTTCAAATGGATGTCAAGAGTGCCTTCTTAAACGGCTACATAGAAGAGGAAGTATATGTGAGACATCCTCCCGGTTTCGAAAATCCCAAGTTTCCAAACCATGTTTTTAAACTTCACAAAGCTTTGTATGGTTTGAAGCAAGCCCCTAGAGCCTGGTATGATAGGTTGAAAACCTTTTTGCTTTCTAAGGGTTTTAAAATGGGATGTGTGGATAAAACGCTCTTTCTCCTCAAGCAAGGCAGTGATACTCTCTTGGTCCAAATTTACGTGGATGATATCATTTTCGGTGGTTCTTCTCACGCTTTGGTTGCCAAGTTTGCAGATACTATGAGCAGGGAATTTTAGATGAGCATGATGGGCGAGTTGACGTTTTTCCTCGGATTGCAAATCAAGCAATCTCGAGAGGGAACGCTTGTGCATTAGGGTAAGTATACCAAGGACATATTGAAGAAATTCGATATGGGTGAGACCAAGCCTCTTCCTACACCCATGTCGACCATGACGGCCCTGGATGCGGATGTGGATGGAGAAGCTATGGACCAGAAGGAGTACCGGAGTATGATCGGGTCGCTGCTGTACCTGACGATGACATGCCCGGACATTCAGTTCGCGGTGTGTCTTTGCGCGCGATTTCAGTCGTCGCCGTGCACTTCGCACCGTCAGGCGGTCAAGCGCATTATGAGGTACTTATCCTTCACTCCAAAATTTGGGATTTGGTATTCTGCTTCCTCCACCCTTTTCCCTTTGTGGTTATTCCGATGCCAATTCTGCTGGTTGTCGCATTGAGCGCATGTCCACCTCTGGGACATGCCAGTTTATTGGTTCTTCTCTTGTATCGTGGTCTTCTCGCAAGCAGTCTAGTGTCGCCCAGTCTACCACGGAGGCTGAGTATGTTGCTGCGGCTAGCTGCTGTTCCCAGTTGCTTTGGATGATGGCCACTTTGCGTGATTTTGGTCTGAGTTTTTCTCGCGTTCCTTTGCTTTGTGACAGCACGAGTGCTATTAGCGTTGCTAAGAACCCCGTGCTGCACTCTAAGACCAAACACATTGATGTGCGCTTTCATTTTCTGCGAGACCAATATGAGAAGGGTGATATCGACCTTCGTCATGTCGATACTCATTATCAGTTGGCTGATATTTTCACCAAGCCTTTGGACCAATCAACTTTTGCTAGGTTGAGAGGTGAGCTTGGTGTGTGTTTCCCCTTTTAGATGGGGGAAACATTTTGATTCTTGTACTATAAACTGACTTTGTGTTTTTCAGTTAGTTTCTTCTTGCATCTTTGCATTTCATCTTGCATATTTACATTCAGAGCTTCATGTATATAATCTGAAGAATGAAACTATGCTCTGTATAGTCTTTGCTCTGATGCTTTATGATGATGCTGTAGCTTATGCTCTTTCTGATCACTGTTACATGTTGTGAGCAGAGCTAGTTTATGAATGGTGAATACTGATTAATGAATTTAAACTTCTTGCAAATGTTCACCATTGAGATATGCAACTAGCATGTGTAGAATGTGTTGAAATCACTTGTGCTCTTCATATATGCTAGGTTGCTATGTGTCTTGTGTTGAGTCATTCACTTGCTTGGTATGTTCATATTCTGTTTAAAATCTGAACCAAGTTAAGTGAATTGGAAAGATCGAGATGGGATTGCTTGTCAGCACATCACAGTTTCGAGACTGTTTCTCATTGCACTTTGAGTTAAACTTGTGTTGTGTAGTGTATGACCGAAACTGTTGCTTGAAGCTTCTGATTGCTTCTACATAGGCTTCGCACAGTTGAAAAGTTAGGCAATGACAAGCTTTCAACCTCTCGCAATCACATGCTGAAATTTAAACTTGTGTAATTTAAACCGCTGCAACTCCGATAAAATTTGGATACACAAGTCTATGTTTCATTCTTGAGCATGATGATTGAACTGTGCAAGGGGTAGTTCACCTTGTATACATGGTTAGCACTTGTTTGACTTCCTGTCTATACATGTCTCGTGCTATTTTGATGGTGAATACCTTTTTGGCTGAAAACTGCTCTTTTTGCTCTCATGTTCATATTTCGTATCTGGTGATCAGTTTGAGCCTTTGCTAGCTTCTTATGGATGTTGTTGAGTCATCGGATCAGAACTGTGTAGAGCATCCTTGGACTCTTTTGATTATATTCCTGAAGCTGCTAACTTGCATTTTAACTCATATGCATCTTTGGAGGGAGATTTTCTGTCAAGGGGGAGAAATTTGAGTGCTTGTGCACAT
This sequence comes from Coix lacryma-jobi var. lacryma-jobi, assembly GCA_009763385.1. NCBI lineage: Eukaryota > Viridiplantae > Streptophyta > Magnoliopsida > Poales > Poaceae > Coix > Coix lacryma-jobi. The sequence continues at coordinate 94,829,221 of CM019825.1, forward strand.
TTGCTTGTTGGTGCATTTTCAACTAAGGGGGAGAAATATTGACAAATCATGAGTTCCCTGGGTTGTGTGCACTAGTTGAGGGGGAGTTTGCTAGTTGTGTTGAGCCTTTGCCTCTTTCTTGAGGGACTAGCAAACATTTTTAACTTTTCAATTGGCTTTTCAGCTCTTCAACTGGTATCGAACTTTCAATTGGTATCGAACTCTTTTGGTATTTGAGTTGGTAATAGTTGGTATTCGAGCTTTTTCGTGCTAGCGGTGTTGAGCCTGTTCTACCTGTTCTTGAGGGCTAGCTTTGCTTTGCTTGGTCGTGTCGAGCCGTTGCCCATGTCTTTGGGGACCAAGTTGTCCTGCTCTTTCCACTTGACCTTCTTCGACTTTGCTATGCTTTTGGGTCATTTGGTCGAGTTCTCTCTCCTTCTTCCTTCTTTCTTCCTTTCCATTATGATTTGTGTTGGTAGTTGACAATGCACTCATCAAGGGGGAGATTGCGGATACATGGGTGTATGTCGAGTCTCTGAGTGATGATTGATTGTCAACTGGGATGATGCGCATGTTCTTTGGCTTGTGTTGTGCAGGTGTCGAGCACGGATACAGTTATCAAAGGCAAGGTAAAGGTCAAGTAGAGACGTGCCGTGCCGATGGACCGAGAGTGGCGAAGGGCGGATGTGAGGCTTGGACTGAGGGACCGGCGGCCTGAGGATCCCCTGTGGTGGCTGACAGCCTGGGACAGCGACGAGCGGAGACTTGCGGGTGGACGGGGTGCACGGGCGGTGCATCCCATCTACGACTCGGTTTGGTGGTTGAGCCACAGAAAAACCACCGAGTGGACGGTTTCCAGGTTTGGGCCTCAAAACCTGGGCGCTGATGGTTTCCGAGTTTGGGCCACAAAACTCGGGCTTAGGACGGCTTCCAGGTTTGGGCCTCAAAACCTGGGTGCTGCGGGTTTGCTGAGTTTGGGCCACAAAACTCAGGTGCTAGTAGGCTGGTTTCCCAGTTTGGGCCTCAAAACCGGGGGTTGGCTGTGAAGGCTGGTTTCCCGGTTTGGGCCACAAAACCGGGGGTGCGACGTCCGGAAAAGGACAAGCAGAGCGGTGGTGGCACATGGCGGCAATCAGGAGGTTGCGTCGAGGCAACGCTACGAGTTGTGCGGGCGTGGCCGTCGGATCACGACCTACCTTGAGTTGGTCCAGAATAACCCTAGGGTTTAGCTGGTTCGCTCTGTAATTAGAGAGGGGTAGAGTAGGAATTAGAATTAGGATAAGTAGAGGGAGACACCCTCCTCCCATTCCATCTCAGTCATTTGCTCTTTGCTTCTAGGGTTTTCTGCTCTCCCAATCCCCTACTATAGCTAGCTGAGATCCGCAGAGAACCATACCTCTGTGTACTGGAGATTTTGAGGAAGTGAGGCCGTAACCTCACTGTTGTAGCGTGTGGTAGCCACACGGTTGCAGATCGATGTGTTGATTAACGTTTTGTTCGTGTTCTTCGTGTTCTTCGTTTCTCCGCGATTTTCCCATCACTCGATCTTCCTCTCTATTGCGTCTTTGCGAAATCCATTTGAATCAACTTGTTCTTTATAGTGAGGAGATCATTTCCACCAAAGGAATTCATCTAACTCCTCACGAACAAGTAGATCGGGTTGATTTCGTTTTCGTGGTGCTTTTTCGTTCATACTTCTCCCCTTTCGATTTCCCGGTGTTTGAATCAATTTGAGCGGATGATTTCTTGGGGATAGTCTCCTAACTACTCTGTGATCATCTTCTCCAAGTTTGGGAACGTGGGATTGAGTTTTGTTTCGGATTTGGGAGGATTCGTGAGAAGGGCGACCAAAATCGCCCTCTCTGTTCATCCGTGGATAGTCCGCCAGGTGAACCGCGGACAGTCCGCGCGTCGGGCTCGAGCCAGACCAGTGGCAGCGAGCCCCGACCACCTTGGTCAGATTTGACCGGCAGACAGTCCGACGTTGGTTTTCGTGGACAGTCTGGGAACTGTCCAGGGGACTTCAGCAGCGTTGCGGTTTTGCTCTTTTGGCCGGCGGATAGTCCGCCACCTGAGCCCGGACAGTCCGCCGTTGGGCAGACAGTCCGCGACCGTATAGGCAGACAGTCCGGGATCCTGCTGTAGCCTCCGGTTTAGTGCGTTTGCTCTCTCGGCTTGTTCGCTTGGTTTCCGGACTTCTCGTTTGGCCCTAGAGTTGATCAAGAAACCTCTCTAGATATCTTTGCTACTTGTTAGCTTAGGTATTTGGGAGTTTCTCGACGTAGCCGTCTATCTACGTTTGGGACTTGGTTTTTGAGGGTCGAAATTGCTCCGGCGCTTTTGCGTTTGGTTCGCTATCGCTTTGTGGTGCCTCGCTGTGATCCTAGGGATCATCCACCCTCTTCCAAGGGTCATGGGCATCACGTTCTCGGTCTTAGCTTTCGGGGGTTGATTTTGGGACAATCGGCCAAAGTTTTGGGAGAAATTTTTGTGGCTCCCATTCACCCCCCCTCTGGTCGCCTTGCTATTGCATTTTCGGTCCTTCAGCTTGTGCTTCGCGGGGACGTACTTCTCCTTGCGCTTGCCGGAGGCGTACTTGTGCCCATGGTCCGCCTTGCTGAAGGTCTGCTTGTTCTTCTTCGGGCAATTGGCGATGAAGTGGTTGGGGTCGCTGCACTCGAAACATCCCGAGCGTCCTCCTCCGCGGCGACGGTTCATGCGGTTGTTGTCGAACCACGAGAACCGGTTGGCGAGCAATGCCACCTCGTCATCCCCCATGAACTCCAGCTGCTCCTCTGTAACAGAAAGAAGAGAAGAGAGTGCAAAGCCTCCAGAGGGGTTAGCAGAAGAGCCAGAAACCAAAGCCATTGACGGGCCAGAAGGATTTTCATAAGAAGCCCTCGCCATGGCGTCAATCTCACTGGACTTGAGCTTACTGAAGAGCTCGTCGCAAGTGAGGGTCTCATAGTTAGCCGATTCGATGATCGCCTGAACTTTCGAGTCCCACACCGACCGATCAAGAGTGTGCAAAAGCTTCAAAGCTCTCTCATGATCGTCGAAGGGCAACAGCTTCTTGTTCGCCCTCATCCTGTTGACAATCACCTGAAAGCGAGCGAATAAACTTTCTATGCTCTCGCCAGGCATATGTCAAAAGTTCTCATACTCTCGCTTGAACGACTCGTAGAGACGGGTTTTGACTTGAGAGGTTCCCTCATGGAAACGCATGAGGGCAGCCGAAATCTCCTGAGCCGTAGTGAGGTGAGAAGCGCGATCAAACTCGGACATGCTCAAACAGGAGAAAAGAGCATTACGAGCTCGGAAACCATCCGCGCCTAGGTTTTGAGGCCCAAACCTGGAAACCGTCCACTCGATGATTTTTCTGTGGCTCAACCACCAAACCGAGCCGTAGAGGGGATGCACCGCCCGTGCACCCCGTCCACCCGCAAGTCTTCGCTCGTCGATGTCCTAGGCTGTCAGCCACCACAGCTGATCCTCAGGCCACCGGTCCCTCAGTCCAAGCCTCACGTCCACCCTTCGCCACTCTCGGTCCATCGGCACGGCACGTCTCTACTTGACCTTCACCTTTCCTTTGATCACTGTATCCGTGCTCGACACCTGCACAACACAAGCCAAAGAACATGCACATTATCCCAGTTGACAATCACTCATCACTCAGAGACTCGGCATACACCCATGTATCCGCACATGTTCATTCCTGAGGTGCGTCATTTGATCTCGATATGTAGACCTTGATAACTACACCTCTCGATATGGTGTCACTCATGTTCTGCGTTCGCCCAGCAATTTGAAGTGAAACATCAGTTGTGGAAGCTGGCAGCATCTTGCTTAGTGTGCATGTTCTTGTAGATCTAGGATCTTCACTCTGTAGAATTTGGGAGTTGACAAACTCCTCTATGTTTTGCTCAAGAGTGTGTCCTGCTCATAAAGACAAGGTAGAGAACAAGTGCATGGGCTCTGTTGGTGGAAAAACACCAACAGAACCAAAAGTTTTGTTCATTCTAACCTTAGGCACATTGAACAAGATAAACATGTTGTTTATGTATTCTATTCAAACTTAACATGAGTGATAGGATCAGAAGATGAGCATGAAAGTAGCATCTTAAAATATTTAACAGATTAGATTGCTTAACCCAAGGAAGGATAACCTATGCATAATGTGTTGATCTTTTTATGGTTGTGATATATCATCTTCCAAAGGTTGGATGCACAAAATTTTAGCTCATTAAGATAGTGAGATTCAAGAGAGTAAAGCTAGGAACAAAGAACAAAGAACTGAACATGTTGAGTTGAGTAGGGTGGATTAAGTGAGGTGCAACCTAAACATGTTTGGTTCTTTATTTATGCGCATACCAGAATCAAAGAGAAGCTTTTAAAGTGATGGTCATATACCTTGAAATGTTACTTTATCATTGAAGAGTGATTGTGTCAAACCACCTTGTGGAAGCTTCTCTTGTCTAGCTGGTTGTGTTCATGAATGGCTTGTCTTCTCTTGTCTATCTCACAGTGGGCCAGCTGAGTCTTGTTCACAATAGGTCCAGACGATGGAGACTTTGTCAACTATTTTCTTGATTTCTAGGCTCGGGTACTATCTCTCCATCTTTGAATTCTTGCAATGTAGTGGCTTCATCCTTCATGATGTCTCCCTCAATTCCTGGCAGTTGGTTCTTCATTTGTCGGTTGAGTCAACGTCTTCTCTTGGTTTTCTTCGGCTGCTCATAAGTGGTGTAGTTGTTGAAAAAGCAGCAATCCCTTTGATCGAAGATCCAAAAGTGGACATCTCCAGGTCCGACGTAGATGACACATTGGTGGTGTTCAAGAACGATCTTCCAAGAATGAGTGATGGATCATATTCTTCTCCTTAGCTAGGGCAGCGTCTAGTGACTCATACTAATCAAAGTGGTGAGTAGGAGGTCAAAGTGTCTTGAAGCTGTATTTCTCCTTCCTACCCTTGATCATGAAACAAATCTAGACAACAGAATTGTGCCTCCCCCAAGCTGGCTTGTGAAATAGGTGGATATTTCTTCAACAACATGCTCATGAGTTGAAATTGTAGGTCTTGTTGTTGTTGAAGTTCTTCCACCTCATCCCTCAAACTAGCTCTTGTGTTGCAATAATTAGAAGTGAGGAGAACTTTCACTGCTTGTCTTCGTAGTGAACCACCAACATACTTCCTTCGGACAACACATAGATATTGTAATGTAGTGGCATATCATCACCTTGATATATGTTGTTGGTGTCGGTGTTGATGTCTTTGACAATGATGAGTGTAGGCATACATTGACCCATACGGGGTGAGTTGCATCCTACTCGTCATCAGTGTCCTGGCTTAGGCCTTGGGATGGCTCAAAGCTTGGCTGCCTTCAACATCAGTAGTGACTTGTCTGATGATGAGTTTTGCCTATCCATGGGTTGGGTTTTGGATCTTTAAGTTCACACCATGAACAAGCAAATCTCATCTCCTACAAAAATTTAGTGGACACATACCCGAAGGATTGCACTGAATTTAAAACATGGGTTGTTATCCATAACTTATGTGTTATTCATCCATGCTAATGAAAATGATGATTTTAGGATTACTTTAGCATAGACTAGCATTTTATGTGTTGGCTGCATTTTAACAAGGTTCAAGGCAAAGATACTTGCAGTAGAAGATAAATTGAAATAAACTTTAATTCTTACAGTTCTTTCATCCATGATGAATGAGCTGAGTCTTCATTATGCAGTCATCACATGCCTTGCTTCATCTCTGATGGGAATTCATCTCAGGACCTTCCCAAAGTGTATTTAAAGTTCTCTGCAGGGGTTAGTCCAACAAAATATCCAATGTCTACACAAGCTAATTTCAGATCAATAATCAAACCAAACTCCGTGTCTAATTTGATTAGGGTAGACTATTTAACCTAAGCACGACGCTTAATTTAAAAAGCCTATGAAAGTACCCAATGGAAGTACTTTCAAACCGAAATATACTAGCATAGACAAAGGTAGCATGAAAGCATAAAAGAGATTTATTCAAATAAAGATGAAAGAGTATGATCACAGTGAGGATTTTTTTTCTTTTTTTAATATTTTTCTAGATGCAGATGACATGAATGCATGCAAGGAACTTGATATGAGAAAACATAAACTAAATGGAGTGGATGAAAGGATGATTCAGGGTAAACATGCAGTGGAATGTAAGGAATTAAAAAGATAACCACTCATAAAGTTTAAATTCCATGAGCAAGACTGTCTCACCTTGATCATACTTACCATGAATCACAACTGGAACTTGTGAGTGGCGCAGCGTAACTATCCATCACATGAGATGAGAGTTGAATTCTTGTGACGACGACCTTTTCTCCAATCTGCACATGGTTAGAATATGTATACACAAACCTGTGAGATGGCAGGGCTCCAAAATTAATGATGGGTCTTGAATGTTCAGGCACTCTGGGTTCTTCATTCTTGTGGAAGCTCGCCATAAGGTCAAAACGACATCTAATGTCCTTTCTATTCCACACTCAACAGAACAAGGGGTAATCCTACTAAAGCTAGTGGTACACTAAATTAGCAGACATCAAGATCATTATCAAAATCTTTACACCAATTGCTTCCCCGGCAACGGCGCCAAAAATGCTTGTTGACGTTTGTTAACGCAAATAGAATATGAAAGATTCTGCAAGCGCACAGAACACCATTGTAGCATTTTACCGGGAGTATTCTAGGATCGTTATTTATATTTTACCATAGGGAAACAAGGGTCAAGAATCTGAGAACTCACTATCATGCATCTACTAACTTAGAGTACTAATTAGACAAATGCAGGAGTAATTGATATATGATATATATGATAACGAAAGCACATCAAAGAGAATTCATGATAAATGTATAGATAACTATAGTGGGAGGACAACGGGAGAGATCAAGGTTCCTATGTTCTTCTCTATTACTTGGGTTCTAAAGTAACAAAGATGAAAAGATATAGCAGTCATAAACATTGGCACTTTGGAGCAACAGTACCTTTCTGACTCTCGAAAAAGACTGGGAAGAAAGTAGTCAGGGGAAGGCTGCCAAAAGCTCTACGAAAACATCAATCCGAACGTGGTGGACTACGAAGGCCTAACAAAGCTGTCACCCCTGGGGCTACCACAACTATTCCGTGGGATTGAGCGCAACCTCAGGTAACCTATAGACTAAACACCATGTCTAATCTATCGATTACTACTCTAATTACCTAGCATAACTAGAGCACTCAATACTGTGACAGAACCAACCAATTTATAAGAGCACAAGTACGAAAACCTCTGCCGGGGCAGCTGAATTAGCACACTTGAGCCCATATAAACCCGGTAGTCCGTGAAATCCTGAGGGATTTCAAACTTTTATAACATCTCAGCCAAGATCGCATGGTCAAGCAAATACAAATCATGTTCACGGAGCTTTGCAGCGGAAATAAAATTACAATAGAGTTCACAAATAATAATGCAACTTGAAAATACTTTGAAACAATATAGCTTTGAAATGAATATGATAACATAAGTTGAAATATTTTGCTAGCTTGAGTGACATCCTCTAACAACAGCATAAAGAGAAGAAGTAGGGAACTGCCGAGCCCACCAGCACTGGCCATCACCTTTCGGCGGACCTAACCTTCACCTGCAACAAGGTGGGATAAACCCTGAGTACTCGAATGTACTCAGCTAGACTTACCCGTCGGAAACCAAAAATAAAGAGACACCAAGGAGTATGCAAGGCTGATATAAACAGTAGAGCTGGCATAACTTTATTTGCAAAAGGAGCTTGAGATAAAGGGTTCATCATTTAATTATGTGAGCAGTCATCTTTTATCCTATTCCTTAAACTCTAGGTTTTGCACCTGTACTAGAGCACTCACTTGAATCTAGCAAACAAATACATAATACCATATCAGGTTTGCTTATCAATATTTTAGTTGAACCAACAAATGTCACATGGAGTTGTATCGTGGTGAAGCTCGCCATAGTTTCCCACTAACCGGGGGAGACGGCGACTCGAATCGAATTTCAAACCAGCTGGTGAAAGACCTTTAATACCAGCCCACACTTTCCCCGTCGGGTCCATGCATTGGGCAACCGCTCGATGCTTGTTCGTGGTGGTAATCGTCGTGGTTCAAGCACGGACCGCCCAATTGGAACCTGGTGATGGCCTCTCGCGGCAGATCACATTTCCATACTAGAGGGCGCGACACGGGTCGAAACCGGCCCGAACAGCTTCTAACCGGCTTTGGGGTCGATGATTACGGCACCGACATATCCCTAAGTAAAAGGGCGCGTTCAAAAATGAACGAGGGCCAACATCGATACAAACCTACACGATCCAACGGACGGACTGCCCCCAAGTTCCAACTTGGTGCCTTGCCTTCCAGTCGACCGTATTTCATTACTACTCAGGTTCTTTTCCACGATAGCAAAATATAGCCAACCGTGATCCGGTAAATACCCATCAGGGTATTATGGAAACATTCTTAACTACTACTTTTATTAAGCAAGCTAAGCAATTCTACATTGTAAATAAATAACAGGATAACAAGGTAGATATTAATCAATAACCAAGGAATGGTAATGCAGCAAGTAGGATTCATTCCAACTCCTAAACCTAATGCATCACAGTATAAAAGGACTCAAGTAATTTTAATTGCAAAAGATAGGAGGCTTAATATGCTCCGGGGCTTGCCTGGGAACCAACACTAGGTTAGTGTTTGTTAGGTGATACTCGATTGGCGAGCATCTCCGCTGTATCACTTGCTTAACTCCGCATCTTCGGGATGATCCACCAAACACCGTCTTCGGGTTTAGCCTCATCATCACGTCCTTCACGATGTATCTACCGTTACCTAAATGAGATGCGCAATGCAAGCGTATGAATGCAAGGGAAACGCTTACGAAGAAACACAAACATTACTAATGACTTCGCATAAGCAATCAGGATAACTATTAAAAGAATACATAGCTCTAACTCTCAACATGGCATGATCACTTCAGCAGGTTCATATTTAGTAAAAGTGTGACACGGTTCATTTGGCACTCATAGAGGCTAGCTATAACAATCAATCAAGGCTACATCGCATATCACACAAATGGAACACATGTATGCACATATAGCTTCTACTTTAGTTAAGCAAGTCAACCATCATTATCTAACATATTTATATAATACGTCAAGTTAATTAATTTAACAACATCAAATACACAAACTAAACATTATCAAGTCATGACATAGCATCAAAGATCACATAATCAACATTAAGCTATAGCAAACAAGTTCGGTTAATTTATACAGTTTGGACAGCAACACACCATGTACTTTAAATAGACATAACTGGAGCTACACATATCCAAACAAGGTGATCCTAGACTTGCTGGAAAGCTAAAGAAATTATCTACAACTTTTTTATTATCACTTAAGCATGATTCAGCCATTAAAAAGACCAAACATAACAGACAAGCACCTCTGTCCAAACTTTGGACAGAATATTACATTCATCTTCAAACAACCATAACTAGAAATCTAAAGCACCAAAAGACTTGACATAAGACTTATTAGGAAGCTTATTAAGTTTTCTAAAACTTATTTATAATCATCTCAAGATGATTAAGCAGTTATCAAGGCTAACCAACTCAAACAAGTAAATCTGTCCAGATTTGGACAGATTCTGACCTCTAACTTTAAAGACATGTAACTCAAGTTCTAGACCACCAAAAATAGTGATCCAAGACAATTTAGAAAGAATATGAAAAACACTACAACTCTTCTATTAACACTAAGACATTATTCATAACTTAAACTAGTCAAACAATTCATTCTTTCAGATCTGCACAGAAAGTATGCAAAACCGGATAGCAAATTTGTAAAATCTATAAATCCTTAACTACTGGGCCTAAAATCATGAAATTTTGGGACAAGCAAGATAAAGAAGTTATCTACAACTTTTGTATAGAACACATCTACAGAAAATATCATTTTCCTTACGAACTAATCACCACAACAGAAACTGTACATGCAGCTATTTCAGCATATTAATAAACTCACTTCACTACTTATTTAGTTAATCATTTGAGCACACATATAAGCTATTAAACACTTTTAACCATCATAAACATGTCATACAATAATCATCTCAGATTAATATTCAACAAAACAAGCATACACACATATACATGTTTATATATCACCAGGCTTTCATTAATAAAAGAATTAACAAACATAGGCATTATTTTTAAGCGATGTTGCAAACACCAAATTTGGAGCTCATATTTTTAATGAGGATAGATAATTCCAAATCATGACTACTGTAAAAAGATTATATGCTCAGGTTTTATAAATTATTTATTCAAAACATGGCAAGTTTAATTCACAAAATGCATGTGAGAGCAACAAAATTCCATAAATTATATTTTCTGTAAACACATGGCCATGATCAAATTATCTAAGCTACAACAACATCCTAGGAAGGCAGGGGAACTACCTTTTCTATTTTTACATGCAAACATTTATCACAAATCATTTAAATCCAATTAAATGAGCTGAAAGCAAAATAAATACATAACTAAATCATACATGCACCAATAATTCTGAAATTTTTATCACGGCACGCATGACATATGACAAGCCTACAATAAAAATTTCATAGAAAACTAAGCCATACCACAACAGATATCATTTTATTCCTATTTAATGCTATTTAACACAAATAATTTCTCACAGCAGAAACTTTCCACTAACATACATCATATAAGACATTCACTGGATAGAGCTACTCGCAGGGATTCCAAAAAGTTCTCACTCGCAATTTTTGGACAAACACACAATTTAACACGCATTTCCAAAGTTTCGGCCAGATTTATGAATTAAACAAAAATGAAAAACAGAAAACCTTTTTACATCGGGAACCCTAGAACCTGCAGAAATCATTTAAGGACTTATTAGAAAACACATGAGTCATGTCATTTATGCAAAGTGAAACAAGAAAGAGTTTCAGCTTTACTAGATAGTCCCTCACCATTGATTTCACGGGAAAAAGCTTCGGGACGGAGAGGGAGGCGGAGGGGGCTCGGGCTAGGGTTGCTGGAGCCGCTGCTTGTCGCTGTTGGTCGCTGCTGGGGTTGCTCGCCTGCTGATCCAGAGCTGCTGTCGTCGTGCTGCTTGCTGCTGGCACAAGCCGCTGCCTGGCTACTGCTGTCGCGGCCAGAAAGAGAGGGCGCGCGGTCCAGGAGGGCCGCGGCCTTCTGGCTGGCGCCGGCTAGGAAAAGGAAGCGGGAGCAGCAGGGAAGGGAAGGGAAAGGGAAACCGCAGGGAGGAGCTGCTGGAGGCCGGTCTGCTGCTGCCTTGGAGGCCATGGAGAAGTTTGATGCTGGTCTCTTTCTGCCGTTCCGCTCTGGAGGAATGAGAAGGGAGCTCGTTGTTTTCTCTGGAGCTTGTCCATGAAGGGACCAGAGAAGAGAAAGGAAGAGGGAGAGGAGGCAGACAGCACCGTCCCTCTGTTTCTTGCGTGAGGGGGAGAGGGTCGCCGCCCTATTGCGCCAATGGGAGGAGAAGGCGCGGCAGACGAGACCTCGGGACGCAGGCGCGAGCTCGCGGCGCGGGCGTGACCTCGGGAAAATTTCCCGTCAAATTTTTGTCAGAATTTCTTTCCTAATCTGGCAGGTTTCCGGAAACTTTCAGTTAAAATCAAAAATTCTAAATACCGATCAAACAGACTCTGATTCCGACGAAATTAATTTTGTTGTCGTCATCTCGACGAGTACTCCGATTTTTGTTAAAGGCGCTTAGTCAAATTCCGAATCGTTTATCCAGTAACGATCGTCGACGGCAGCTTCGCGGTGACCGAAATTACGATTTCGTAGAACAGACTTAACTTATTTCTCGAACCTGAAAACCGCGTTGTATCTCATCTTGCGAGCTCGTTTTCACCTTTTTCGGCACCGATCTAGGTCTCGGCCATAAAAACGAAATTTGTTCCTTTCGATCTGTACTACAACTTTTGTTTAAGGCACACTGACATGCGAACACCTAAAAATACCGTTCAACTCCGGTCAAAGCGGTCACCCGGTAGGATCCAGATTACGGTCTCTCGTCGGCCGGAATATTTTTCGGTCGTCTGCTCAACATAAAACTTTCATAACTTTTGCTCGTGAGTCCATAAATAATTAATTAGGCATATAAATAATTGATTAGGCATAATTGCAAGACTTGGTTGAACCCGAATGATTTTCTTCAGTTAATAAGCCGTTATAGGTAAAGCTGTGACTCGTCATTTCATGTGACTTTTTGATTCCAAACTTCGCAAAACTTTTCCACCAGTTACTATAGATAGGAATGGAGGTGGGTCACATGAAAAATCCATGTTCAACATAAATTCTGAATATTCATAATTTAACAATCATTATCAACTGGCTCGATTAATTATTTCCCGAATAATTGAAACCGAGGCTTTGTTTCCGAGGTTGATTCCAAAACCTCTGTCATTACTGACAATACTAGAAATTATTTCTCGATCATCACCTGATAGAACATGTCTATGTTAAACTGTCTGCTCGACTGGCGTCAAACACCTGGGTTGTTACAAATACGAGCGAAGATCCCATGCCAAGATATAACAACTATACTAATCATATAATAAAGCATAAAGTAAATAGAGAAGATAAATATATTAAAGCATAAGTCTTATAAACAAAAGATACAAAGACATACCAAAACTCTGAAGACTCCTCCAGAACCGGAGCGCAGCTCCGCTCTCCCTAACTCCCGACTAAAGCTAAGCTATTGCATTAGAAAATCTAAACCTAATTCTCTAGAGAGGAGAGGTTATCCTTCGAGGGACGCCTCTACAAAGACTCCCTAGATGATGATGTGTTGCCTTAGGGGGGGTCCTGGGTTTATTATATAGGGGCTCTTGGCTTCCCCTCCACCTTGGGCAAGCGATGTGGGACTAAATCCTTCGCCATATACACATGGGCCTTAATGGGCCAAAACACGTTGAAGAGGTCGGTTGGAGTGCGTCATGCGAAGGGGGGGCGAGTTTGGGCCCTACACCAGACCGGTCGGTCTAGGGGGGAGACCGGTCGGTCTGCCTCTATGACAGGTGGGCCTCGCCTTCCGTGGGTCGCCTTCTCATGTCTTCTGGAATGTTCCGGAATGTTCTAGAATCTTCCAAGTCATATCCATTGAGGACTCTCGCTCCGGAATTCCAAATATAGCAAATCATATGTCCGTTTCGATCGTATCGACGAGGTATTCGCAATGGTGTGCTCTGTTTCATCACTCGAGATACTTTTATATGGTAAAAACATGTATGTCCTACAAAACAAGTGAGAGCAGCAAAACTCGTGGAACTTGTTAGTTTCAAACCCAACAACTATGCCTTGAGATTCATTTAGTGTCATTTCATGCAATAGTTGATGGTATAATATTGACATTAAGGACCGTCAACAATCCCTAAAAAATCATCCGCTCAAATCGACTCAAACTCCGGGAAATCGAAAGGGACGGTGCAAGAACGAAAAAGTCGCCACGAAACTTGAATCGACCCGATCTACTTGTTCGTGAGGATTGAGATGAATTCCTTTGGTGGAAATGTTCTCCTCACATCAAAGAACAAATTGATTCAAGTGGATTCAAAAAAGACGCAACAAGGAGGGAGATCGAGTGTTGACACTTCTTAATGCATTTGCTTATAATAAACTTTAATAAACTGATTCTAGCAAAAGCCTTCAGAAATGTACAGGACACTCCTAGCATCATTTAATGTCAAGTTGTCATCCCTAACATGATACTAGAAATATAAATTATATGTGACACTAGCTCAAAAGATATAAACAAATATTTATCCGCAAGCGCACAGATAAATATACCTATTGTAGCAGCATTTCACCCACGTTATCTAGGTATCGTTTATTTATATTTTACCGAAGATAGTAACAAAACTGGGAACTAGTAATTAAATATGTTTCAAGGGTAGCAGAGATTATTATTCATTCATTCATTCACTACTCATATGTCTAAACAGGGGTAAGACAAGGTAAAGATAAATAATAATAATAATAACAGCAGGAATTCTAGAGATAGAGCGAACTACATAGATCAAGCAGAGAGTGAGGTGATTAATTAAGAGATTCGAATCCTAAGTTACTTCATATCTACTAAGCCTAGTGATTACTCTAATCAATATACAATCATTTATAGCCAATTAATCCATCATCCATGATCAAGGGACATTACTAAATTAGAATCAAGAACAAAGTAATGAATTCTAACTTGCAAACGCGTCCTACTAAGATCTACACTCGGAGGGAGGACTACAAAGGACTCAACAAGACTGTCACTCCTGCGATCTACCTCTCGACCCGTAGCATAGGATGCATTCGCAGGTAAACTTAGCCTAAACACCATGTTTACACTAGTTTGACCACTTAACTCTATCCGGGGTAAAGCTAAGTATTTTACGAACATGATCATAAACTCTATCATAATCAGATCTATATTAAATATATAACTAGAATAAACTCCAGAACTGAATAAACTGAAATATATTAAAGTAGCATAAAGTCGAATAAAGATACAAATTACCGAGTCTTCGACAATGATCCGGAGACTCAGACGAAGCTTCTAGCCGGATATGCCGACGAAGTTGCCTGCCTCTACTTGAATCTAACTAGACTAAACCCTAATCTTGATGTAGAGCTCTAACTCTTTTCTCTAGAAACCCTAATTTCTGTCTTGTCTTCTGATCTTGATCTGCCTAATGATCTGGAGGAGGGTCAGGGGTCTGGTTATATAGCCCTGGGCGCGGAATCGTGATCGTTGGATCAAACCGACTTGGGGTACGGTCAAGATGCATCCTGGAGGTCGGTGGAAGTAGCTTGCAGAGGACGGAAGCGAGAGGCCTCCGTGGCCGACCGACCGGTGGGCCCTGTGGGACCGGTCGGTCCCACAGGTCAGCCTCCTTTGGTGCCTCTTCTCGTGGTGTCTCGTGGTGTCTCGTGGAGTCTTCTAGAGATATCCCGACGTGGCGGTGAAGAAATCTGCGTCGGGTTCCTTCTTGGAGAAGCAATATGGTTGGTTTTCCTGTTTAATCCCTGGAAAATGTAGAATCACCAAAACTCATGGAATTTGTTAGTTTAAACCTTCTATTTCTAAGTTGGCAATCCTTTTTGACATTTATTCAAGTCTTGTTGATGGTAAATAATGATAGTTAATAGACGTCAACAAACTCCCCCAAGCTAAACTTTTGCTAGTCCCTTAGCAAACATAAGGTTCTGAGAGTAAAATTATAAACTTCTCAAGCCATCAACTGAAAACTTTCTTAAAAGAATTTGGAAGAATTTTCACATGTTCCTTTCGCCAATCTTTTACCTTAGTTTAGAATAATTGAAAGTTAGAAGCAATCAAGTCAAGCACTATGTCTCAAATTTCTCATTCCAACTTTTACTCCGGAGTTTTGCAAGGTTTTCATAAAAGTTCAGAGAACTCCTGTATGACATTTTTCATATATATTTAGAATTAAAAACATACCTTACTAAGTCGAAGTTCTGGGCTTAGGGAGAGAAATGTCATACTCTTAGATCAAGCATTTGAGACCCTTTCAAATTTGTCAACTCTTACTGGTATATTGTAATTAGAGGGACCATGGGCTGTCATTCTTTTTCATATTTTTGTCACACATTTTTCTTTTCTTTTCTTTTCTGAGGTAGTCGGACACTTGTCCCTTTTTCTTTCCTCTGTATCATATTTTTGCATAGCCCATGCCTCTAACACAATACTACTTTGGAAGAGTGAATCTTTTACTTTTATAGAAACTTGATCTTTAGAGCATGATAAACCTCTCTACCATAGCTAAAAACTTAAACAGAGCAGGCAACCTTGAAGTATGAATCATTTATTATCAGGCTTATGTCATACAAGTTCTCGTCATATGTTTGAAGTTTTCAAAATTAAAATTCCGGAGATTTGTTGAAACTAAGAACAAGATAAATAGCAGCTTAGACTTTTTCATCCCTATTTCTCAACTATCCAAACTTTTGGTTAAGATTTCAATTAAGAACTTGGAAGAAAACATGTTGTAGTTGAAGCTATATTAAGCAGTTTTTTTAAATACATATATTCTACATCAAGATTATTTTATTTGAAAACTAAACAAATACTAGCTAAACATAAACAAAAAGTAAAAAGAGGGGTACAACATACTTACCTCGGGAATAGGGGGTCCTCCCCCGAGCTAGTTTTATTCGTACGGTGGTGGTGGCTGAGGTGGATTAATTCCCATCTGCCCGAAGAGGTAGCAGAAATTCTGGTTCGTCTGGGCGCCTTGATGATGTATTTCTTCAAGAGTGTGGCGCATATCTTCTTGACCCGTTTCAAGATGAGTAAGACGAGTGTTGATGCCATGAAAGTAGGGGTCTCTGTGGTACGGGAACTGGTGGTGTGGCTGGTATTCTGGGTAACCATGGGTAGCATGGTAAGAGTATGGATGATGAGTGGCGTCATGAACACCTCTCCCAGAGAAAGACATTCGTCCTCCCTGGAAGTCATACATCGTATCCTCTTCGTGATGTGGTGGAGTGTAGTTGCGAAAATTTCCTTGCCCCCATGAATCTTGTGGTGTATGTGGCTCATAGGCAGTAGTATCTTCCTAGGCTTGATGGTTTGATGAAGATGGTCCAGCTCGTTCGAATCCTTGATATAGGCTGGTCCGGCAGGTGTAGCGTCTTCTCCTTGATATCTTGGGGCAGCGTTTCTAGTAAATCTTGCGGAGGGGCTTCTTCCTACTCCCGCGCCGGGTCTCTGCAGGTTAAGCAAAAAGGTTTCCACGACATACAGACCAAGTGATCTGTTTGGCAACTCATATTCATTTGTATAACCTTTATATTGCATATAGAGTTTGTTATTTCTTTTCTTAATAAGATGTGCTTGGCTGAAGAAGTAGAAACCTATGACTGGTCGTGGAGTGGAGATGTACATAATATTTCCATTCAAGTTGAGGTTTCCGGCAAGACGAGTAACCCAAGAAGTGATGGATATAGGGCCTTGTAGAGTGTGAATGTAAGGCCAATAGTCTACCAGGAGTTTTACTGGTGAAATTTTAGTTTTCTTAACCATAGCATACATAATCTTTAACTCCTCAGTTCTAACAATACGCCCTTCTTGTCTAGGAAAGAGAGTAAAGCCTAGCCACTTGTGCATCACCCTTAATGTGGGGTTGTGTATATCATTGGTGCAAGGGTGATGGTCTGTTTTCTTACTAGTGATGTCCTCCCAGAAGCTATTTCTATCAAAGTTTCTTAAGGCGACATCTAAATCTATAGTGCAGGTTTCAGGAAAGCCCAGATTTAGGCTGAACTGCTTTCATGTGAGAGTGAAAGGTTCGTTGTACAGCCTAAAATAGACATACGTGTCATCCGAAGAAAGAGTGCAAAGAAATTCTAGAGTGAGCAATCTACAACCTTCTTCGGAGAGCTCCCAAGTGTTCTCCCACCCAATATTATGAAAAACTAGATTGAACTCAGAGTCCATACCTGTATCTCGAAGAAATTGTGAATCGAAGGTAGGAGTG
Source organism: Coix lacryma-jobi var. lacryma-jobi (assembly GCA_009763385.1). Taxonomy (NCBI): domain Eukaryota; kingdom Viridiplantae; phylum Streptophyta; class Magnoliopsida; order Poales; family Poaceae; genus Coix; species Coix lacryma-jobi. The sequence goes on from CM019825.1 coordinate 94,846,790, forward strand.
TGAGTGTACTCTTTATCGCGGTAATGCCTGAATAGGTCCTTCTCATAGGTTGTTTGGAGCTTGATGTGCCTTTCATGAAGAAGATCACGTGGCTCGGACCGGCTTGTGGTAGAGGATCGAGGCAGGGATGACGTATCCATGTCCGAGCCTCCTTGTGATGAGCCAGCACGCGAACGGCTTCTTGTTGATCGGAAAGTGAGCGTGTTCTTCGCCTTTTTTAAGAAGTTGCTCATCTTTGCTGTAGGAACAAGAGAACACACAAACAAAGCTAGTGGAACAAGTGAAGGTTAGAAGAAATAGATGTCAGAGAGTTAGCGGTCCAAAAGTTAGTAGTCCAGGAGTCAGTCGTTCAAGTTGATAATTTTATTTCAACTTCTCCTAGTTTATTAACTAATTGGGCAGCACTTCCCCTCTCTTATTGATTTCTCTTGCTTGCTCCCACTTTCCCTTGCTAGAGATTTCTACTTGCTATTTGCTTCAAAGCTTCTTCCTCCCTACTCTTTATTTTTCTCACTCAGAAACTACCAAAAATGAAGAGCTAAGCAAACTCCAAATTGGAATTCCAAATTTTGAAGTGAGGTTGGTGTTTCTGAAGAGTGGAGTGTGTGGAGAGTGTGAAGAATACTTGCCAATTTATAGGGGGAGAAGGGGGTGGCCGGTCGGTCTAGTGGTGGGACCGACCGGTCCCCTGTGGGGCCCACTTTCTTCCATCTTGCTCCCTTACCTACCTTGCTCAAGTTCCCACTCTTGGGAGTATATGCCGACGGTTGCATGTGGTGGTAGGTGGGATGAGTGGTTGTGAGTGCATGTGATAATATGAAATGATATGATGTGGGCCCCAGGTGTCTGTAGGTCCGTATGTCTCCTGTATTTGTACAATGCAAATATAAAGAAAATTGCTTTTATGAAACTATAGAAAATGAGGATTCTAAAGATGAAATTCTTAAATATTTTTGTTGCCGTAGTAAATAATACTTACGGGATTCGTAAATATTAATTACGTGGGGCTAATTTTATGATGCAATGAATTTTTATTATTAAATATTTTTATATGCATGAGAAAAATAAATATGAAGGTGCAAAAAGTAAATGCTGATAACTACCGAGTTACCTCCGGCGAAGGTTCGGGGTTTAAAGTCCAACGAATTGGACTCTCCAGTCTTCTTCATTCTTCTTGATGGGTGTCCACTTCTGGAGATAGTAGTTTTGTTTCTTGAGTTTTATGGTCTACTAGAGTTGAGCATTGTTCGGGCCGTGGTTTGAATGAGAACTTTTCTTCCTTTCCATTTATGGTGAATTTGATTTCTCCAGCTCAGACATCAATATGGGCCTTAGCGGTGCTCAAAAATGGTCTTCCGAGAATGAGTGATACTTTTGATTCTGGGTGCATTTCTAGTACCACGAAGTCTACTGGTACGAAGAACTCTCTAATCTTGACTGGGATGTTCTCAACAATTCCTATGGGGTATCTGAGTGATTGATCAGCTAGCTGAAGACACATTGGTGTTGACACAAGTGCTGAATGGTTGAGCTTATAGTAGACTGATGCGGGCATCACACTAACACTAGCTCCAAGATCGCACAGTGCATTGCTAAACCGTTGATTTCCAATTGAACATTCAATAGTGGGGCATCCTGGGTCCTTTTTCTTTTCTGGTATTTGATTGAGGATGGCCGCACTACATTCTTCTGTTAGCTCGATTACTTCAGTAGTTGGCAGTGGTCGTTTGTTGTTAAGTATATCCCTCACATACTTGGCATAGGTAGGTACCTGTAATGCATCTAGCAGAGGAATATTAATATATAGTTTCTGAATTACTTCAACAAACTTACTGAACTGTGCATCTAGCTTTGTGTTTCGATTTCTGCGTGGGAATGGTAGAATGTTGGTGTCTTGAAAATCTATCGGTCTTTCTTCATTTTGTACTTTAGTTTCTTGAACTTCGTCATCTCTTTCTTCTGCCCTTGGAGGTGTTACTGGTGCTGTCTGTCTTCTTTGTGCTCCTTCTGGGTATGGCGGATCTCGAGTGGTTCTCCCATGTCTAGTGGTGATCCCCTTAATCTGCTCATGGTTAGTGGTAACAGGCAAAACAACAACCAATCGTGATATTTGAGTTTCTATTCTCTTATTATAATTGAGTTGATCTTTAATGGCAGAAGAAAATTCATCCATTTTAGCATTCATGTTTTCAAGAGTTTTATCATTTAAAGCAAGTCTTCTAGTAATATTATCATTTATCCTGGCTTGTTCTAAAATTAAATCTCTTAAAGTAGGTTGCTTAGAGTTGGAAGAACTAAAATTACTGGTATATTTATCTGGGTTGGAAGGTTGTTGTTGACGCAATCCTTGCTTGTGTAGAATGGTGGAGTTGTAAACTTCTTCCTGATCTTCGGGAAATTCTATTCCCAAATACTTTCCACTTCTAGTTTGAGTATCAAATGCGTCTTGAATAGCTTGACGTTCTTCCTTGTAGTTGGCTCTCTGAATGAGTCGATCCATAAGTACATCCATCTTTGTTGATAGTGCACACACTTCTTCTAGAACTTCTTCAATTTGGTGATAGCGTTGAGTAGTAACTTGTTTCCAGCTTTGATTCTCAGCTATCTTATCCATTAGACATTCTGCTTTTCCGAAAGTGAGTGACATAAATGATCCTTCAGCAGTAGCATCAAGTTACTCTCGCGCTCTTGGTAACAATCCATGATAAAACAGTTGCATGAGCAATTCGTTCCCTATTCCATGATGTGGGCATCTTAAGATTTGATCCTGAAAACGCTCCCATGTTTCTGGAATAGTTTCTCCTTTTTGTTGCTGAAAGTTGTAAATCTTTCCCCTTAAGATATTGACTTTGCTAATTAGAAAAAATCTTGATAGAAAGGTCTCTGAACACTTCTCCCATGTCTTGATGTTGTCCATGTTTGAATAGAACCACTGCTTCGCTTTTCCTTTCAGTGAGAAGGGAAAAAGACGAAGAAGTACAATGTCCTGGGGAACGTCCTTGATGATGATGGTGCTTCCAATCTCCAAGAAATCTTGTAGATGAGCAATTGCATCTTCTTCTTCCTTTCCACCAAATGTAGTAGCTTGCACCATGTTGATAAGACTTGGCTTGAGTTCGAACTCAAGGTTGTTCGTCTGGAGTGTAGGTCCGGTGCGAATGTTCCTAACACTTGGAGTTGAGAACTCCAGCAGAGCCTTGTTAGCCATGGCTTGACTACTGATGTAGATCTTTTACACGATCAAGTTGATTTCTGATTTGAAAGTGATGTATTGCAACTGAATCCTGTATTACCCTGTATATGATATAAACAAAGAAAAGCAAGGGTAAGCCTGCCAAGACAGGGGTACAAATGAATGAATGAATAAATAATATCCTTTGTTAAATTCCTAATAAGTTTTACTTAGTTCCCGGTGGCTTCCGTTACTTAGATAGATGTTCCCCGGCAACGGCGCCAGAACTGCTTGTTGACACTTCTTAATGCATTTGCTTATAATAAACTTTAATAAACTGATTCTAGCAAAAGCCTTCAGAAATGTACAGGGCACTCCTAGCATCATTTAATGTCAAGTTGTCATCCCCAACATGATACTAGAAATGTAAATTATATGTGACACTAGCTCAAAAGATATAAACAAATATTTATCCGCAAGCGCACAGATAAATATAACTGTTGTAGCAGCATTTCACCTAGGTTATCTAGGTATCGTTTATTTATATTTTACCGAAGATAGTAACGAAACTGGGAACTAGTAATTAAATATGTTTCAAGGGTAGCAGAGATTATTATTCATTCATTCATTCACTACTCATATGTCTAAACAGGGGTAAGACAAGGTAAAGATAAATAATAATAATAATAATAACAGCGGGAATTCTAGAGATAGAGCGAACTACATAGATCAAGCAGAGAGTCAGGTGATTAATTAAGAGATTCGAATCCTAAGTTACTTCATATCTACTGAGCCTAGTGATTACTCTAATCAATATACAATCATTTATAGCCAATTAATCTATCATCCATGATCAAGGGACATTACTAAATTAGAATCAAGAACAAAGTAATGAATTCTAACTTGCAAACGCGTCCTACTAAGATCTACACTCGGAGGGAGGACTACAAAGGACTCAACAGGACTGTCACTCCTGCGATCTACCTCTCGACCCGTAGCATAGGATGCATTCGCAGGTAAACTTAGCCTAAACACCATGTTTACACTAGTTTGACCACTTAACTCTATCCGGGGTAAAGCTAAGTATTTTACGAACATGATCATAAACTCTATCATAATCAGATCTATATTAAATATATAACTAGAATAAACTCCAGAACTGAATAAACTGAAATATATTAAAGTAGCATAAAGTCGAATAAAGATACAAATTACCGAGTCTTCGACAATGATCCGGAGACTCAGACGAAGCTTCTAGCCGGATATGCCGACGAAGTTGCCTGCTTCTACTTGAATCTAACTAGACTAAACCCTAATCTTGATGTAGAGCTCTAACTCTTTTCTCTAGAAACCCTAATTTCTGTCTTGTCTTCTGATCTTGATCTGCCTAATGATCTGGAGGAGGGTTAGGGGTCTGGTTATATAGCCCTGGGCGTGGAATCGTGATCGTTGGATCAAACCGACTTGGGGTACGGTCAAGATGCATCCTGGAGGTCGGTGGAAGTAGCTTGCAGAGGACGGAAGCGAGAAGCCTCCGTGGCCGACCGACCGGTGGGCCTTGTGGGACCGGTCGGTCCCACAGGTCAGCCTCCTGTGGTGCCTCTTCTCGTGGTGTCTCGTGGAGTCTTCTAGAGATATCCCGACGTGGCGGTGAAGAAATCTGCGTCGGTTTCCTTCTTGGAGAAGCAATATGGTTGGTTTTCATGTTTAATCCCTGGAAAATGTAGAATCACCAAAACTCATGGAATTTGTTAGTTTAAACCTCCTATTTCTAAGTTGGCAATCCTTTTTGACATTTATTCAAGTCTTGTTGATGGTAAATAATGATAGTTAATAGACGTCAACATCGAGTGATGGGAAAATCACGGAGAAAAGAGGGACGCGAAGAACAAGTTCAAAACGCGAATCACAACCACGATTGCCAGCTGAAATTTGTCCCCCCGAGGAGACAACGGGAATCCGGTCCCATTTCCGCAAAATCCAAATACACAAAGGTATGATCAAACCATCTCTGCGGATCTCAGTAGCTACAGTAGGAAATGGGAGAGCAGGAAACCCTAGATTGAAAATAGCAATGGCTGAGATGGTTTGGAGGGAGGGGCTGCCTCTCCTATTATAGCCTAATACAATTATTCCCCTTCTACCCCTACTGCTAATGAGTGAGCAGGCTAACCCTAAGGGTATTCCTGACCAACTCAGAGTTGATGTTGATCCGACGGCCACGCCTGCACATCAGGTAGCTTTGCCTCAACACGACCTCACCGGATGCCGCCACGTGCCGCCTCGCGCCGCTCGTCCTTTTCACGGACCTCCCCCCGGTTTTGAGGCTGAAACCGGGAAACCTGTCGTCCAACGGCCGAGTTCTGTGGCCCAAACTCAGAAACCTGCCAGCGCCCAGGTTTTGAGGCCCAATCCTAGAAACCGTCTTCAGCCCGAGTTTTGTGGCCCAAACTCGAAAACCGGCCGCACCCAGGTTTTGAGGCCCAAACCTGGAAACCGTCCACTCGGTGGTTTTTCTGTGGCTCAACCACCAAACTGACATCGTAGAGGGATGCACCGCCCGTGCACCCCGTCCACCTGCAAGTCTTCACTTGTCGCTGTCCCAGGCTATCAGCCACCATGGCTGATCTTCAGGCCACCGGTCCGTCAGTCCAAGCCTCAGGTCCGCCCTTCACCGCTCTGGGTCCATCGACACGACACGTCTCTACTTGACCTTCACCTTGCCTTCGATCACCGTCTCTGAGCTCGACACCTGCACAACACAAGCCAAAGAACATGTGCATCATACCAGTTGACAATCACTCATCATCTTAAGATCCGGCATACACCCATGTATCCGCCATCTCCCCCTTGATGAGTGCATTGTCAACTACCAACACAAATCATATGAGGTAGAAGAAAGGAGGAAGAAGAAGTAAGCGAACTCAACCAATCGACCAAAAGTGAAGCAAAACCAGAAGAAGTCGAATGGAGTGAGCAAAACAACTTGCTTCCCAAAGACATGGTCAACGGCTCGACACAACCAAGCAAAGCAAAACTAGCCCTCAAGAAGAGGCAGAACGGGCTCAACACCGCTAGCGAGAGATTCAGAGTAAAGAACCTAAAGCTCAAGAGAACCAGCTAGTCCCTCTAGAAAGAGGCAAAGGCTCAACACAACTAGCTGAAAGTCGCTCCATACCAATTGAAAGACGAATCACTTCAATCAATAATAACTCGTCCGGCAGAAAAACGAGCAAGCTCCCCCTGAACATGAACTCCCCTTTCAATAGTCAGGCAGAAAAATGAGCAAGCTCCCCCTGAACATGAACTCCCCTTTCAATAGTGTACACAACTAGGGACATGATTTGGCAAATTTCTCCCCCTTAGTTGAAAATGCACACAACAAGGCAAATGCATATGAGTTACAAATGCAGGTTAGCAGCTTTAGGTATATATTCTATAGAGTGAATAGATGCTCTAAAGAGTGCTGATCCAATGACTCAACGTCAAGTAAAAATGCTAGCAAAGGCTCAAACTGATCACAAAATACGAAATATGAACATATGAGCAAGGTGAGCAATTTTAAGCCATTCAGACAAGGGTTTCACCATCAAAATAGCACTACACATGTGTAGACAGAAAGTCAAACAAGTGCTAAACATGTATACAAGGTGAACTACCCCTAGCAAAGTTCAATCATCATGCTATAGAATGAAACATAGACTTGTGTTTTCAAAATTTTATCGGAGTTACAGCGGTGACTACACAAGTTTAAATTTTCAGCATGTGATTGCAAGAGGTTGAAAACTTGACATTGCCTAACTTTTCAACCGAGCTAAGCCTATGCCTAAGCAATCAGAAGCTTGAAGCAACAGTTTTGGCCTTACACTACACGGCTCAAGTTTAACTCAATGTGCAATGGGAAACAGTCTCGATATCGTGATGTGTTGTCAAGTAATCCCATCTCGATCTTTTCAATTCACTTAGACTTGGTTCAAATTTTAACAGAATATGAACACACCAAGCAAGTGAAAGACTCAGAACTAGAGACATAGCAACCTAGCATATAGGAATAGCATAAGTGACTTCAACACATTCTACACATGCTAGTTGCCAATCTCAATGGTGAACATGTTTCAAATTTTATGTTGAATTAAACGTATTCATAGTTCTGAAAAATAGCTCAGCTCACAACATGTATCAGTGATCACGAAGAGCCTAAGCTATAAGCATCAAGATATATGATCGGAGCATACACTAAACACAGCATAGATTTATTCTACGGATTATAGACATGAAGCTCGAAAAACTAAATATGCAAAGATGATGAAGAGCAAAGACTAAACAAGAACAAAACAAAAGAAGTCAGTCTATGATACAAGAACCAAAATGTTTCCCCCAACTAAAAGGGGAAACTCACACCAAGCTCACATCTCAACCTAGCAAAGGTTGATTGGTCCAAAGGCTTGGTGAAAATATCTGCCAACTGAAGATGAGTATCGACATGGTGAAGGTCGATATCACCCTTCTCATAGTGGTCTCGCAAGAAATGAAAGTGCACATCAATGTGTTTGGTCTTAGAATGCAGCACGAGGTTTTTAGCAATGCTAATTGCACTCGTGCTGTTACACAGTAAAGGAACTCGAGAAAAACTCAGACCAAAATCACGCAAAATGGCCATCATCCACAACAACTGAGAACAGCAGCTAGCCGCAGCAACATATTCAGATTCTGTGGTAGACTGAGCGACACTAGAATGCTTGCGAGAAGGCCAAGAAACAAGAGAAGAACCCAAAAACTGACAAGTCCCAGAAGTGGACTTGTGCTCAAGTCGGCAATCAGCAAAATCAGCATCTGAGTAACCGCAAAGGGAGAGGGTGGAAGAAGAAGAATACCAAATCCCAAATTCAGGTGTGAAACAGAGGTACCTCATAATCTGCTTGACCGCCTGACGGTGAGAAGTGCGCGGTGACGCCTGAAAGCGTGCGCAAAGACACACCACGAACTGAATGTCCGGGCGTGTCGCCGTCAAGTACAGCAATGGCCCGATCATACTCTGGTACTCCTTCTGATCCACAGCTTCTCCATCCTGGTCCGCATCCAGGGCCGTCGTGGTCGACATGGGTGTTGGAAGAGGCTTGGCCTCACCCATATCGAACTTCTTCAATATGTCCTTGGTGTACATGCCCTGGTGCACAAACGTCCCTTCTCGAGATTGCTTGATTTGCAACCCTAGGAAAAACGTCAACTCGCCCATCATGCTCATCTCAAATTCCCTGCTCATTGTATCTTGACCGAGTGACGCGTTCGTGGATGTTGCCGATCATCTGTTGAGGTGGATGTTGGCGCTGGATGTGTCGTGGCGCCTCCCTTGCTGAAGTGACCTCCCCCTCAACAGTAGCTGGTGCCTCCTCGAGTACAAGTGGTATAGCCCGAGGTGGTGGATCACACGGCCCCCATGTAGTGGAAGAGACGGGTCGGGGCCGTGAGCAGTCGTGGTCAAAGTCGACCCAATCGGCACCGCAGGTGGAGGTAGTGCTGGATCATTAATTTCTTCAGCACCTTCTTCCTCATCATCAAAAAGAGGTTCACCAACCTCGTGATCACCTACACGCTCAAATCTAGAAGAATGAGGACAATGCATGGTCTCGTCGAAGGTGACATCGGATGTCTCCATGACTCGGTTAGTATCAAGTTTAAGTACACGATATGCACGAGTATGATTACCATAACCCAAAAATACACCGTCAGAAGAGTGAGACTCAAACTTGTCCAAGTTGCCTTTCTTGAGTATAAAACAGTGGCAACCGAAAATTCTAAAATAACTCACTTTGGGTTGTCCCGTGCACCCTATCCACCCGCAAGTCTTCACTTGTCGCTGTCCCAGGCTGTCAGCGACCACGGCTGATCCTCAGGCCACCGGTTCGTCAGTCCAAGCCTCACGTCCGCCCTTCACCGCTCCGGGTCCATCAGCACAGCACGTCTCTACTTGACCTTCACCTTGCCTTTGATCACCGTCTCTGAGCTCGACACCTGCACAACACAAGCCAAAGAACATGGCATCATACCAGTTGACAATCACTCATCATCTCAAGATCCGACATACACCCATGTATCCGCAGACAGGCAAAGGAAAACTCCTCCAGAGGCCCTATCAAGGGATTCCCTATTCTCTTTACTAAGACCCATGTAAAAATGTTGAAGAAGTACGGGGTCTAGAATAGAAAGAGTTGGGCCAGTGTGGATAAGGTCAACAAAACGATCCCACAATTCGCCAAGAGATTCTTCTTCTAGTTGTCTAAAAGATAGAACCTTTTTTTAGAGGTCAACCACTTTGGAGATGGGAAAGAATTTTAAGAGAAATTCAGTGCATATCATTTTCCAATCTCCAAGAACGCTTCCTATGTTGAGTTTATACCAATGTTTAGCTTTTCCCGTTAAGGAAAATGGAAAAGGCTTCCATTTTAAGGTCTCTACTCTCTATGCGAAGGAGGCCACAAATCTGTCCAAACTCTCATAGGTGTGTGTAAGGGTTTTCCCCACCTTCTCTCGAGAATAGCTATTTTTGGATAAATTCTATGTATTCCGGGCTTATCTCAAAACCAGATGTTGTGATACACTTTAAATGTTATGGTGGCTTAAGGTATGTGCCCGTGAATCTAGCATATTGATAGATAGGAATGTTATCATCCATGCTAGAGATGAAAGGATAGATAAGAAGAAAGAATAGCAGAGATGAGGCAAACGATAAAAGCAAAGAGGGAGAACATAAAGATATGGAAAGAAGAAGATTTTTTTAGAAAGTATATAAAGGAAAAGATTAAGCTAGGTTCGTAGTTAACTCAGCAACCGTTTCCCCGGCAACGGCGGCAGAAAGCTTGTTGGTAATTATTAACGCACACAAAAAAAGATCCACAAGCGCACGGATAATATTGTAGCTTTCACCCGAAGGTTTTAATATCATATCCACAGGGAAACGTGTGAGATCAACTACGTTCTAACTTAACCCGAAAAGATAAATGAGTAGTAGTAGGAACTAAAATAGAAACAAGGTAAAGTAAGAACAATTAAAGCGTAAGGGGATAGTAATCAAGTATAAGGTCGATAGCAGGAGTATAGAGAGGATAACTTGGGATTGTCTAGTTCTGACCTAGGCAAGAGACTATGTTGCATACGATTCAACTGGGGACATTACGAATAGAAGGGTTGCATCCAGAGTACATCCCAACTAGGTAACTACGGTGCTGCTCGGCCTATAAATGGGGAGTTCGACTACAGAGGATTCAATGGGTCTATAAGAGTCATGCCCGCGAGCTACCACCTAAATAAGCCCGACCTATAGGGTACATTTACGAGTAACTCGAGCCTAAGCACCACGCTTACACTACGAATTATACTCTAACCTACTGCAATAAATTAAAACACTCAAAAGAGACTCGTGACCTTAAGAGTAATATAAACAAGAATCTTACTTGAATCAGAAGTTGATCACCCAAAGAATCTCAGGAGCAAGCTCGAGCTAAGCTTGATCCCGCTGAAGTACAACCGGAGGAAGAAGCACCGACAGGCCGACATCTCCTCCAAACTCCTCCCTCTCTCTCCATCTCCCTACTATCTAGAAGACTAGATCTAAACTAATTCTAGAGAGAGGTTTTCCATTCGAGGGACACCTCTCATCTAGAAACCCTAGCTTTTGCTCTTGGCAAAGATTATGATGAAGACAGATGATGGATGCTCTAGGGAGGGGGGGTCTAGGGCTCCTTATATAGCCCGGTGGGATGAACCGCAGCCCTTGGATCAAACCAACTTGAAACAATGGTTGAGATGCATTGTAGAGGTCGATTAGGTCACGTCGAACGAAGGTGGGCCGACTTCCCTATGGGCCCAGGCCAGCCGGCCTGGGGGTGGGGCCAGCCAGCCTCACCTGGCAGCCGCCGGGCTCCGCCTTCGTCGTGGTGTCTTCTGGAACCTTCCTTGTTGCCCTAATGCGACTTTCCGTCCATTTGCGTGATTCGTCATATTGGGTTAGGACTCTACCTCTTTCCATCTGCTGGAAAACTCCCTGAAAAATATTAATTCTCCAAAGCTATGGAATCTGTCAGTTTAGCCCTTGAATTATGTTGCTTGATGATCACTCCAAGTTGTTCTAGAAGCTTCCAAGTCATATCCAACAAGGACTCTCTCGTCGGGAATCCAAATGTAGCAAACCATATGTCTGTTTTGATCGTCTCGACGAGCTCTTCGCAATGGTGTGCTCTGTTTCATCACTTGAGATACTTTTATATGGTGAAATATAGATAACCCTGCAAAAAAAGTGAGAACAACACAACTCGTGGAACTTGTTAGAATCAAACCCTACAACTATGCTTTGTGGTTCATTTCATATCATTCTATGCATTAGTTGATGGTATAATGTTGACTATAAGCACCGTCAACAAAGTACACAAAAGACCTCCTCAAGCGCTTCAATATGAATGATTGCAAGCCTATCAAGACTCTAATGCCAACAAATGGACATCTCGATCTAGATGAGGGAGGTAACTCGGTTGATCAATCTCTCTACCGTTCTATGATTGGTAGCTTGTTATATTTGACCGCATCTAGGCCCGACATCATGTTTAGTGTGTGCATGTGTGCTAGGTTTCAAGCCGATCCTAAGGTATCACACATCATAGCCGTAAAGGGAATCCTTAGGTACCTAAAGCACACCCCAAGCATTGGCCTTTGGTATCCTAAAGGAGCTAACTTCCAACTCGTTGGGTATTCTGGTTTGGATTACACGGGTTGCAAAATTGATAGAAAGAGCACATCTAGAGGGTGCCATTTGCTTGGGAGATCACTAGTGTTGGTAGTTCTTAGCTTCACTAAAGATAGAGCTAGGCAACTATCCCCGGTAACGGCCTAGGAATGCTTGTTGACACTAGCCAACGTCGTTACTAGGAGTAGACTATGGAATCTATCCCCGGCAACGGCGCCAGAAATACTTGTAGCAAGACCGGTCACTATACCTAAAGGAGTGGAGCTAAAGCAGCTATCTACTAATGCCAAATGGGGTTGTCAATCCCGACACTAGTAGGAGCTAGCTAGAGAGAATGCAATCTACCAGGAGGAGATTCTGCAAGCGCACAGAACTATCGTAGTAGCACTTCGCCTAGGAGTACTAGGTGTCGATTTATTTGATCCCAAGGGAAGGATAGGGTGGTGTATGAGTTGAGTCAAGGAGGGGATGAGAGTCAAAGAAAAGAGAAAAAGGGAAAAGGAGAGAAGGGAAGAGATGGGATGAAAGGCTAGAAAGAGTATATGGGTGGATAGGTAAGGATGAAGTGGATGGCTAAGGTAAGGTGGATGGATAGGTAGATAAAGGGAATAGGATAACTAAAGGTAACTAACTACTAACTAATAACTACTCCTTGATAACCACAAATCAAGATAACTACGAAGCAAGACAGTTACGAAGCAAGGCAGGCAAAAGTCAATAAAGCAACTAAGTTGAGTAAAGTTTTATTCCTATCTTATCAAGTATCGAGGCGTACTAGCCTTTACCACTTACTTAGGTTGAACGCTAGGACAACAAGCCTTACTGTTAAACTGGGCCAACTACGTGGTGGAATTCAAGGCGCATAGGGCTGTCACCACCTGCTTGCTACCACAGCTATCCGGGGGTTCAGCCGTATCTAAAGGTAAGTCTATAACTAAGCACCACGCTTAACTATATTCTAACTATCTCTACCCAAGCTTTGAATAGAGACACCCTTGCGGACGTCAGAGAAAATACTTGACTTAATAAGATAAAAACTAAACTAACTAAGCAACATATTGGCAAAGATCAAACACTAAGCTCACTAGAGATTAACTACTATGGCTAAGTGAATTGAACTGTAGGATAGCTAGGCACTTAAGCAATCATTCAAGTATACTACTCAATACTGATAAGTAGAATAAAGTAATACTTGAAATGATGAAATAGAATATAGTAAAGTGCTTGAGTAACAACAACAAAACCTGAACTGGAGATGAAGGAAGACTCTTCCCAGCTCCAGGACCAATCACTCGCACGCCTCTACTCTTGAGCTAAGCCTTGAGCAGCGCTACCGCGAGGGCGAAGATGCCTTGCTCTACTAGCTACCTACTTGCCTAAGCTCTCTGAGCTTCTAACCTAACTCTCACTTGCTTCTCTTGCTTGTGTTTCTCTGGGATGGCAATGTGTGATGGTACAAATGAAGTGGTGCCACCAGGGGGGTATTTATAGCCTTGTGGAGTGAGGAGGGTACTTATAGGGGGCAGCCAACCGACCTAGGGTTAGGTCAGGTGGCGGGCGCCACCCCCTACTGGCGGCCGCCAGTCCCCTGGTCGTTGGATGCACCGGCTTTGATCCTACGGCCTCCAGGTGGTTGTCCAAGGCGGTTTGGAGGTCGGTTGCATGTCCTAGCAACCGACTTAGGTCATGATCCACGCCACTCCCCTCCGTAGCCCTCCGATCAAACCGACCTAGTGACCAATGGCCAAGATTTGGCTTTGGGGTGGTCACATGGATCAGTGACGTGGCAGGGGGGATGGTTTGGGCCAACCCAAGTGGCGGGCGCCACCTAGGGGTGGCGGGCGCCACCCCCCTAGGCCCATTTGGGCCCTGGGGAGTGGGCTTGCCTCTGGTGCGTCCATATGTCAAAATTTGGTGCAAATTCTTGCATTCAAATAAAAATCTATGGACATGTGGAATTTGGTTAGTTTGAAACCTATTTGACTACATTTCATGCCTTTTTGGTGGATTTTAGGGTCAAATGTTGATGGTAAAACAGGTGTTTAAGGACCATCAACAACTAGTTTCATGGAGTTTGAAGAAGCAATATAGTGTGGCCTTGTCTACCGCCGAGGCAAAATACATAGCCGCTGGAGCTTGTTGTGCACAAATCCTTTATATGAAACAAACCCTTCTAGACTATGGTGTAGTTTTAGAAGCAGTACCTTTGTTGTGTGAGAATGAGAGCGCCGTTAAGCTTGCTAACAACTCGGTTCAACACTCTCGCACAAAAGCACATAGATATTCGTCATCACTTTCTTAGAGACCATGTTTCAAATAAAGATATATCTCTAGAAGGAGTTAGAACCGAAGATCAATTGACGGATATCTTCACAAAACCCCTAGATGAGAGTACCCTTTGTAGATTGCGAAGTGAGCTTAATGTGCTTGATCTAAGTAACTTTGTCAAAAGGTGAAAGGGGTGTTGCCTTTGCATTGCATTGTATAATATGCCATGTTTAATTTATGATATGCACATAGGCTTGTCAGACGTGGTTAAGATAACCGCCCTAAAAAGTGTGTGAACAAGCTTACCCATGAGCAAACTTGACAAGCAACCTAGATTCATATTCGTATTGCATTGCATATGCATGTGTGTTGCTTTGTCGTTTCTTTTCGGTTAAGCTTTGAGCAACCGCTGTGTTCGTCCACCGCTAGGGGGAGCATTTGAGGCTCCTAATGGTTGAGACCCCTAGTTTTCATGGCCACATGTTGTCTCCTCTGGATTTATCGCCTATTTTACCTAAAAATGATATATAGCATATGGCAAAATATTTACCAAATTGAGGGTTTTTTAGAGGATGCTCATACTAGGTTCCAACTGGTGTTTATTTGCTTCTTATTTAAGTTGGAACTTGATTGGGAGAGGGAGCCGCAATGGAGAAACTCGAAACAACTCAAATTGCAGCATCGGATGCTGCATCGGATGATGAAAAGCAGCTTCCGATGTCCCACTGTAGGCAGCCCCAGCTGGAACAGTGTTGGCGTAGCGTCCGATGTAGGGCCATCTGCGCGTCCGATGTTTCATCGGACGCTGGCCAACGTCGGATGCCAAGGCACGCATTGGAGCATCCGATGTGAAATTATCGGCGCGTCCGATGACAACTTAAGCGGCACCATAGGCTCTTATCACTAGCACTCAGGTCCCACGCGTCATATCGTTTCTCTCTTCTTCCTCGCGCCCGAGCCTGATTGTTACCGCCGCCGTGCCCGTTCCAAACCCTAACCACCCTCATCGTCGGTCGTCGTGCCCAGCGCTTCTCATCGCCGACCGCCGTTCCCCAGGCTTGTTCCCACTACCGGCCGCTGCGCCCGCTCCTTCGGTCAAGCTCCGCTGCTCCCACGCAGTGGCAGCCGCTCTTCGCCAGAGTTTGCCTAAGTATCGCCAGAGGCCATTTCTTCCTCGTTGGATCTCGCGCCCAGGGCCCGTCCTCCATTTCAGTGGCTTCCTCCTTCCCTCCGGCAAGCCCCTCCTCGGCCGGCTATTCACCACTATGAGCTAACCCTCCATCCTCCATTTACAGCGCTCACAAGGTGTTCGATAAAATGTCCAAAAGGCCATTCTACGCCATTTGAACCTTGTTTTCATTCCAATCCTTTACAGGTTCCTTCGGTGTGACGTGTGGGTGCCCGATCGTGTCCGTGCTCATCCCCTTCTTGGTCGATTTCGTTCGTTCATTAGGTAGCAAGCCATCTCCATTCTTACCCATGTTGCTTTGCTTGCATAGGCTTCACTCACATCTAGTGTATATATGTGCTTATATGTACTTCCGTCTCTCTAATGCAGCGAGTAAGAGCACTGTGTAGCGTCAGACTGTCAGAGGCACAGGAGCAGTCAAATGCTAGCGCTTCAGCAGCAGGCGCTGAACTTCATGGAGAAGATCATGAGTGTTGACGTTTGTTAATGCAAATAGAATATGAAAGATTCCGTAAGCGCACAGAACACCATTGTAGCATTTTACCGGGAGTATTCCAGGATCGTTATTTATTTTTTACCACTGGGAAGCAAGGGTCAAGAATCTAATAACTCACTATCATGCATCTACTAACTCAGAGTACTAATTAGACTAAAGCAGGAGTGAATGATATATGATATGATAATAAATGAAAGCACATAAAAGATAATTCAATGATAACTAGATAACTATAGTGGGAGGACAATGGGAGAGATCAAGGTTCCTACGCACTTCTCTATTACATGGGTTCGAAGGTAACAAGGATGAAAAGATATAGCAGTCATATAATAACACTTCAGGACATCAGAACACCAACCACAGAAAGGGGTGAGAAGGGGGTTGGGAAGCTCTGACTACGGTCCTACGAATATCAACCCGAACGTGGTGGAATACGTTGGCCATCAGGGTTGTCACCACCTGGGGCTACCACAACTATCTGTGGGGTTGAGCGCAACCTCAGGTAACCTATAGACTAAACACCAAGTCTAATGTATCGATTACTACTCTATTTATGGCCTATAACTAGAACACTTGATATGAGCGGAGATCCTATGCTAGAACATAACAACTATACTAATCATAATATGAAAGACATAAAGTAAATAGAGAAGATAAATATATTAAAGCATAAGTCTTACAAAGAAAAGATACAAAGACATACCATAACACTAAAGACTCCTCCAGAACCATAGCGCAGCTCCGCTCTCCCTAACTACCGACTAGAGCTAAGCTTATTACATTGGAAAATCTAAACCTAATTCTCTAGAGAGGAGAGGTTGTCCTTCGAGGGACGCCTCTACAACTCCCAGATGATGTTTTGCCTTAGGGGGGTCTGGGGTTTATTATATAGGGGCTCCTGGCCTCCCCTCCACCTTGAGCAAGCAATGTGGTACTAAATCCTTCGTCATATGCACATGGGCCTTAATGGGCCAAAATGCGTTGGAGAGGTCGGTTGGAGTGCGTCATGCAAAGGAGGAGGGAGGATGGGCTTGTACCAAACCGGCTGGTCAGTGGGCCCCACCGGTCGGTCTGGCCTAGTGGGCCCCCGTGGCGGGCCGCCTCATGGTGTCTTCTGGTGTCTTTTAGATCCTTCTTTTGCAGGTTTCGTTGCGAAATTAATATCTTTTCATCCGGGATTCCGAATATAGCAAATGATATGTCTGTTTCGATCGTCTCGACGAGCTCTTCTCAATGGTGCACTCCAATTCATCACTTGAGATACTTTTTATATGGTAAAAACATGGATGTCCTACAAAACAAGTGAGAGCACAAAAACTCGTGGAACTTGTTAGTTTCAAACCCTACAACTTTGCTTTGTGGTTCATTTCATGTCATTCTATGCATTAGTTGATGGTATAATATTGACATTAAGGACCGTCAACAATGAGCGGACCCCCTCAGTGGCAGCATTCCCCTCAGCCTCAGCAGCAGCTTCACTGGCAGCCACCAGTCCCACCCCAGCAGCAGCAGACCCAGCTCCCGCAGTTCTCGGGTCCCTACCAGTCTACCTGGTACTCTACTCCATCAGGAGGGGCCCCGCTCTTTAGTCCACTTCACACGGGTTTCACTCCGCGCCCAACAGAGTCTCTGTTCACGACGACCACCACTGTGACGCGTGACTTGTCTGCGAGCTTCAGTGAGCTCACTGGGTTGCCCACTCTAGACCTTCAGGGCCTAGTTCAGACGTCGACGGCTCTTGTGGCCTCCACTACAGAGACCTTGTCGAGTTCCGTTGCGTCCTCAGAGCAGACCGAGCTAGTTCAGTCAGAGCAGACTACGACAATTCACCCTGAGCTCTCTACTATTCCAGAGCTTCCGCAGTCCGACTCTCAGGTTGACACAGCGACAGAGACAGAGACTGCAGAGCACACAGAGCAGACAGAGCAGTCAGCGCAGCCTGAGTAGACCCAGACTGCTTCTCCGCAGCGCCCAGTTTCACAAGGTCAGCAGGCTTCAGGGTCTTCGTCTTCAGACTCAGAGGTGCTACTCCAGCAGTTTGAGATCTCTCAGCGCACTCCAGAGATTGCAGCTCCTGACTCGTCTGTGCCACCTCCGCCCTCTAACGCTTAGTTTGGTGCTTGATGCCAAAGGGGGAGAGTGGTCGACTATAGTGCTAGGGGAGCGATGTGAGAGGGTTTTTGCATCTTTTGTGTGTTATGTTTCACATACGCTCTGCATATCATATCTTTTGCACTCTATGCTTATTATGTGTGTGATATGGACCGTGGTTGACATGTTTGTGCTCACTATAATATCTTATATGACATGTCATTTCGTTTTGCTCGATTACTTGGGATTAATTCTTATTCATTATGTATTCGAGCTATATTACTCTTGCACTTGTTGTTCACTCTATCTTGTTGAGTGCAGGATGTTGGCATGATGTGCATGAGCTTGCCTCTAATCATTTTCTCTTATCTATTGCAAGTTCATACACATCATGATTTGAAAACCTCTTCTCTCTATACTCGAGGTCGTGTTGTCATTAATCACCAAAAAGAGAGAGATTGAAAGCATCTAGGCCCCTAGTGGGTTGCAGTGATTGGATGAAACACAAGATTACTGTGACTAATGTGTGTTTTGTAGAAATAGGGATGAGTTAGGTCACGGTAATGTTGACGATACGGGCATATGTATTTCATGTCCCCTGGCGATGGAAATCGATTCGGTTTTCAAATGACGGATGACGAAGACGGTGATACGCTAGCACTAAGTGTCATATGGTATCGGAGGACACTTAGGTAGTCTTAGGTATTTTTTTTCCTTTGGCCATACTATAAAGGGGAGCGTGAATCAGTAGCTTGACCTAGACAAGACTATTGAGATAGGTGTGGTGCACACTTGTTATTTCATAGCCCTAGGTAGCTCGGAGAGAGCCCTTATGTCATGAGGATGTAAAGTTGTTAAGGCAACGTCGCGATCCGAAGTCGTTTAGCCCTGAAATGCGCATCAGATGCTGGCCTTAGTGGCATCAGATGCACGTTCGATGTCACTGAGACTTGGCAGTGTCGGGATTGTTGCATCGGACACGCTAGTGGGGGCGCATCGGACGCAATGGTAACACTGTTCATCAGAGAGTGCCCTGAGGGGCACATCGGACACTAGAGGCCAGCGTTCGATGGTCATGCAGAGAGGTTCCAAAGAGGTCAATTCTGCATCGGACGCGTCCGAGGCAGAGGCATCAGACACTGCCGGCGTCCGATGTCACATAAACCTGCATGTCAGAGATTGTACAGTCGACCATTGGTCGAGGGCATTGGCGCGTTCGATGCCTGGCATCAGAGCGTCCGATGCCCCCGTAACTGTACTATTTCGTGTTTGGATGGTCCATTGGGGGAGAATATATACTCCTCCTCCACCTCCATTAGAGTGTTCTTGCCCATTTGATCTGCTAAGATACACCTTGAGTGAGCAAGGAAGAACAAGAGCCCTAGTGAGGTTGAGAGATTTGCTAATTGATAGAATTAGTGACCTCATTAGTGAGATTGAGTAGCAAGTGTGCATCCATCCATCTCTTTGGCCTCGGCTTGGTCAAGTGAGAGTTCAAGCTTGTTACTCTTGGTGATCGGCATCACCTAGACAGCTTGGTGGGGATTGTGGAGCTTGGTGATGATCCGGAGGCTTGCGGATGACCCAAGTCGAGTTGTGACCGGTAGTGCGCGACTCACCGGGCCGGAGTGGCAAAGAATTAGTTCATAGTGAGCACTTGATCCTTGCACAGATCAAGGGGGAGCGATACCCTTGCGCGGGTGCTCTAACGAGGACTAGGGGGTGTGCCGACACCTCAATACCATGGGAAAAAGATCGCCGAGTCATTTCTACTCCTTTACTTACGCATTTATTTTTGAGCAATTCAATTCTGGAATTTACTTGTTGTTCTTTCATAATTGAATTGCCATGCTAGATTAGGAATGGAATAGAGATAGTCTTCTATGCGGTTGAGTTTAGAGAAACACACTTGAAAGCACAAAGGGTTAATTGGGCTTGATAGGTTTTAATTATTGCAAAAAGTTTTAGAAAAGCCCAATTCACCCCCTCTTGGGCATCTTGATCCTTTCACACTCCGCTATCCACTAGGAATCGACGAAGATATTCCAGTCAATATTAGAGAATTCTTCATACCAGTTGACTTTGTGGTATTGGACATGCAAGGAGACTCGAAAGTGTCACTCATTCTAGGGAGACCCTTTCTGAGTACTGCAAATGCCCACATCGACGTTGGAATTGGAGAAGTTAGACTCAACATCAATGGACCAGAAGAATATTTTCCATTCAAGGCAAAGCTTGAGTTAGGTTCGACATCAAAGGTGGTTAGAGAAGAGGGAGATCAACAGTCACCGGAGGCACCATCCTCATGAAAGGCTACAAACCCTCTAGAATGAAAACTTTGGAGAAGTCCAATTCGGTGGACTTAAAAACCTCGAACCTTCACCGGGAGGTAACTCGGTAGTTATCCATATTTACTTTCTTACACATTTATTCTACATATGCATATGAAAACCAAATAAAAATATGAAAATATAAAATTCAGGACCCACGTAAATAATTTTTACAATGTCTAAAAACCCGAAAGAATATTTACTATGGTGGCATAAAAATATGTCTTTGCATCCATAAGTATATTTCATTGCATAAAAGTAATTTAGCTTTCTGAAATTGTCTGCATAGTAATTATTTTTCACCACCGGGACCCACTTTCTTGGGACCCACCTTTTGTAATCACTCCTCCTTTGCTTCCTAACCACTCTACCAAGCACCAAAACAATTTACACTTTATATGGAGGATATTCTTGCTTAAATTTGCAGCAACCATTGAGTGGAGGAAGGAGCACTAGGTGGGCCCCAGAGGGGGCCGGCCGGCCCCACCACCAGGCCGGCCGGCCTACCCTAGCCTTGGCTATAAAAGGCCACCTCCCGTGGCATTCCACACTCACTCACCAGCCTTCCACTCCTCTCCTTTCAGCAGAATTCATTTTGAAATATGTTTGCTAGCTTAATCCGTCAATCAAGTGTAGAAACCAAGAGAGAAGGAAGGGCTAGTAAGGAAGAGAAAGTAGGAGTGTGAGGAGTTCTAAAATTGAGTAGAGATCAAGTTTTAAAGAAGAGTAGTGCTGCCCAAATCAACCATAACAACTCTCTTGATAAACTAACCTCCGGACGTTTGACTTGTGAACGACTAACCACTAACTGTTTATATTTTCTAACCTGTTCTATAGTCTATCCTTTTGTGGTTGTTTGTTTCTCTCTGATCAACAGGATGAGTCACAAGAAGTCCTTCCTCGGAAAGATCGGACATGGACGTCTCACGAGGAGCAGTTCAAGGGCAAATTCAGACATGAAGGTTGATTCGCCAACGCCCTCACAAGCGTCCTCATTCCGCTCTACTTCCGAAGGTATGAATGCTTTAAAGGAAGAAAAGGATCTCAAGTTGCAAGGGAGTGAGGAGAAGGACAGATTCAGAAGCATAAAGAACAGGGCATTCAGGCCGACACCTATCTACGACCCACAACTCCTGCGAGACACAGGTATGGACATCGAATTCCTTAGCATCTTCACTATGTTGGGTTGGATGGGTTTTGTGCCTGTGGTTGAGATAGAAGTTAAGCTCCTTACCATCGAATTCCTTTGCACTTTAGTTTCTTTTGCTTCTGGCGTAAGTTTCTGTTTGTTCAATAAAAAGTTTACACTCACTTGGAGGGAACTTAGCAATCATTTGGGTTTTGATTCCAACTGCACTCTTGATTTTTTGGTTGCTTTATCTGACTTTAACAAATAACAGTTTTGGAAGGAAATTATAGATTTAGACACATGTTCAAAACCCAAAAACAATGATATTCAATTGCCCACTCTTCGTTTTATTCATCATTTTATTTCTTCAACCATCTTCCCTAGACCAGAAACTCGAACAGTGAGGGAAGATGAGTTGAGACTCCTTTTTTCCATTGTGAAGAAACGAAGAGTATCTCCTGTTATTTACATGATTAACCAGTGGATAGAAGTTTTTGGACCAACCAAAGGGAATATTGAATGCTCTTCGCTCGTTTATCATTTGGCTACCAATTTGGGTCTTATACAAACTTGTCTTGTGCAAAATATTTCTGAAGGCCGTACCATTATGACCTTTAAATTTTTCAGACAAGCATAGATTCTAAAGAAAAACAACAATATTATTCACATGATGTACCGAGGTATGAGCACTGAGATTCCGCTTCCAAACCCGGAACTCAGTGTCTATACCACGAGGAGCTTTCTTGTAGGTCTGCAGCCAATTACCACCACATAGAGAAGTGCATCGGCAAGGTTCGCTAATGCACCACCAACATACTATTATGGAGCCGACCCGATCCCCGAAGGACCAGCACACACAGCATAAAATGTTGGAGTCCGAACAAGACACCCACAGTAATATCAAGAACCATATTCTCCTTGGGCTCCATCACCATCCATCCATTCAGAAGATTCTTGGCAATCCGACAGTGGGGAGTGGCAGAGGAGATCCCGCTACGACCAATATCAAGGAATACGCTCGGTGGACTAGACAGGACCATCTACTCAACACGAACCACCCAGACACTCAGTCTCAAGTGTAGGGTACCATGATGATCAGATGGCTTGTCAAAACATTAGTACAAGGTTGACAAGAATAGCAGAAGACCAAGCCAACATCAACCGAATACTGATGGAGCAGCAACAATGGAATGCCAGAATGGAGACTACGGTCGAGAACATTCGACAAAATCAAGATCAGACCAATGAGTACTGGGATGCCTTCTGGTCCATGCACCAGTATCATCAATATCGACCACCACCACAATGATCCCTAGCTTGGGGAGGAGCCCCCAAGATTTTGCACCACAGAGAGGAGCCCCAATGTCAGGTAAGTTCTTATCTAACGAGTTATCTTTTTATTTATATATATTTAGTTTATTTTATCAAGATAGAATAATAAATAGTAAGTTTTAGTTTATCTTTGATTAATGGAACCATGAAACCTAAAAATATATAGAAGCCCTGTTATAATTTTTTCCATATGCCTAGTGTTAAACTTTGAATTCTCCCGGATATAATCTTAAAACTTGAAAATTGTGGGAAGCAAAATGCTTGATCCTATTCTAAAGTAATTGATGCATATGATATGAATCTGAGCTGCTATATATCTTGTTTGAAAATGACACTAGAGTTCTAGGGAATTTTTTAAATAAACATGATTATTAAGTTAAACTTTGTTGACCCTACCAGAAGTTATTGTGCTATTGAATCAAGTTCACTTACATGTTTCCATCTTCCGCATAAATGCTCAAAGTTTTTATTATCGTTTCAAAAGTTTGTTGGAAGCATGTGGCTATGCAAAAATAAAAATAAAATAAAATATCCGAGGAAATAAAAAGGGACAAGTGTCCGAAACCTCAAAAAGATAGATCCCGAGGAAATAAAAAGGGGCACGTGTCCGGAACCTCGTTATCATAAAAAATGGGCACGTGTCCGACAGTAGAATTAGTCTGATAGCCACATGACTACATCAAATAGAAGGAAGTGATATTTTCAAAAGAGCATCTGACTCCATTTTCCACACGCACTTCTTGATTCAGTGACATGATTGCTTCCTCTATGGATCCATTGTTTAATTTGGCAATATATGTTCAACTTTTGAAAATCTCTAAAAACTCCGGAATAAAGGTGAAGTAGAAGAGCTTGAGACATAGTGCTTCATTTGCTTATCATGTCTTTCATTTACTCAATACCAAGGTAAGGCTATACGCCCCATGGTGGAAAGTAATAAAGACAAATGAGACAAATTTACTTCAAACCGGATGAGAATTTTGTTTAACACAAGGGAGGCTTAAAGTATTTTTCTGATCAATCATAATTATTTGCTAAGGGACTAGCAAATGTTATGCTTGGGGGAGCTTGTTGATGGTCCTTACAGTCAACATTATACCATCAACTAAAGCATAAAAAGATGATAAACATGTGACAATGCATAGTTGTAGGGTTTGATTCTAACAAGTTCTATGAGTTGTGTAGTTCTCACTTGTTTTACAGGAACATCAATATTTCACTACATAAAAGTATCTCAAGTGATGAATTAGACCATATCATTGCAAAGAGCTCGTCGAGACGATCGAAACAGACATATGGTTTGCTACATTTGGAGTCCCGACGAGAGAGTCCTTGTTGGATACAACATGGAAGCTTCTAGAACAACCTGGAGTGATCACCGAGCAACATACTTCAGGGACTAAACTGACAGATTCAACAGCTTTGGTGAATTACTATTTTCTAGGGAGTTTTACAGAAGATGGAAAGAGGTAGAGTCCTACTCCAACACGACGATTTGCGCAAACGGATGGAAAGTCGCATTAGGGCAACAAGGGAGGTTCCAGAAGACACCACGATGAAGGCGGTGTTAGCGGTGCTTACCGACAACTTTTATAAGCCCACCAAGGACAAAACAAAGCATACTTGCATACATATGTTATCACCTTGACCTATTTCCACTTGTATTGGAGATTTATTGTTTTACAGGTAACAAACATGAAAACAGTGGAAAAGGCATGAAGAATACGCTTTCCAACAAAGCGTAAAAGCAAGGAATATGGAAGAAGCCCACCTAAAGAAAACATTTGGGCTGGAAACCATCACAACATCAACATGCATCGAGCCAAGGGCCCACCACGCGAAGGCGGTGGCCAGTGGGCCCACCAGGGTGCGGGCGCACGGCCCCTGGCCCCACTGGCCACCGACCTTCTATGGCGGTTGCATGGCGGCATGCATAAGCGGTTCCTTGGGGTTTCGATTACTACATCACGTGGAACCGACCTCTTGTAGTATAAATGTAGGGGTAGAGCTCCCTCTTCAGAGATCATCACACATCAACACATTTGTCTTTCTTTCCACTTTGTATTTGGAGCTCTCTACCTTAGTTTAGATCTCTAGTAGTTGAAGCAAGTACTACTTGCAAGAGAGGAGGAGGTGTTGTAAGGATCTACTAGGTATGAATACTAAGTTCCTCCTTTCATACTTGTTCTTGTTCTCTTATGATCAACATTGTTATGTTCTTGAATTAGAGCTATGTTCTTGTTCATTGGTCATCATTCTAGAGCTAGTTCATAGTTGTAGATCTCTGTTCATCATGAACATGAACACTGTTCCTCATTCAACATGCTTAGATCCTGATAGCTTAGTGATATGTGTTGGGTGGTGTTTTGCCGTGCCTTCGGGTGCGCTTACATCTTTATCGGGGAGGTGTAAGTGTTCTTCATGTGCGCGAGAGTGGTTCTCGGGTATATGGAGTTGGGTGAATGCCTGGCTTAGTCCACGGTTGAGGGGTAGGCGGCAGGTGGTGACAGCCCTGTCCGTCGCTTGTAATCCCCCACGTTCGGCTTTAGGGTAGGTGTCTAAATTGCCCGGTGTACGTATCCTGTTGGCAGACCAGTGTTCCTGGGTCTCCTAATCCATCCAGTACTTAGCACTAATGTTAACTTGATCATAACATGTATACTTAATTCATTAACATGGCCTTGTTCAGATCCAGCTCCGTAGGATATTCTTTATTCTTTTATTCTTTCTTCTATCTCTGTAGAAGCTCCATATATCTTAGGCAATGTGTGTGTGTTGATCCCACTATCCAAATCACCGTTATCCTCTTGCTATGGTTAATTGGTCAACTATGCACTTATTATGTTCTTGTCATGGGTATATCTTGAATTCTTTCGCATCTAGCCTTCCCAGTGGTAAAATATAAATAACGATACCTGGAATATTCCTGATGAAATGCTACAATGGTAACCCTGTGTGCTTGCGGACCCTATTTGTAAATGAATTGGTTTACTTGGCCAGCCTCTCAGGCCGTCACTAGAGCCACACGTTTTGGTATATGAAGTGCCATTGCACTTCGGCGCTGATACCAGATGTGTAGCTAGAGTGGCTGCATCTGAGGCTGACACTGACATCTTTTGGTAGCATTGCTAGGAACCAACATACTCGGTGTATGTGATTAAGGAATGTTGTTGGCGTTTCTTAGCGTCGCTACTAAGAATAGAGTTAAACCCTATCCCCGGCAATGGCGCCAGAAAGCCAGTTGGTATGTGTAACGTATACGGACAAATCCGCAAAATTTAGTAATAAATTTGAGCTTTATTTTATTTTCTGAGCATTTGACCTAGGTCAAATAATAATTTTTGAATAACTAAAATAAATCCTAGAGTGTAGAAACATTTTTGTTGCATTCATGCCGGTGCATAAAATTTTGTTTGAGTGTAGGATTAGTGTTGGGTGGTTTGAATTCAAACCTAGTTTGAATTTGAGCAAGTTTTGCTTTGAAAATAAAAAAAAGTCTTTCTTTTAAACTCTCACCCTCTCTCTCCTTTTTGGCCTGTTGCAGGAATCAGCCCAGCCGGCCTGTTCTTCTTCTCCCCCTCCTACCTTGCGCTCGGCCTGCTTCCGGCCTTCCCTGCAGCCCGCCTCCGCTCTCTCCCATCGCCCGCGCGAAGCCCGCTCGGCCTGGCCTTGTGGCCGAGCTTCGGCGCGCAGCAGCCCGCGGTCCACATCCCCTCCTCCCTATATCGCGTGCGCGAAGGCCCGATTGGACGACCTGCTCTGCTCGTTCCCGTCGCTCTCTCCCTCTTCCTATGACACCGCGGACCCACCACCTATCTCGCTGACGCGTGGGACCCGCCTGGAAGTGTCTTGCCACCCCGTCGTCTTCCTCCCGCCGCTCCCAATGCTGTAACCTCCCACGACATCAATGATCGGTGCATGGAGGCCATCAAGACCTCAGCCGGCGCTGTTTTGAGTCGGAGTTAACGCTCACGACCTTCCTCCTCCCTCTCCCTGCCTGTAATTTGGCCACCCCCCCTGTTGAGCCATCCGTCCCACCCGAACCCTAGCCCTCTACCCGCAGTCGCAAGCCACCGTTCAGAACCCGTTGCCGACGCCGAGGACCTTTCTGTGGTGCTCGCGGTAAGCTCCTTTTCCTTCCTGTGTCGTTCCCTTTGAGTTTAGAGCACGAAGACCATTAACCCGCGAGCTCCGAGCCGCCATTCATGGCACCGCCGCGGAGCCATCCCCTGGACGTGATCCCCCGCCTTGGTTTTGTTCACGGTTGAGTTCGCAGCATCGCTTAGAGCTTTCCGGTGTGGTTGGTTAGGGTTAGCATGGTCGGAGTCGCCGTTCCGCTGAGCTCGGGCCACCGCCGGCCATGGCGTCGCCGTCGCTAGCACAGTGCTGGCGGCGGGGAGTTTTCCCCTTTCACTTAGACCGCTAGATCTTCGATGCACGACCAAGATTAGATACCCCTTCGGGGTTATGAAATCGGTCCACCATGGACCCGTGGACGCGGAGCACCGTGGCCCAGTCATCCGGTCCACCCCTGGCGTGGCACGCCGCGCCACTCGATGCTCAACACGTGGCCGCCGTGTCGGCAGCGACGCGGTCAGCGCTGACACGCGTGCACGGTTTTGCAGAAAGGCCCTTATGTTTTAGCGAAATAAACCCGCAGTCCATCCCTGTTTTAAAAAGCGTTGTTTTCTTTTGTTTTAGCCCCTGTAGTTTTCGGTAATAGAACCCACGGTCCAGTCAGCGGGGAAAATACGTTTTTAATTGTTTTAATTCGAAAACGACTTTGGTTTATTTACAAAAGTGCCATTGAACCTTGTTTTCAACGTAACTTTCTCGTTTTAAATCCGATTAGAGTGATTCTTGCGCTCACGTATTCATAGAAACGCGTAGAATAGTTTTATAAGCTTTTTGCCTTGTTTTAGTACCATTTGGTGTACTGTTCTAATAGAAATATTATTTGTTTGCATGTAATGATTGAGAATGGATGCTTGTGTGGTGCCTTTGATCCCGTTTAGAGTGCAAGCAGTCCAAGGTCGTCATGAAGAAGATCTTCGAAGAAGTGGAACCATCAACATGAGTTTTTGGAAGGCAAGTGTAACATGAGTTCCTTTGTTACCCAGTAACCTTTTAATCACCTTTTCATATACATGTGTCTAATATGATGAACCCTAGAGATTCTACCTAGAGATTTATTATCCTGTATTCCTTGTTACCTTGGGTTGTGCATATGGGTAGTTCTGCTTAGCATGCAAATACCAAATATTAAATTGATAATCTTGATTAATGATTTATGGAACAAATGTTGGTTCTGAATCTTAAAGCGGCAACCCAGGATTTACAGTAGAACCACGAGGACTATATGACTCTGGTCTTAGCTAGGTACTTTGATTGTTCTAGCTCGTCTGTAGCTTACCGAAAGGGCAAGAGGGGCGTACCATGTAGTTATGGCCCGGTCCCACTAGGGTAATTGCTTTGGAGGATAGGGTGTTACCTTAGTGGGGAGGTATTCATAACTCTTGGGAGACGGAAACCTTAGCGGCTACGACTTGTTAGACCAACTTTGGGAAGGCTTCGTAGTGATCCCTGCCGACTTACCTTGGCAGTGAGTAAAGAGGCTGATCACCTCGGGCAAAGGGCAATCACGACCTGTGGGTAAAGTTGTACACACTCTGCAGAGTTAAGAATAAACTGATATATCAGCCGTGCTCTCGGTCATGAGCAGCCTGGATCCTTTTTGAGACAGTTCTATGAATAATGTGGGTGATGATAATCTTGATGATACTTAATTATACTTTCACCATGGGAGCTTAAGCATAACCTAGTGATATAGGTCTAATAAATAAAACATGACCAACTAAAAATGCTTACTGTAGTTCAGCCGTGTCTAGCCTTTTGAGCCTTGCATCCCTCATGTTATACTTGTTGAGTATGGTGCGCTCACCCTTGCTTTGCGTACAACCTATGTGAAGGACCGAGAATGCAATAGCAAGGCGACCAGAGGGGGGGTGAATGGGAGCTCAAAAATTTCTCTCGAAACTTTGGCCTTTTGTCCCCAAAATCAACCCCAAGAGCTTCGATTGAAACCGTGATGGCCACGACCCTTGGAAGAGGGTGGATGATCCCTAGGATCACAGCAAGGCACCACAAAGCGATAGCGAACCAAACGTCAAAAGCACCGGCACAAGTTCGACCCTCAAAAATCAAGTCCCGAACGTAGATAGACGGCTACGTCGAGAAATCCCCAAATACCTATGCTAACAAGTAGAAAAGATACCTAGAGAGGTTCCTTGATCGACTCTAGGGCCAAACGGAAAGTCCGGAAACCAAGCGAAGAAGCCGGAAGAGCAAACGCACCAAACCGCAACAAACAGCCAACTCGCGGACTGTCCGGACCTGGGATCGCGGACTGTCCGCCCCTACTGCGGACTGTCCGCGAGGGGTTGGCGGACTGTCCGCCGGCCAAACACCAGAAACAGCAACCCTGCTGGAACCTCCCTGAGTGATCCCGGACTGTCCGAGGATCACAACGGCGTACTGTCCGCCGGTCAAATTTCGGCACAGTTCACCGAGACACGCAGCCACTGAACAGGCTTGGTCCCGATGCGCGGACTGTCCGCGACCTTGCAGATAGGGCGATTTCGGTCGCCCTTCTCCCAAAACTTCTCCAAATCGATCCAAACCAAAATCCCTTGATCCCAAACTTGGAGAGGATGTTCACGAGGTAGTTAGGAGACTATCCCCAAGAAATCATCCGCTCAAATCGATTCAATCAACGGGAAATCAAAAGGGGAGAAGTATGAACGAAAAAGCTCCACGAAAATGAAATCAACCCGATCTACTTGTTCATGAGGAGTTAGATGAATTGCTTCGGTGGAAATGATCTCCTCACTATAAAGAACAAGTTGATTCAAACGGATTTTGCAAAGACGCAGTAGAGAGGGAGATCGAGTGACAGGAAAATCACGAAGAAACGAAGAACGTGAAGAACACTATCAAAACATGAATCAAGTCATCGATCTACAACCGTGTGGCTACCACACGCTACAACAGTGAGATTACGGTCTCACTTCCTCAAAATCTCCAGTACACAGAGGTATGGTTCTCTGCGGATCTCAGCTAGCTACAGCAGGGGATTGGGAGAGCAGGAAACCCTAGAAGCAAAGAGCAAATGACTGAGATGAATGGGGAGGTGGGTGTCTCCCCCTACTTATCCTAATTCTAATTCCCACTCTACCCCTAACTAATTACAGAGCGAACCAGCTAAACCCTAGGTTTATTCTGGACCAACTCGTGGTAGGTGGTGATCCGACGGCCACGCCCTCACAACTGGTAGCGTTGCCTCGACGCAACCTCACCGATTGCCGCCACGTGCCGCCACCGCTCTACTTGTCCTTTCCCGGACGTCGCACCCCCGGTTTTGTGGCCCAAACCGGGAAACCAGCCTTCATAGCCAACCCCCGGTTTTGCGGCCCAAACCGGGAAACCAGCCGACCAACACCTGAGTTTTGTGGCCCAAACTCAGCAAACTCGCAGCACCCAGGTTTTGAGGCCCAAACTTGGAAACCGTCCTCAGCCCGAGTTTTGTTGCCCAAACTCGGAAACCATCAGCGCCCAGGTTTTGAGGCCCAAACCTGGAAACCGTCCACTCGGTGGTTTTTCTGTGGCTCAACCACCAAACCGAGCCGTAGATGGGATGCACCGCCCGTGCACCCCGTCCACCCGCAAGTCTCCGCTCGTCGCTGTCCCAGGCTGTCAGCCACCACAGCTGATCCTCAGGCCACCGTTCCCTCAGTCCAAGCCTCACGTCCGCCCTTCGCCACTCTCGGTCCATCGGCACGGCACGTCTCTACTTGACCTTCACCTTGCCTTTGATCACTGTATCCGTGCTCGACACCTGCACAACACAAACCAAAGAACATGCACATTATCCCAGTTGACAATCACTCATCACTCAAAGACTCGGCATACACCCATGTATCCGCAATCTCCCCCTTGATGAGTGCATTGTCAACTACCAACACAAATCATAATGGAATGAAAGAAAGAAGGAAGAAGGAGAGAGAACTCGACCAAATGACCCAAAAGCATAGCAAAGCCGAAGAAGGTCAAGTGGAAAGAGCAAGACAACTTGGTCCCCAAAGACATGGGCAACGGCTCAACGCGACCAAGCAAAGCAAAGCTAGCCCTCAAGAAGAGGTAGAACAGGCTCAACACCGCTAGCAAGAAAACTTGATACCAATTGAAGAATCAACTGAAAATCAAGCAAAACAGAGCTAGCCCTCAAGAAGAGGCAGAACGGGCTCAACACCGCTAGCGAGGAAGCTCGAATACCAACTATTACCAACTCAAAAACCAATAGAGTTCGATACCAATTGAAGAGCTGAAAAACCAATTGAAAAGCTGAAAATGTTTGCTAGTCCCTCAAGAAAGAGGCAAAGGCTCAACACAACTAGCAAACTCCCCCTCAAATAGTGCACACAACCTAGGGAACACATGATTTGTCAATATGTTCTCCCCCTTAGTTGAAAATGCACCACCAAGCAAATGTGCACAAGCACTCAAGGTTCTCCCCCTTGACAGAATATCTCCCTCCACAGATGCATATGAATGAAAATGCAAGTTAGCAGCTTCAGGAATATAATCAAGAGAGTGCAAGGATGCTCTATACAGTTCGGATCCGATGACTCAACAACATCCATAAGAAGCTAGCAAAGGCTCAAACTGATCACCAGATACGAAATATGAACATGAGAGTAGAAGGAGCAGTTTTCAGCCAAAAAGGTATTCACCATCAAAATAGCACGAGACATGTATAGACAAGAAGTCAGACAAGTGCTAAACATGTATACAAGGTGAACTACCCATAGCCCAGTTCAATCATCATGCTATAGAATGAAACATAGACTTGTGTATCCAAATTTTATCAGAGTTGCAGCGGTTAAATTACACAAGGTTAAATTTCAGCATGCGATTGCGAGAGGTTGAAAGCTTGTCATTGCCTAACTTTACAACTGTGCGAAGCCTATGCAGAAGCAATCAGAAGCTTAAAGCAACAATTTCGGTCATACACTACACAGCTCAAGTTTGACTCAAAGTGCAATGAGAAACAGTCTCGAAACTGTGATGTGCTGACAAGCAATCCCATCTCGATCTTTCCAATTCACTAAACTTGGTTCAGATTTTAAACAGAATATGAACATACCAAGCAAGTGAATGACTCAACACTAGAGACATAGCAACCTAGCATATAGGAAGAGCACAAGTGATTTCAACACATTCTACACATGCTAGTTGCAAATCTCAATGGTGAACATTTTTCAAGTTTTATGTTCATTAATCAGATTCATCATTCATAAAATAGCTCCGCTCACAACATGTAACAGTGATAAGAAAGAGCATAAGCTACAACATCATCATAAGGCATTGGAGCAAAGACTATACAGAGCATAGTTACATTCTTCAGATTGTGTACATGAAGCTCTGAATGTAAATATGCAAGATGAAATGCAAAGATGCATGAAGAAACCAACTGAAAAACACAAAGTCAGTTTATAGTACATGAGTCAAAATGTTTCCCCCATCTAAAAGGGGAAACACACACCAAGCTCACCTCTCAACCTAGCAAAAGTTGATTGGTCCAAAGGCTTGGTGAAAATATCAGCCAACTGATGATGAGTATCGACATGGCGAAGGTCGATATCACCCTTCTCATAGTGGTCTCGCAGAAAATGAAAGCGCACATCAATGTGTTTGGTCTTAGAGTGCAGCACGAGGTTCTTAGCAACGCTAATAGCACTCGTGCTGTCACAAAGCAAAGGAACGCGAGAAAAGCTTAGACCAAAATCACGCAAAGTGGCCATCATCCAAAGCAACTGGGAATAGCAGCTAGCCGCAACAACATACTCAACTCCGTGGTAGACTGAGCGACACTAGACTGCTTGCGAGAAGACCACGATACAAGAGAAGAACCAATAAACTGACAAGTCCCAGAGGTGGACTTGCGCTCAATGCGGCAAACAGCAAAATCGGCATCGGAATAACCACAAAGGTAAAGGATGGAGGAAGCAGAATACCAAATCCCAAACTCAGGAGTGAAGCATAAGTACCTCATAATGCGCTTGACCGCCTGACGGTGAGAGGTGCGCGGCGACGACTGAAATCGCGCGCAAAGACACACCGCGAACTGAATGTCCGGGCGTGTCGCCGTCAGGTACAGCAGCGACCCGATCATACTCCGGTACTCCTTCTGGTCCACTGCTTCTCCCTCCTTGTCCGCATCCAGGGCCGTCGTGGTCAACATGGGTGTTGGAAGAGGCTTGGCCTCACCCATATCGAATTTCTTCAAGATATCCTTGGTATACTTACCCTGGTGCACAAACGTTCCCTCTCGAGATTGCTTGATTTGCAATCCGAGGAAAAATGTCAACTCGCCCATCATGCTCATCTCAAACTCTCTGCTCATAGTATCTGCAAACTTGGCAACCAAAGCATGAGAAGAACCACCGAAAATGATATCATCCACGTAAATCTGGACGAAGAGAGTATCAGTGCCTTGCTTGAGGAGAAAGAGCGTTTTATCTACACATCCCATTCTAAAACCCTTAGCAAGCAAAAAGGTTTTCAACCTATCATACCAGGCTCTAGGGGCTTGTTTCAAACCATATAAAGCTTTGTGAAGTTTAAAAACATGGTTTGGAAACTTGGGATTTTTGAAACCGGGGGGTTGTCTCACATATACTTCCTCTTCTATGTAGCCGTTTAAGAAGGCACTCTTGACATCCATTTGAAAAAGTTTAAACCCTTTGGATGCAGCAAAAGCCAAGAGTATCCTAATTGCCTCCAAACGTGCTACGGGAGCAAAGTCTCCTCATAGTCTATCCCCTCCTTCTGACTATACCCCTGGGCTACAAGTCTGGCCTTGTTTCTCACTACATGGCCATCCTCTCCTTGTTTGTTTTTGAAAACCCATTTTGTCCCAATTGGGTGACACTCAGAGGGAGGAGAAACTAGAACCCAAACCCGATTTCTTTCAAAATTTTCTAACTCCTCATGCATGGCATTGACCCAATCTGGATCCGTCAAAGCGTGTCCAACATCTCAGGGTTCAAAATCAGCAACAAATGCAGAATGAGCAAAGTGAGAGATTTGTTGTGACCTTGACCGAGTGACGCTTTCACCGATGCTGCCGATCATCTGCTGAGGCGGGTGTTGGCGCTGAATGTGTCGTGGCGCCTCCCTTGCCAAAGTGGCCTCCCCCTCAACAGCAGCTGGTGCCTCCTCAGGTACAAAAGGTACCGCTCGAGGTGGCGGATCCCACAGCCCCCAAGTCGAAGAAGAGGGATCGGGGCCGTGAGTCGTAGTAGAAGCCGCTCTTTGCGGCACAGCAGGTGGAGGAGGTGCTGGGTCATCCATCCCTTCAGCACCCTCTTCTTCATCATCGAAAAGTGGCTCGCCAACCTCATGATCACCTGCACGCTCCAAACGAGAAGAAGGACAAACCATGGTCTCGTCGAAGGTGACATCAGATGTCTCCATGACTCGGTTAGTGTCAAGGTTAAGTACCCGATAAGCACGAGTATGAGCGCCATAACCCAAAAACACACCGTCAGAAGAACGAGACTCAAACTTGTCCAAGTTGCCCTTTTTGAGTATAAAACAATGGCAACCGAAAACTCTAAAATAACTCACTTTGGGCAGTTTTCCAAAATGCAACTCATAAGAAGTCTTTTTCAAGAAAGTTCGGAGAAAAATGTGATTGGAAATGTAGCATGCAGTGCTCATAGCTTTGGCCCAATATCGCCTAGGAGTCCTATGCTCGAGCATCGTCCTGGCCATCTCTACAAGGGTCTGATTCTTCCTTTCTACAACACCATTCTGTGGCGGTGTGTAGGGGGAAGAAAACTGATGCTCTAAACCCAAAGAGTTGCAAAACTTCTCAAAATCCGAATTCTTGAATTCGGAACCATTATCACTCCTAATAGCTCGCATTGAGTTCAAAGGGAACTCATTCTGAAGACGCAAAATCAGATTGCGAGCAAAAGAGAAAGTCTCCATTTTCTCAGCTAAAAAGAAAACCCACGAATATCTTGAAAAGTCGTCAACAACAACAAGCACATACCACTTCCCCCCAACCGAGCTCACCCGAGCCGGACCAACAAGGTCCATGTGCAAAAGCTCTCCAGGGCGCTTATTCATGACCTGAGTCACTGGATGGTGGGGAGCGGCAACCATCTTCCCATGTCTACAAGAATGGCAAACAAGATCCTTCTTCATGCACAACTTGGGCAATCCTCAGATTAGG
This sequence comes from Coix lacryma-jobi var. lacryma-jobi, assembly GCA_009763385.1. Lineage (NCBI taxonomy): Eukaryota > Viridiplantae > Streptophyta > Magnoliopsida > Poales > Poaceae > Coix > Coix lacryma-jobi. Next base: position 94,881,835 of record CM019825.1, read on the forward strand.
CCAAGTGAACTAAGTCTTGCAAGCAAGTCGAAGCTCAAATGTCCTAGTCTCCTATGCCACTTCCAAAGATCAGAGGAGGAAGGTCCAGCCAAAAGACAACGAGAAACTCCAAACGACTCCGAGAAATCCGCACGAAAGACTTTCCCAAAGGGCGAAATCCCACAAACAAGATTGCCTTGAGGATCCAAAATACGACTGAGATTCGGCTTAAAACGAATCTCATAGTCGTCATCAAAGAGTTGCGAAACAGAAAGAAGGTTAAAATGCAAGTTAGAAACAAGAGCAACATCGCGCAACACAAAGTGCTCATTAACTCGCACCAACCCATGAGACAACACTCTACCTTTGCTATTGTCGCCGAAGGTGATAAACTCCTTTCCGGCGACCGGACTAAGACTAGAGAACCACTTGGCGTTTCCGGTCATGTGCCTCGAGCAACCGGAATCCACCAACCAAACGTTCTCCAATCGTTTCACCTACATCAATAAAAAGACATAGGGTGAGCATACGGTCCAACACTGGGGTTAGTGAAATAGGGAGAGTACCAGTGTTGGGCCGGTTGCTCAAAAGAACGGTTAGCAGAAAAACCATTCCTAGCACGCCTATGGAAAGAGCGATCACCACGTTGAGGAAAACGTGGTCCGCTAAGGGAGGAGCGTCCATCGTGATACTCAAAACGCGGTGGGGGAAAACGCTCTACAACAAAACCACCGCCACGGGGTCCATAGCCTACAACTGCAGGCTCCCGCCGGGCACATCCTCTCCGCTGCCTAGGCCTAGGAACTTGAGGTTCTGGACCTCTAGGCCTAACAACACGCCTCTGAAAATTCGACACATGTACATCATGGAAAGGATGATACATGTCCGTGTTGTTCATCTCCTTTGCATGGCGCGCCTCTCTCTTGCGCCAAAAACAGAACTCACTCAAGTGGCCATCTCTCCCACAGTGCTCACAATGGTACCTCACCGCTCTCAAAGGGGGTTGTTGGTACTCACGGTAGTGGGTGTGGATCACTTTGCCCTTCTGTGGCATAAGCTCCTCCTGGATGGGTGGCATAGTGTCCAGCTTGTTCTTGACGTGGTTTGGTTTGGGAGCCCATGATTGTTTCTTGGGTGGAGCTCTAGGAGGCTCAGCAAAGACCCCATCCTTGGTGTTAGGCTTGAGAGGCTCTTTGGGTGGAATCTTGGTAAGCTTGGGAGTAGGGGTGGAGTTGGGCTTCTCACATGGGTTAAGACCACTCGACTCTCCAATCTTGCCGAAAGATGAAACATCAACACCCGGAGCAAAACCTACACCTGGACCTCCAGCAGCTCGCTTGAATTGGGAGATCATCATCCCAAGCTGTGGCTCACCGCAAGACACCCATGACAAGATGGTCCGAAGGTATGTGTTTTCCTCCTCGGTTTGCATCTTGTCATGCTTCATATTAGCGATCTCCATCTCCAAACCCTCACAAAGAACACACCTAGCCACACATGTGCTACCTGAGTTGGCCTCTTGAAGAGACACAATCTTGGCATTCTTCTCTGCCAACTCAAATTGCAAGCCCGCACAGGACTTGCACGCACCCAACAGCAAAGATCTCGCCTTCAGCTCATCCACCTCTCCTACCAACACAGCATACTTGCTTCTCAAGGTGAGAAGGTCAATCATGTGTCTGGAGCACATCTCACACTCCTCCTCCTCGGTAACAACTACGGTGGACTTGACAGATTCAAGTTCCTTCACCGTATCCTCCCACTTCTGCCTAAACTCCTTGCGCTCTCTAGCAGCACGCCTAAGCAACTTATCCTGACTAAGGAGCGCAGCAGTAAGCTTCTCGACCTCAGCAGAAAGCTCGTCGGGGGTCTGAGATACCTAGGAGGTGTCGTCGTCGTCGTCGTTTTAGGAGTGTCCTCCAGCTCGCCGTCGACCTCCTTGTCGAGGGCCATGGTGCAGAAGCAGTCGTCGTCAGCGAAGAAGCAGAGGCCATTCAGCTTGTCCTCGATCCTCTTCTTCTTCTCGGACTCGTCGTCGCTTGAGGCAGCGGAGTCATCATCCGAGTCGTCGACGTCGCTGAGCGTGGCGAAGAACGCATGCTGCTCAGCTTGGGCCTTCTCCAAGTACTTCGTCTTGATGTACTCCTTGTCGAAGCAGCCCTTCCGCTTGTGCTTCGCGGGGACGTACTTCTCCTTGCGCTTGCCGGAGTCATACTTGTGTCCATGATCCGCCTTGCCGAAGGTCTGCTTGTTCTTCTTTGGGCAATTGGCGATGAAGTGGTTGGGGTCCCTGCACTCGAAGCATCCCGAGCGTCCTCCTCCGCGGCGACGGTTCATGCGGTTGTTGTGGAACCGCGAGAATCGGTTGGCGAGCAAAGCCAGCTCGTCATCCCCCATGAACTCCAGCTGCTCCTCTGTGACAGAAAGAAGAGAAGAGAGTGCAAAGCCTCCAGAGGGGTTAGCAGAAGAGCCAGAAACCAAAGCCATCGACGGGCCAGAAGGATTTTCATAAGAAGCCCTTGCCATGGCGTCAATCTCACTGGACTTGAGCTTACTGAAGAGCTCGTCGCACGTGAGGGTCTCATATTTAGGTGATTCGATGATCGCCTGAACCTTGGAATCCCACACCGATCGATCAAGAGTATGCAAAAGCTTCAAAGCTCTCTCATGATCATCGAAAGGCAACAGCTCCTTGTTAGCCCTCATCCTGTTGACAATCACCTGAAAGCGAGCGAATAAACTTTCTATGCCCTCGCCAGGCATATGTCGAAAGTTCTCATACTCTCGCTTGAACGACTCGTAGAGACGGGTTTTGACTTGAGAGGTTCCCTCATGGAAACGCATGAGGTTAGCCCAAATCTCCCGAGCCGTAGCGAGGTGAGAAACGCGATCAAACTCAGACATGCTCAAACATGAGAAAAGAGCATTACAGGCTCGGCTATTAGCATCGTGCTCATCGATCTAATGCTGAGTGACACAAGCAGCTAAGACCACGTAATCGACAGAGTTGCAAATATCCCAAATGGAAGCACCAATACTCTGCAGATAGGCCGATATGCGTATCTTCCAATACGCATAGTTCATCCCATCAAAGAACGACGGTTTGCCCACGCCGCGATCCATGTCGCCTTCTGTGGATCTGGAACCGGCTAAGGTGGAAGATCCTTAACCTGCTCCGATACCAATTGAAGGACCGAGAATGCAATAGCAAGGCGACCAGAGGGGGGGGGGTGAATGGGAGCTCAAAAATTTCTCTCGAAACTTTGGCCTGTTGTCCCCAAAATCAACCCCGAGAGCTTCGATCGAAATCGTGATGCCCACGACCCTTGGAAGAGGGTTGATGATCCCTAGGATCACAGCGAGGCACCACAAAGCGATAGCGAACCAAACATCAAAAGCACCGGCCCAAGTTTGACCCTCAAAAATCAAGTCCCGAACGTAGATAGACGGCTACATCAAGAAATCCCCAAATACTATGCTAACAAATAGCAAAGATACCTAGAGAGGTTCCTTGATCAACTCTAGTGCCAAACGGAAAGTCCAGAAACCAAGCGAAGAAGCCGGAAGAGCAAACGCACCAAACCGCAACAAACAGCCAACTCGCGGACTGTCCGGACCTGGGATCCCGGACTGTCCGCCCCTACTGCGGACTGTCCGCGATTGGCAGACTGTCCGTCGGCCAAACACCAGAAACAGCAACCCTGCTGGAACCTCCTTGAGTGATTGAAGGACCGAGAATGCAAAAGCAAGGCGACCAGAGGGGGGGGGTGAATGGGAGCCAATAAAATTTCTCACGAAACTTTGGCCAAGTGTCCCAAAATCAATCCCCAAGAGCTACTACCAAAAACGTGATGCCCACGACCCTTGGAAGAGGGTGGATGATCCCAGGGATCACAGCGAGGCACCACAAAAACTTCCTCACCCAAGTTCACGCAAGTCAACTAGTGACGGGATGGGTTTTGGGTAACCTCAACCTCCCCCGAGCAACGCGAGGGGGATTCAGGCTATTTTGTAAAGCGGGAAGCCCAAATTCTGTAGAGCACGAAGTTAGAAATCCAACGCCACAAACGATTCACGAATCGAAAGACGAACGAACAAACTGCGGATGAAAACGCGTCGAACTGGATCGACCGGACTCTGGCCAGCGTCCGGTCAGCAGGGACCGGACGCGTCCGGTCAACAAAAATCGGCTCTGGAACCTTACTGTTTGCGACCGGACTCACGAGTACGGAGCGTCCGGTCGAGAGCAGTGCGTCCGGTCAGAAACGAACAAGCACGATGAACAGTGAAAGCGATGCGTCCGGTCAAAACATGAATGGAGCGTCCGGTCAAAGTGAAGAACACGGCTACGTGCTGTTCATCGACCGGACTCACGGACCAAGCGTCCGGTCACCCCGACTGAGCGTCCGGTCGACTCGCTGCAGCCCCGTTCGTCCACCGATTTGCCTCTATCTCACCCAAAACAATTCCTCTAGGGATCAAACTTGGTGAGATGAGTCACAAGGAGTATAGTGAGCTATCTTTAAGAGATCATGGCTCGAACCTATCTCCAAAACGGTGGATCGAAGAATTTCGGGGAAGGAAGAAAACTTGACCCGAAACTAAAAATCGATCGATCTCCTAGACCGTGAGGTTAGAGGTTAATTCCTTCGGTGGAAAGAAGTGCCTCACGATCTAGGACAACTTGGTTCAAACGAATTTGCAAAAGATGAACCGAGCAAGGAGATCAAGCGACGGGAAAATCGTGGAGAAAAAGGATTCCGCGAAGAACACGAACACAACGGAAATCACAGCCACGAATTGCAAGCCGAAGCGCAAACAACCGCTACGACAAGGAGGATACGGCCTCCTTTCCTCAAAATCAACAATACACAGAGGTGAGTCTCTCTGCGGATCTCAGCAAGCTACAGCAGGGGATGGGAGAGCAGGAAATCCTAGGAAGCAAGAGCCAATGAGATGGCTAAGACTGAGATAACTGAGATAACTGAGATAACTGAGATAGGGAGGGGGGTGTCTCCCTCAGACTACTTATACTAACCTAGCCTAAGCCTATTTCCTACTCTACCCCTCACTACTGTATTTACAGAGCGGACCAGCCTAACCCTAAGGCTATTCTAGTCCACCCGCTGGTGGTATGTAGATCCGACGGCCACGCCCGCACGGTCTTCCGCGTCGCCTCCACGCAACCTTCAGATCGCCGCCGCGTGCCGCCACCACTCTGCTCCCCCGGTTTTGTGGCCCAAACCGGGAAACCAGCCTCCAGCCCGAGTTTTGTGGCCAAACTCGGAAACCGTCCGCGCCCGAGTTTTGAGGCCCAAACTCGGAAACCGGCCCACGCCCAGGTTTTGAGGCTCAACCTGGAAACCGTCACGCCCAGGTTTTGTGGCTCAACCTGGAAACCCAGCACCCAGGTTTTGAGGCCCAAACCTGGAAACCGTCCACCGTTGGTTTTTCCCGGGCTCTACCAACAAACCGGCGTCGTAGAGGGGATGCACCGCCTGTGCACCCCTTCCACCGACATGATCGCACTTCTCCGCTTGTCGCTGTCGCAGGCTGCCAGCCACCACAGCTGATCCTCCGGCCTCCAGTCCATCAGTCCAAGTCCACGTCCGCCCTTCACCGTCCGATACATCGGCATGGCACGTCCGCCGCACGGCACGCCCATCCTTCATCGCGCCCGGTCCGTCGGCACGGCACGTCGCAACTTGACCTTCACCCGCCATCGATCACTGTCTCCGAGCTCGACACCTGCACAACACAAGCCAAAGAACATGCGCATCATCTCCGTTGACAATCACTCATCACACAGAGACTCGGCATACACCCATGTATCCGCAATCTCCCCCTTGATGAGTGCATTGTCAACTCCACAACAAATCATGAATAAGAAGAAGGAGGTAGGAAGGAGTGGGAGGAGAAAACCCAACCAAATGACCCAAAAGCCTAACAAAAGCCAAAGAAGGTCAAGTGGATGAAGCGAAAACTTGGTCCCCAAAGACATGGGCAACGGCTCGACGCAACCAAGCAAAGCAAAGCTAGCCCTCAAGAAGAGGTAGAACAGGCTCAACACCGCTAGCAGATACCAATTGAAGATCGGAGGACAACAGAAGCAAAATGCTAGTCCCTCAAGATAGAGGCACAGAGGCTCAACACAACTAGCAAGAAAATCACTCCGAACCAATTGGAAATCAACCCAAAACAAATGGGAAAGCACACCAGACGATACCAATTGAAAGCCAAAAGAAAAAGCTTATGAAAGCTCATGAAAAGCTAGGAACGTTTGCTAGTCCCTCAAGACAGAGGCAACGGCTCAACACAACTAGCAAACTCCCCCTCGACAAATGCAAGCAACTAGGACAAATGATTCTCCCCTTAGTTGATCAACACAGGAGCATATGATTTGCATAAATTTCTCCCCCTAGTTGAAAATGCACTTATCAAGGCCAAAAGGTATCGGAGAAGCAACTCCCTTCACATAAACTCCCCCTGAACACAAGATCTCCTTCCACAATGCATATTCAAAATGCAAGTTAGGAGCTTCAAGTATATAGTCAAAAGAGTGCAAAGATGCTCTAATCAGTATAGCTCCAACATCTCAATTAAGCACTCAAATAGCAAAGGCTCAAACTGATCACTTATACGAAATATGAAGCATCTGAGCATGTGAGCAGTTTTAAGTCAAAAGGATAGTCACCATCAAAATAGCACTAGACATGTATAGAGGGAATCCAAACAAGTGCTAAGCATATATACAAGGTGAACTACCCCTAGCAAAGTTCAATCATCATGCATAGGAATGAAGCATATACTTGTGATTTCAAATTCAAATCGGAGTTGCAGCGGTAAAAGAATTCACAAGTTCATTTTTAGCATGTGATTGCGAGAGGTTGAAAGCTTGTCATCGCCTAACTTTTCAACCGTGCGAAGCCTATGCCGAAGCAATCAGAAGCTTAAAGCAACGGTTTCGGTCATACACTACATGGCTCAAGTTTAACTCAAGTGCACTGAGAAACAGTCTCAATACCATGAGGTGTTGACAAGCAATCCCATCTCGATCTTTTCAATTCAACAATACTTGGTTCAGATTTTAAGCAAGTTATGAACAACCAAGCAAGTGAATGACTCAGAACTAGAGACATAGCAACCTAGCATATATGAAAAGCAGGAATGGACTCAACACACCCTACACATGCTAGTTGCATATCTCAATGGTGAACATTTTCAGATTTATATACATTAGGCATAATTCACCATTCCAAAAATAGCTCGCTCATAACATGTAACAGTGATCAGAAGGAGCATAAGCTACAAGCATCATCATAAGTATCGGAGCAATACTAACAAGAGCATAGTTACATTCTAGTGAATATAGACATGAAGCTCAGAATGTAAATGCGTATGCCCGACACAAAACTGAAAGAATGAAGATACCAATTGGAAAGACTCAAGAAACTCAAAAGAAAAGAGCCTCAAAATAAAAGAGTCAGTCTGTACATCTCAAAATGCTTCCCCCATCTAAAAGGGGAAACACACACCAAGCTCACCCCTCAACCTATTAAAGGTTGATTCGTCTAAAGGCTTGGTGAAAATATCAGCCAATTGGTGATGAGTATCGACATGGCGAAGGTCGATATCACCCTTCTCCTGGTGGTCTCGCAAGAAATGAAAGCGCACATCAATGTGTTTGGTTTTCGAGTGAAGCACGGGGTTCTTAGAAACGCTAATGGCACTCGTGCTGTCACAAAGCAAAGGAACTCGAGTAAAGCTCAAACCAAAGTCACGCAAAGTGGCCATCATCCAGAGTAACTGGGAACAGCAGCTAGCCGCAGCAACATATTCAGCCTCCGTGGTAGACTGAGCGACACTAGACTGCTTGCGAGAAGACCACGATACAAGAGAAGACCCAATAAACTGGCAAGTCCCAGAAGTGGACTTGCGCTCAATGCGACAACCAGCAAAATCAGCATCAGAAAAGCCACAAAGTGAGAGGGTGGAAGAAGCAGAATACCAAATCCCGAACTCAGGCGTGAAACGAAGGTACCTGAAGATGCGCTTCACCGCCTGACGGTGAGAAGTGCGTGGCGAAGCCTGAAAGCGCGCGCACAAGCACACGGCGAACTGAATGTCCGGCCGTGTCGCCGTCAGGTAGAGCAGCGATCCAATCATGCTGCGGTACTCCTTCTGGTCCACTGCTTCTCCATCCGTGTCGGCATCCAGGGCAGTCGTCGTCGACATGGGCGTCGGAAGAGGCTTGGCCTCACCCATGTCGAACCGCTTCAGCAAGTCCCTCGTGTACTTGCCCTGGTGCACAAACGTCCCCTCTCGGGATTGCTTAATTTGCAACCCGAGAAAGAAGGTCAGCTCGCCCATCATGCTCATCTCGAACTCCCTGCTCATAGTATCTGCAAACTTGGCAACCAAAGCGTGAGAAGAACCACCGAAAATGATATCATCCACGTAAATTTGGACCAAGAGAGTATCTTTGCCTTGCTTGAGGAGAAAGAGCGTTTTATCAACACATCCCATTTTAAAACCCTTAGCTAGCAAAAAGGTTTTTAATCTCTCATACCAGGCTCTAGGGGCTTGTTTCAAACCATACAAAGCTTTGTGGAGTTTAAAGACATGGTTTGGAAACTTGGGATTTTCAAAACCGGGGGGTTGCTGGACATAGACTTCCTCCTCAATGTAGCCGTTTAAGAAGGCACTCTTGACATCCATTTGAAAAAGTTTGAAACCCATGGATGCAGCATAAGCCAAGAGTATCCTAATAGCCTCCAAACGAGCTACAGGAGCGAAGGTCTCCTCATAATCTATCCCCTCCTTCTGACTATAACCCTTCGCTACAAGCCGGGCCTTGTTTCTCACAATGTGGCCCTCCTCTCCTTGCTTGTTTTTAAATACCCATTTTGTCCCAATAGGTTTACAGTCAGGAGGTGGTGGCACTAGAACCCAAACCCGATTTCGCTCAAAGTTCTCTAGCTCCTCATGCATGGCATTGACCCAATCCGGATCCGTCAATGCGTGTCCAACATCTCGGGGTTCAAAAGACGCAACAAAAGCAGAATGAGCAAAGTGCGAGATGTGCTGTGACCTGGAGCGAGTAACTCGCTCGTCGATGTCGCCGATCATCTGTTCAGGGGGGTGCTGGCGCTGGATATGTCGTGGCGCCTCCCGGGAAGAAGTGACCTCCCCCTCAACAGCAGCTGGTTCCACCCCGGGTACAAAAGGTACCGCGCGAGGTGGAGGATCCCACGGCCCCCAGGAAGAAGAAGTGTCGGGGCCGTGAGTCGTCGTCGAGGCCGCCCTTTGCGGCACGGCAGGTGGAGGGGGTGCTGGATCATCTATACCTTCAGCACCCTCGTCCTCATCATCAAAAAGAGGCTCTCCAACCTCATGATCACCTGCACGCTCAAAACGAGAAGAGGGACAAACAAGAGTCTCGTCGAAGGTGACATCTGATGTCTCCATGACTCGGTTAGTGTCAAGGTTAAGTACACGATAGGCTCGAGTGTGAGTGCCATAACCCAAAAACACACCGTCAGAAGAACGAGACTCAAACTTGTCCAGGTTGCCTTTCTTCAATATAAAACAGTGGCAACCAAAGACTCTAAAATAACTCACCTTGGGCTGGCGACCAAAACGCAACTCATAAGAGGTCTTCTTCAAAAACGCTCTCAGAAAAATGCGATTCGAAATGTAGCATGCAGTGTTCATAGCTTCGGCCCAAAAACGCCTAGGAGTCCTATGCTCATCAAGCATCGTCCTGGCCATCTCAACAAGGGTCCGATTCTTCCTCTCTACAACACCATTTTGAGGTGGTGTATAGGGGGAAGAAAACTGATGCTCCAAACCAAGGTGGTTACAAAACTTCTCAAAATCCGAATTTTTAAACTCGGAACCATTATCACTCCGAATAGCTCGCATCGAGTTCAAAGGGAACTCGTTCTGAAGACGCAAAATCAGATTGCGAGCAAATGAGAAAGTCTCGGTCTTCTCAGCTAAAAAGAAGACCCACGAATATCTCGAAAAGTCGTCAACAACAACCAAAACATACCACTTGCCACCAACCGAGCTCACCCGAGCCGGACCAACAAGGTCCATGTGTAAAAGCTCTCCGGGGTGCGAGGTCATGACCTTAGTCACCGGATGGTGGGGAGCAGCAACCATCTTCCCATGTCTGCAAGAATGGCAAACTAGATCCTTCTCCATCGAAAGCTTGGGCAATCCTCGGATTAGGCCAAGTGAGCTAAGTCTTGCAAGCAAGTCGAAGCTTAAATGACCGAGCCTCCTATGCCACTTCCAAAGATCGGAGGAAGAAGGACTAGCCAAAAGACAGCGAGAAGAACCAAACGATTCCGAGAAATTCGCACAAAAGACTTTCCCAAAGGGCGAAATCAGACATACAAGATCGCCCTGAGGATCTAAGATGCGACTAAGGTTCGGTTTAAAACGAATCTCATAGTCATCATCAAAAAGTTGCGAAACAGAAAGAAGGTTAAAATGCAGGTTAGAAACAAGAGCAACATCGCGCAACACAAAGTGCTCATTAACCCGCACCGTCCCACGAGACAATACCTTACCTTTACTATTGTCGCCGAAGGTTATGTACTCCTTTCCGGCGACCGGGCTAAGGCTGGAGAACCACTTGGTGTTTCCGGTCATGTGCCTCGAACAACCGGAATCCACCAACCAAACGTCCTCCAACCGTCTTACCTACATCAATAGAAAGACATAGGGTGAGCATACGGTCCAACACTGGGGTTAGTGAAATAAGGGTAATACCAGTGTTGGGCCGGCTGCTCAAAAGAACGGTTAGCAGAAAAACCATTCCTAGCACGTCTACGAGGGAAGCGATCACCACGCTGAGGAAAACGTGGTCCGCTGGGGAAGAAGCGCTCACCGCGATACTTAAACTGCGGTGGGGGAAAGCGCTCAACTAAACCTCCGCCACGGGGTCCATTACCTGCAAAAGCAGGACCCCGTCGGGTACGCTCTCTACGAGGTTTACGCCTAGGAGCCTGGGGCTCAACTGCTCTAGCGTCTCTCCTCGGAGCTCTCTCCAGCCTAGGCCTGGGACCCTGACGTCCGGACCTAGCTGCTCTCCCCTGGGCCTTCGGTACATGTCCACCATGAGCTGGATGGTACATGTCCGGGTTCTCCATCTCCCGAGCCCTGCGCGCCTCTCTCCTGCGCCTAAAGCAGAACTCGCTCAAGTGGCCATCTCTCCCACAAAAATCACATTGGTACCTCACCGCACGCAAAGGGGGTTGTTGGTGACCAGAGCTGTGGGTGTGGCTCACTTTGCCTTTGCCCTTCTGTGGCAACTCCTCACGAATGGGTGGCATAGCATCAAGCTTGTTTCTGAGGTGGTTTGGCTTTGGTGCCCAAACTGGGTTCTTGGGAGGAACTTTAGGGGGTTCCTCAACCACACCATCTTTGGTGATAGGCTTGGCTGGCTCTTTGAGTGGCAGCTTGGCAAGTTTGGGAGTAGTGGTGGAATTGGGCTTCTCACATGGGTTCAGACCACTAGACTCTCCAATCTTCCCAAAAACTGAACGATCAACACTCTGAGCAAAACCTACACCAGGGGCACCAACAGCTCGCTTGAATTGGGAGATCATCATCCCGAGCTGCGGCTCACTACTGGAGACCCATGACAAGATGGACCGAAGGTATGTGTTTTCTTCCTCGGTTTGCATCTTGCCATGCTTCACATTGGCAATCTCCATCTCCAGGCCCTCACACAAAGCACACCTCAAGACACAAGTGCTATCTGAGCTGGCCTTGACTAAAGACTCAATCTTGGCATCCTTCTCTGCCAACTCAGATTGCAAGACAGGACAAGTCTTGCACGCACCCAACAGCTGCGGCCTAGCACGGAGCTCATCCACCTCTCCAACCAACGCAGCATACTTACCTCTCAGAGTGAGAAGGTCAGTCATGTGCGCGGTGCACGACTCGCACTCCGCCTCCTCCGACACAACCACGGTGGACCGAGCGAACTCAAGCTCCTTCACCGTGTCCTCCCACTTCTGCCTGAACTCCTTGCGTTCTCTAGCGGCACGCCTAAGCAACTTATCTTGGCTAAGGAGGGCATCAGTCAACTTCTCAACCTCAGAGGAAAGCTCGTCGTAGGTGAGAGATACCTGGGAGGTGTCGTCGTCGTCGTCGTTCCGAGGGGTATGCTCCGGCTTGCCGTCGACCTCATCGCCCAGCGCCATGGTGCAGAAGCCGTCGTCGTCGGCGAAGAAGCAGAGGCCGTTCAGCTTGTCCTCGATCCTCTTCTTCTTCTCGGACTCGTCATCGCTCGAGCTGGCGGAGTCGTCATCCGAGCCGTCGACGTCGCTGAGCGTGGCGAAGAACGCGCGCTGCTCAGCTTGCTGCTTCTCCAAGTACTTCTTCTTGATGTACTCTTTGTCGAAGCCGCCCCGCTTCTTGTGCCTTGGGGGAACGTGCTTCTCCTTGTACTTGGAGTCGCGCCTGTGGCCGTGATCGCCCTTCCCCAGATGCTTGTTCTTCTTCTTGGGGCAGTCGGCGATGAAGTGGTCGGGGTCGCCGCATTCGTAGCATCCGGCGCGTCCTCCTCCACGACGGCGGTTCACGCGGTTGTTGTGGAACCGCGAAAACCGGTTGGCAAGCAAAGCCAACTCGTCGTCTCCCAAAGACTCCAGCTGGTCCTCTGTCACAGAAAAGAGAGAAGAAAGCGCAAATCCAGCTGAGGGGTTAGAGGAAGAGCCGGAAACCAAAGCCATGGATGGGCGAGAAGGATTTTCAAAAGAAGCCCTCGCCATAGCATCAATCTCACTGGACTTGAGCTTACTGAAGAGCTCGTCGCAGGTGAGGGTCTCATAGTTAGGGGATTCGATGATCGCCTGAACCTTGGAGTCCCACACCGAACGGTCAAGAGTGTGCAAAAGCTTCAAAGCACGCTCATGATCGTCAAAAGGCAACTGCTCCTTGTTAGCCCTCATCCTGTTGACAATCACCTGAAAGCGAGCGAATAAACTTTCTATGCTCTCGCCAGGTTGATGTCTAAAGTTCTCATACTCTCGCTTGAACGACTCGTAGAGTCGGGTTTTGACTTGAGAGGTGCCCTCATGAAAACGCATGAGAGTGTCCCAGATCTCCCGAGCCGTAGCGAGGTGAGAAACACGATCAAACTCACCCATGCTCAAACAAGAGAAAAGAGCATTACGGGCTCGGCTATTGGCATCGTGCTCATCGATCTGCTGTTGAGTCACACGAGCAGCCAAGACCACGTAATCAGGGGAGTTGCAAATATCCCAGATCGAAGCGCCCAAGCTCTGCAAATAGGCCGACATACGTATCTTCCAATACGCATAGTTCGTCCCATCGAAAAACGGCGGTTTGCCCACGCCGCGATCCATGTCGCCTTCGGTGGATCTGGAACCGGCTAAGGTGGAAGATCCTTAACCCGCTCCGATACCAATTGAAGGACCGAGAATGCAAAAGCAAGGCGACCAGAGGGGGGGGTGAATGGGAGCCAATAAAATTTCTCACGAAACTTTGGCCAAGTGTCCCAAAATCAATCCCCAAGAGCTACTACCAAAAACGTGATGCCCACGACCCTTGGAAGAGGGTGGATGATCCCAGGGATCACAGCGAGGCACCACAAAAACTTCCTCACCCAAGTTCACGCAAGTCAACTAGTGACGGGATGGGTTTTGGGTAACCTCAACCTCCCCCGAGCAACGCGAGGGGGATTCAGGCTATTTTGTAAAGCGGGAAGCCCAAATTCTGTAGAGCACGAAGTTAGAAATCCAACGCCACAAACGATTCACGAATCGAAAGACGAACGAACAAACTGCGGATGAAAACGCGTCGAACTGGATCGACCGGACTCTGGCCAGCGTCCGGTCAGCAGGGACCGGACGCGTCCGGTCAACAAAAATCGGCTCTGGAACCTTACTGTTCGCGACCGGACTCACGAGTACGGAGCGTCCGGTCGAGAGCAGTGCGTCCGGTCAGAAACGAACAAGCACGATGAACAGTGAAAGCGATGCGTCCGGTCAAAACATGAATGGAGCGTCCGGTCAAAGTGAAGAACACGGCTACGTGCTGTTCATCGACCGGACTCACGGACCAAGCGTCCGGTCACCCCGACTGAGCGTCCGGTCGACTCGCTGCAGCCCCGTTCGTCCACCGATTTGCCTCTATCTCACCCAAAACAATTCCTCTAGGGATCAAACTTGGTGAGATGAGTCACAAGGAGTATAGTGAGCTATCTTTAAGAGATCATGGCTCGAACCTATCTCCAAAACGGTGGATCGAAGAATTTCGGGGAAGGAAGAAAACTTGACCCGAAACTAAAAATCGATCGATCTCCTAGACCGTGAGGTTAGAGGTTAATTCCTTCGGTGGAAAGAAGTGCCTCACGATCTAGGACAACTTGGTTCAAACGAATTTGCAAAAGATGAACCGAGCAAGGAGATCAAGCGACGGGAAAATCGTGGAGAAAAAGGATTCCGCGAAGAACACGAACACAACGGAAATCACAGCCACGAATTGCAAGCCGAAGCGCAAACAACCGCTACGACAAGGAGGATACGGCCTCCTTTCCTCAAAATCAACAATACACAGAGGTGAGTCTCTCTGCGGATCTCAGCAAGCTACAGCAGGGGATGGGAGAGCAGGAAATCCTAGGAAGCAAGAGCCAATGAGATGGCTAAGACTGAGATAACTGAGATAACTGAGATAACTGAGATAGGGAGGGGGGTGTCTCCCTCAGACTACTTATACTAACCTAGCCTAAGCCTATTTCCTACTCTACCCCTCACTACTGTATTTACAGAGCGGACCAGCCTAACCCTAAGGCTATTCTAGTCCACCCGCTGGTGGTAGGTAGATCCGACGGCCACGCCCGCACGGTCTTCCGCGTCGCCTCCACGCAACCTTCAGATCGCCGCCGCGTGCCGCCACCACTCTGCTCCCCCGGTTTTGTGGCCCAAACCGGGAAACCAGCCTCCAGCCCGAGTTTTGTGGCCAAACTCGGAAACCGTCCGCGCCCGAGTTTTGAGGCCCAAACTCGGAAACCGGCCCACGCCCAGGTTTTGAGGCTCAACCTGGAAACCGTCACGCCTAGGTTTTGTGGCTCAACCTGGAAACCCAGCACCCAGGTTTTGAGGCCCAAACCTGGAAACCGTCCACCGTTGGTTTTTCCCGGGCTCTACCAACAAACCGGCGTCGTAGAGGGGATGCACCGCCTGTGCACCCCTTCCACCGACATGATCGCACTTCTCCGCTTGTCGCTGTCGCAGGCTGCCAGCCACCACAGCTGATCCTCCGGCCTCCAGTCCATCAGTCCAAGTCCACGTCCGCCCTTCACCGTCCGATACATCGGCATGGCACGTCCGCCGCACGGCACGCCCATCCTTCATCGCGCCCGGTCCGTCGGCACGGCACGTCGCAACTTGACCTTCACCCGCCATCGATCACTGTCTCCGAGCTCGACACCTGCACAACACAAGCCAAAGAACATGCGCATCATCTCCGTTGACAATCACTCATCACACAGAGACTCGGCATACACCCATGTATCCGCAGTGATCCCGGACTGTCCGAGGATCACAACGGCGGACTGTCCGCCGGTCAAATTTCAGCACAGTTCACCAAGACACGCAGCCACTGAATAGGCTTGGTCCCGATGCGCGGACTGTCCGCGGTACCAGGCGTGGACTGTCCGCGACCTTGCAGAGAGGGCGATTTCGGTCGCCCTTCTCCCAAAACTTCTCCAAATCAATCCAAACCAAAATCCCTTGATCCCAAACTTGGAGAGGATGTTCACGAGGTAGTTAGGAGACTATCCCCAAGAAATCATCCGCTCAAATTGATTCAATCAATGGGAAATCGAAAGGGGAGAAGTATGAACGAAAAAGCACCACGAAAACGAAATCAACCCGATCTACTTGTTCATGAGGAATTAGATGAATTCCTTCGGTGGAAATGATCTCCTCACTATAAAGAACAAGTTGATTCAAACGGATTTCGCAAAGGCGCAGTAGAGAGGGAGATCGAGTGACGGAAAAATCACGGAGAAACGAAGAATGCGAAGAACACGAACAAAATGCGAATCAAGTCATTGATCTGCAACCGTGTGGCTACCACACGCTACAACAGTGAGATTACGGTCTCACTTCCTCAAAATCTCCAGTACACAGAGGTATGGTTCTTTGCGGATCTCAGCTAGCTACAGCAGGGGATTGGGAGAGCAGGAAACCCTAGAAGCAAAGAGCAAATGACTGAGATGAATGGGGAGGTGGGTGTCTCCCCCTACTTATCCTAATTCTAATTCCCACTCTACCCCTAACTAATTACAGAGTGAACCAGCTAAACCCTAGGGTTATTCTGGACCAACTCGTGGTAGGTGGTGATCCGACGGCCACGCCTGCACAACTGGTAGCGTTGCCTCGATGCAACCTCACCGATTGCCGCCACGTGCCGCCATCGCTCTGCTTGTCCTTTCCCGGACGTTGCACCCCCGGTTTTGTGGCCCAAACCGGGAAACCAGCCTTCACAACCAACCCCCAGTTTTGCGGCCCAAACCGGGAAACCAGCCGACCAGCACCAGAGTTTTGTGGCCCAAACTCAGCAAACCCGCAGCACCCAGGTTTTGAGGCCCAAACCTGGAAACCATCCTCAGCCCGAGTTTTGTAGCCCAAACTCGGAAACCATCAGCACCCAGGTTTTGAGGCCCAAACCAGGAAACCGTCCACTCGGAGGTTTTTCTGTGGCTCAACCACCAAATCGAGCCGTAGATGGGATGCACCGCCTGTGCACCCCGTCCACCCGCAAGTCTCCGCTCGTCGCTGTCCCAGGCTGTCAGCCACCACAGCTGATCCTCAGGCCACCGGTCCCTCAGTCCAAGCCTCATGTCCGCCCTTCGCCACTCTCGGTCCATCGGCACAGCACGTCTCTACTTGACCTTCACCTTGCCTTTGATCACTGTATTCGTGCTCAACACCTGCACAACACAAGCCAAAGAACATGCTCATTATCCCAGTTGACAATCACTCATCACTCAGAGACTCGGCTGTCAGACCCCAAAATTTCCATTTTGGGATGTGAATAGAAAACACTTGATAAAACATATGATTTTGTATTTTTCTAAAATTTTCCCAACCTTTATTTAGTTGTTGACAATTTATAAAGCGGAAAATGTGAGTTTTCAAAATGTTTTAAGAATCCAATCTAATGGTTTGTTGCATATCATGCCTTTGCATAGTGTTCATGTATGAAAAATGAATTTAAAGTTTTTTTTCAAATGCGCATAGGGTTTTAATCATAGCAAATCTTTGTTTATCTTTGACCAAGATTCCTTGACCCCAAAACCATGATGAAATTCTTGGAAACCATGCACTTTGATTCTTGTTCCGAAAGCCTTGATGGATCTTCAAACTTCATCTTGTCAAACCCCTAATCTTCTGCTCTCTGAAATCCAAACTAGTCATGTCCTAACTTGCTCTTTTACCCTTTCTTTTTCATCCTTATATTTGAGATCCTAATTCTTTTTGTTGAGTCTTGTCCAAAGCCCAAAATGTATGCTAGAGTGACCAATCATTGTACCTCTTCTCTCTCACATAATTCATCCATCACCTTGTTCAAGTCAAAACAATGCATGTTGTGCACCCAAGTTAATCTCAACTTCAATTTTCTCTTCTTTTCTCACCATGGACAATATCTACATGGGTTTTCCCTCCACCTTTTCTCCTCTTGATCAAATCCAAACTTGTTTTCTATCCATCCATGAAATCTCTATGGCCTTAGTTCCACCTTTTTGAATCCCTAAGTTCCCGGGGAAACCCTAATCGCCTCTCCAAGAATTTTAGCGGGTCGAGCCCAACTTTTTGTAACACCCTAGGTGTTAGTCCCAAATTAAGCAGTGGGTTTGAGCAAAAACAAGCTATATCAAGTAATGATCAAGTAAATTAGTTCAAGTATTGTCAGTGGTGATAGACGAGTTGGAATCAACCTCGGAGATGGAATCCAAGTTTTTGCTTATAATGTTCTACAAGTGAAGGAGAATATTGGAGATCAACTAAGTCTTGCAATCTTGCCTAAGCAACTCCAAATGGACTCACGAACAAAAGTTATGAAAAGTCCGTGTTGAGCATAGGCCAAGAAAATACCCCCGTCGATCGAAAACCCTAATTCGGACTCTACCGGGAGATTACTTTGACCAGCTTTGAAAGACATTTTGGAAACTTCGCAAGACAGTGCGCCCTAAACAAAAGTTGTAGTAGAGATCGAGAGAAACAAACTTCGTTTAATGTTCAAGACCTGGATCAGTGCCAAAAATAGCGAAACAGAGCTCCCAAGATCAGGTTTAGTGCTAATTTTACGGTTCCAAAAATATGGAATTTCGAGCACCGTGGAGTTTTTGTCGATAGTTATGACTGCACAAACAATTGTTATTTTGACCAAGCCTCTTTAACAAAAGTTGGAGTACTCATCAAAACGACGACAACAAATTAAGTTTCATCAGAATCGGAGTTCGTATGGACAGTGATCGAAATTTTGGAAAATAGCGAAGATATTTAGCAGAGGAATTAATTTGGACGGAGTTTCTTAAATAAAAAAAAATGGGCAGCAGCCCCTCCCTTATCTTGCACGCCTCCTCCCTCCCCATCTTCAGCTCTCTCTCCCTCCCTCTCAAGTCTCAACCATGGCAGCAAGCAGCCATGGCTGATCCTCCCTCTTCTCCCCTCTCTTCCTTCCCTCTCCATGGCAGCAAGCAGTGCTGCAGAAGCTCCTCTTCTCCTCCCTCTTCTCCATGGCACCCCTCCCTGCTACTCCTCTCCCATGGTCGAATTCCCCCCTCCTTCTTCCTGCTCGCCCCCCTCCCTCCTCCATGGCTGCTGCTCTCTTCCCCCTCTTCCATGCCAGCAGTCCTCTCCTTGGTGCTCTCTTTCCCCTCCTCCATGGCAAGCTGCAGCAGCTTCGCTCCTTAATTTTCCCCTTGCCATGGCTACCCCTCTCCCTCCTCCATCCCCATGGCTGTGCAGCAAGCAGCAGTGACGCCCCAAACCCTAGCCATGGCTGCTGCTCCCTCCTCTCCAAGCTCCATGGCAGTAGCAGCAGCAATCCAACAGCACAACCCTCCCTAGGGTTTCCTTTGGTGATGAATCTTTTGTTTCCTTCAATGTTTATTGTAGATGATTTGGTAAATTATGTACTCATGTTCATGATAGTTGGTAGTTCAAATGATTTATATGTGTACTCAAATGGTAGTCAAACAAGTGATGGATCAATGTATTGATGTGCTGAAATTTCTGCTGGAGCATATTCTGTTGAGGTGTTATTTTCGAAAATTAAATTTTGTTTTCTGTAGGTTTGGTCAATACAAAAGTTGTAGATGATTGCAGGATCTAGCTGCTGTTAAAATTTGGTGATTTTTGGCCTAGCAGTTTAGGAGTTACATCTGTTTAAAGTTAGGGTTCAGAAATAGTTGTTCTTTGAAATTCCTAGATCAGATTCTGTAAATGTGTATGCTAGACCCTTTAAATTTATGAATCATGTTGTGGTGATTAAAGATAAAAAGTAGATAATTTCATAATATTTCCAGAATGTCTTGTTGCATGTCTTTTGGAGTTATGTAGCTCTAGGTATGATTTAATTATTCAGTTGTTCATTCTATGTCTAGCTATACTGAAATGGCTGCAGAAGCAGTTTCTGTTGTGGTCATGGTTTCGAAATGCCAATCATGTTTTCTGTGGATGGGTATAATATAAAAGTTGTAGATAACTTACATATCTAACTTGTGTTAAATTGTCATGATTTTTGGTGAAAAGAATTAGGAGTTATGGCTGTGCAAATTTCAGTTTCAGAAATAGGTGTTCTCGGAAATCTCTGGACCAGATTTGAGGAATGCATTAGTTTGACTCTGTTAACTTGAGAATCATGTTGAGATGCTTAAATATGAATTGTAGGAAGTTTTATAAGCTTTCTAGATTGTCTTGCTTCATATCTTTTGGATAGGTATAGCTTCAGTTATGGTCCATGTAATCAGCTGCTGTTGCAGTCTAGATTGATATGTCAATGTGCTGAATGGACTGCATGTGTGGTTTCAGTTGGAGTGGTTACTTTGTGATGTAAATGTTGTTTTCTATAGATGTGATCCATATAAAAGTTGTAGATAATTCTCATATCTTGTTTGTGTTAAAATGTCATGATTTTAGGCCAAGTGGTCTAGGAGTTATAACTTGTGCAATTTCAATGTCCAGATTTGCTTGCTCTCTAGACAGATCTGAAAGAGTGGATTGTTTGGCCAAGTTAAACTTTGAATCATCCTTTGATGTTAATAGAAGAGTTGTAGTTCTTTTAATATTCTTTCTAAATTGTCTTAGATCATACTTTTTGGTGGTCTAGAACATGAGTTACAGGTGTTTAAATTTAACTGTCCAAATCTGTCCAAGTCTGGACAGATTTGCTTGTTTGAGTTGTTTGGTTTAGATAACTATAGAATCACCTGTAGGTGTTTAAAATAAAGTTGTAGTTATTTGTCTAAGATTTCTGTAAAGTCTAATAACTCCTTTATTGGACATATAGAGATTGAGTTATATCTGTTTTAAGATAGATGGCTGAATCTGTCTAAGTCTGGACAGATGTGCTTTCCTTGACTTGTTTGGCTATGTTAACTTGTGAATTACCTTAAGTGGATAATAAATGATTTGTAGAAAACTTTATAACCTTTCTAAAAAGTCTAGTGCCAGGTTTCCAGGTATTATAGATCTTTAGATATGGCTGTTTTAAGTTGCTGCTGATGTTGTGTAACAAGTTCTGTCTAAGTGTGGACATATCGCTTTTGTCCTCTGTTTTTGTCCTGCTTAACCTTTGAACTAGCCTTTGTGTTGAATAGCATAGTTGTAGGACATCTTGTTAGCTTTCCGAAAAGTCTTAGTTCACCTTGTTTGGTGGTCTGTAGCTGGAGTTATGGTTAATTTAATGGACTACTATGCTGCTGTCCAGAACATGCGAATGAACCCAAGTTGTTTGCTTTAGTTTGATGTTGCTTATGTGATCTTTGGTGACATCTCTTGCCTTGTTAGTAATTAGCTTGTACATTCCATGTTTCTAAATTAATGAACCTGAGATATTGTATACATATATTATGCATAGTGTGGGTTAACTTACTTAACTAAAAGTATGAGTTGTAGGTGCATGCTTTTGTTCCTTTTATGTGATGTATGTCTTGTTCATGATTGGTTGTTATAGTTAGCTTCCATACATGCCTAATGAACTTTGTATAACATCATACTATAAATAAAACTTAGTGGTTTGATTATATTATAGTGCATGTTAAGTAATAATAAAGTTATGCATTCTCTTTTATAAGCTATCCTGAATACTTAGGTGAATACTTAGGTGAACTAGTTAGTAGTCCTTGATATAAGTATTATGTTTGCATCATGTGTTACATCCCTTATATTCATACATATGCATTGTGCCCCTCATGCTAGGTACGCTAGATGATGAACACGGGAAGTAAAGTGCGTGATGTTGGAGCTAAGCCTAAAGATGGTGTTGGGTGGCCATCCCGAAGAAGGTGTTTGGCGAACCCCACAAGTTCCTGGAGCGGTGATGTTCCCGATGTTGGTGTCAACTAACACTAGCTTAAGTGTTGTTTCCCAGGCAAGCCCCGGTGCATACACCCACTCTCTGTTTTACAAATACTTTAGTACACTGTAGGTCTTGTGGAATGTGCATTAAGTAAGTAGGAGTTGAACGAAACCGTTGCTGCATGAATACCTTGATTTCCAGATAATCCCCTGATGATATCCTATCAGTAGTGATAAGACGATCTCAAATGCTTAGCAATGCTTAGACTTCGGTAGAAGTCGATCGATGGTTTCATCGTTCGCGAGATATAGGTTTTACCTTTTCTCTCTTCGACTCTGTCTATGGGTCGTGAGAACCCTAATATGATGATAACTATTAAACTGAGTCCGGGCGGGTAACTTGCACAGGAATGGAGTCCTAGTGTAGTGTTTCCACCTGTGTCGCTTAGGACCCGTCCGCTGTTGGCCCGTTAGATAGAGAACTATTTGTTAGTACTGGTCACATGCTACGGTAAGCCCTACTGTGGCTGTGCTCTTACTGGAACGGCGCACCCGCGCACTGGGAGTGGAGAGATGGCGGGAGTAGCGTGTACCCACCCTGCTCGGTCCACTGATGGACGTTACTCATCAAGGACGTTGTAGGGCGGTGGTGTACTGTACTTCCGGGTGGCACGGCTCCGGTCCGGTTTGAGCGGATCCACGGGAAGGTTGATATATGCAAGTTCGGTCTTGCATATGTCATGTGATAAGGAAGCCCCAGCTGGGTAGATCAAGCGGTTCGAATCGTCGTTTGCTCCATGAGAAAAGGAGACTTGTCCTCGCACCTTCAGTGTAGTTTAATCAAGTGAAGATGATGGCAAGAGAAGTTTATCTTGAGATGTGATGCTTAAACAAGTGTTTGATGTAGATAGGTGCAAAGTGGATACTGCTTAATAACTTAATGCACCGCTAAAACTTGAAAATAGGATGAACTAGTAGAAAGTTTTTTCTGCAAATCTCTTCCCTTATGCTAGCCCCACTACATCCCTTAAGCCAGCATGCCCTTGGAGTCTTTTTCTTAGTCGGGTAAGTCTTGTTTAGTACCCTCATGTACTCAGGGTTTTATTCCCCCTTGTTGCAGGTGTTGGTTCGGCTTGCTTAATATTTGGTGGCTAAGTGCCGGTGGGCTCGGTGATTCCATACTACTTCTCTATATGCTTTTGTTGGAGGATGTCATTTGAGCTAGCAATGTATTTCAACTTATGTTATTGTATTCATTTCAAAGCTATGTTTTTTCTTCTAAATTAAGTGAAACTCAAACGTGTATACTTATTTATGAACTCTTGTAATATTATTTTTCCGCTGCCAAGCTCCGTGTACGTGATATGTATTTGCTTAAACCTGCGATCTTGGTTGTGTTGTGATTAACCGAGGTCCTTTGTGACTCTCGGCAGACTACCGGGTTTATATAAGTGAAAGTATGTGTGTGTCAACGTGTTGAGCGGGAACAACCATACTTGATCTTATATAAATTGGGCGGTTCTGTCACACTTTTTCCTTCCATATTCTCTTTTGTTGGGTCAAATCCATAAGCTTAGAACATTTGTAAACCATCCTCTCCATATCTCCTTTTACTAATGGGTCAACTCCAATCATCCCATCCCTCGACATTGCTCCGGGCCGAATCCAGTCCAAACCTTGCCTTAACTCTCGCCATGGATCAAAGCCCAACCATCCTACTCTCTTTTGTGGACCCACATCAAGCCCCACCAGCCATCTATCTCTCCCTCTCCACTCTCCCACGTCACCCCCTTGAAGCCTCTCCATATTGCACAAAAATATCAACCAAAACAAGAAATATCAAGCCAATGACCCTTTGGCTTCCCACCACTTGGTCTCCCCTTCATTCCCCTTCAAATACACCTCCCCCTCAGCCCCCTCACGCCTCCCCCTTCATTTCCCACGCCAAGAACAGAGGAGGGACACCCCTGCACCTCCTCCTCCTCCCCCATGGCTGCCCCCATCAACCACAACAAGAGAAGGATGCCCGATTGCACTATGTCGTCGTCTCCGGCCATCGCGATGTGTATCCTCGCTCCATCACACCATCCCACATGGTGAGAACACTCCAACATCTCCCTCATACTGATTTCATGTTCCTCTAAGCAAATCATGTACTTTGGATGACATATGGTTGATCCCCGGCGAAGATTACCTATGATATGTGTGGCTGTCCTCGCGGCCAGCCATGCTGCTGTTGAGGAATTTGGCGTTCCTCACTGTTTTGTTGATCCAATCATCAAACCCTTTGGTGAAATTGTGTATAGCATCCTTGAACACACCTCTGCAAAATGGTTTGGCCATAGGTGCTGAGAATCTAGAAATATGGTCATCCCCATGCCTGCTGTCTCTGCTGTTTAGTCAGATTGCAGCTCTGAGTTGTTTTGGCGTTCCCCGCCAATCCACTGTCCGAATGACCATGCCCTTTAACCTACTTGTTTATGACATCTATGCACATGATCCCACAAATTGGCTTGGCTATGCAATTCATAATGGCCGAGATATAGTGACCCAAGTGTCTACTATCCCTGCTGTCCATACAGCACTAACCCTGTTTTTGGCAATGACGTTCCCGTTGATCCATTGAACCCCTTGGTGAATACTTTGGCAAGAACATCTTTTATGTAGTTGCACATGTCTCTGCCAAGTTTCATGGCCATATGATCAAATATGAAAGAGATATCATCATTTTTGTGTTGGCTGTCCCTGTTGCCTGCAGCAATGCTGATGCCGGTTGGCATGCGCGTTCCCGATGATCTGCCACTCCGGTGGTCAAGCCCTTTTACCACATTGTGTATCATAAACCTAAACACATCCCTGCAAGTTGGCTTAGCCATATGAACTATGACACTAGAGTTACAAGCATCGTCATGTCGCTGCTCATGCCATGCCAACATCCATGCAACGCCATCTTCCAATCTTGTTCCCCGCCTAACCAATGGTCAAAACATCGTGCCCTTTTGCCAAACTATGTTACATACAGTAACTAGCAACCCCAAAAAAATGGATCACCATTTGGCTTTGACATACTATACAAGCAATCATCAAATCCGCCGTTGTCCGCCACCGGGTATGCTCAACCGATGCACTAATCGCCATAACCTTGTTTGCCTTTGATCTAGCATCCACCTTAGTGCATTTGTTGGTCATGAAATGTTCCCAAGCAACCTATACACATATCCAAAATCCCACCCATATATCTATAAGTAATAATTAGAACACGAGTTGTATGTGCAACCTCTCTATTCGTCTTAAATCCATGGTTGTCATACAAGTTCTAGTTATTCCAACCACGACAACCATCTTTGCCATGTGGCATTCTACCATGGAGGATAAACACTGGAGCCAAAGTTATAATGCATCATCCATTGCCCAATCCATGTCTTCAATGTACGGTGCCCATTGTCATACAGCCAACCGTCAAATCCATTTCATCCTAAGTGCATCTCTGGTCACACATGCTCTCTTCGTGCAACATGACCCCATGTGTTGCACACATGCCCCCTACATCTTTTGGTAATCAAAGACATAGTCCCACAAGAATACACCCGATTGTCCGATTGTCCTAACCCTTTCATGTTATACCTTTCCAGCACGAGCAAGTGATAACCAAATACACTCGTCCTATTCAAGTCATGCTATATCAACTCTCGACATCCACACTATCACCACAATGTCATAGCTATCTCATCGATCAACCTCGACATATCACTCTAGCTCATTCATGCGACATCATAACTTCAATGGTTAGATATCAAGATATCGTGTCACGTGATGTATATCAATTCAATCTCATTGTCCTATATATGCAATCTATTCTAGTCTATCAACTCATCCCTATTGTACTCCATGATATATATCATGCTCTCCCAAGCCAACCCCTATGTTTATGTTAGAACCTAACTCACATCCATCTGTTTCATTCTAAAGAATATGTTTATTCTAGTCCAAACTCCACCTTGCTCATCTGAATCCAATCCTTTCCACAGATACCTTGTAATTCTCACATCTTTTAATCGTAGATGTTGTTGTGCTTAGTTTTTGCGCTTGCACGATCATAGAATGACCCGTACGCTTTCAAAACATTTATAGCTTATTTATTTGTAATGTTTGGTGTACTATTTTTAGGGTCATCTTCAGGTATTTGTGCCAGTTTGTTGCTATCGGTAGAAGAAGCTATGTGAGGACGATCTAGAAGGAAAGTTGGACAAGTTTAAGCAAGCTTTTGAAGGCAAGTATAACCTACGGTTTCCTTGTTACCTATTAACTGCAAGACCAAATATTCATTATGCATGTGTCATAACTTGATGAACCATAGGACAAACCTAGTTTCACTTGATCTTATACCTTGTACCTATAGAAGGGTTTTGCATAATATGTTTACTAATGCTATGGGCTATTAATTGCTATTATATTAATATTGATTAAAGACTATGGAACAATGTTAAAAGAGGCTTTTTAACCACATTAGGGCACTGGAGCATGTTGTTCGCTCAGTGGCCCACCCCAGGGACTATCTTTTAAAGCGGCCACCCGGGAGATCCCGTGCAGCCTTGGGAATCATATGGCTCTGATCTTAGTCATATAACTAGACTTTCTCTAGCTTGTAGTAGTTACCGAAAGGCGCTAGAGGGGGGAACTGGGTTAAAGAATGGCTTCCATGTGGATACATGGGTGTATGCCGGGTCTCTGAGTGATGAGTGATTGTCAACTGGGATGATGCGCATGTTCTTTGGCTTGTGTTGTGCAGGTGTCGAGCACAGATCCAGTGATCGACGGCGAGGTGAAGGTCAAGTAGAGACATGCCGTGCCGATGGACCGAGAGTGGCGAAGGACGGACGTGAGGCTTGGACTGAGGGACCAGAGGCCCGAGGATCAGCCATGGTGGCTGGCAGCCTGTGACGACGACAAGTGAAGAAGTGCGGTCATGTGTTACCTGAGTTGTGGACTCGGGGACACGTGTCGGTGGACGGGGTGCACGGGAGGAGCATCCCATCTATGACGTCGGTTTGGTGGTAGAGCCAGGGAAAAACCATCGATGGACGGTTTTCAGGTTTGGGCCTCAAAACCTGGGCGTGGACGGTTTCCGAGTTTGGCCACAAAACTCGGGCTGACGGTTTCCGAGTTTGGCCACAAAACTCGGGCTGAGGGTTTCCGAGTTTGGCCACAAAACTCGGGCTGAGGATGGATTCCAGGTTTGGGCCTCAAAACCTGGGCTCTGAGGGTTTGCTGAGTTTGGCCTCAAAACTCAGATGCTGGTGGGCTGGTTTCCCGGTTTGGGCCTCAAAACCGGGGGTTGGCTGGAAAAGGCTGGTTTCCCGGTTTGGGCCACAAAACTGGGGGTGCAGAGCGAGGGCGGCACGTAGCGGCGATCTGGAGGTTGCATCGAAGCAACGCTTCAAGTCGAGCGGGCGTGGCCGTCGGATATACCTACCACCGAGTTGGTCCAGAATAACCCTAGGGTTTAGCTGGTTCGTTCTGTAATTAGAATAGAGAGGGGTAGAGTAGGAATTAGACTTAGGTTAGAATTAGGATAAGTAGAGGGAGACACCCTCCTCCCTTCCTATCTCAGTCATTTGCTCTTTCGCACTTAGGGTTTCCTGCTCTCCCATCCCCTGCTGTAGCCAGACGGTTGCAGTTTCGTGGGTGTGATTTGCGCTTTGTTCGTGTTCTTCGCGGAATCCTTTTTCTCCACGTTTTTCCCTTCGCTCGATCTTTTTGCTCAGTTCATCTTTTGCAAATCCGTTTGAACCAAGTTGCTCTAGATCGTCAGGCACTTCTTTCCACCGAAGAAATTAACCTCTAACTTCACGGTCTAGGAGATCGAACGATTTTCGTGTTGGATCGGTTTTTGCTCCATTGCCCCGATTTCTTCCAATTCCTCGATTTGGAGTTAGGTTCGAGCCATGATTCCCGTGGGATAGCTCACTAACATCCTTGGAACTCCTCATACCAAGTCTAGGCCTTAGTGCTTTTGATTCGGAGGAGATCGAGTGAATTTCACGGAAGAACTACACTGCGTCGGGGGCATCGGACGCTCGTGTTCGTAGCATCGGACGCTGACCCCTTTGGCATCGGAGGCTCCGTTGCCACGTGTCAGGATCTGACATTTTCTAAGGAGCATCGGACGCTACCACCGGACGCTCCGTTGTGCATCGGACGCGCCGGCGTGTGACCATCGGACGCTGAGAGTTCACTGTTCACAGCGTCCGATGCGAATGCAGTAAGGTTTCCGAGGGGCACTATTCACATCGGACGCTACAGGTGCTAGGGCATCGGACGCTAGCCAGCTTCCGATGCTGCTGATTCAGCACTGATTCGTCCTTCGTTTGCTCATCCGTTCTCGGATTTGGTTTTGGTTTTTTTCGTTGGCTTTCTAGAGTTGTGTAGTGTCCCGCTGTGCTTCTTGGAAGCATCCACCCTGCATCTAGGGTCGTGGACATTAGCAAGCTCTAAGGTTTGTCTTCGGGGTGATTCTCGGGACAACGACTACTAGTTTCTGAAAGGAAATTTTAAAGCTCCCATTCACCCCCCCTCTGGTCGCTTTCTGGTTGCTTCTCGGTCCTTCAATTGCTATCAGAGCAGGTTAAGGATCTTCCACCTTAGCCGGTTCCAGATCCACAGAAGGCGACATGGATCACGGCGTGGGCAAACCGCCGTTCTTTGATGGGACGAACTATGCGTATTGGAAGATACGCATGTTGGCCTATCTCCAGAGCATGGGCTCTTCTGTTTGGGAGATTTGCAACAGGGCCGATTATGTTGTCCTGGCTGCTCGTGTCTCTCAGCTTCAGATAGATGAGCACGAGGCCAATAGCTGGGCGCGTAACGCCTTGTTCTCCTGTTTGAGCATGTCGGAGTTTGATTGCGTTTCTCACCTCCCCACGGCTCGTGAGATTTGGGACACCCTCATGTGCTTTCATGAGGGCACCTCTCAAGTCAAATCCCGTCTCTACGAGTCGCACAAGCGGGAGTATGAGAACTTTCGACATATGCCTGGCGAGAGCATAGAAAGCTTATTCGCTTGCTTTCAGGTGATTGTCAACAAGATGCGAGCTAACAAGGAGCTGTTGCCTTTCGACGATCATGAGAGGGCTTTAAAGCTTTTGCATACTCTCGATTGATCGGTGTGGGACTCAAAGGTCCAGGCGATCATCGAATCGTCTAACTATGAGACTCTCACTTGCGATGAGCTCTTTAGTAAGCTCAAGTCTAGTGAGATTGACGCCATGTCAAGGGCTTCTTATGCGAATCCTTCCGGCCCGACTATGGCTTCAGTTTTTGGCTCTTCTGCTAACCCCTCTGCTGGCTTTGCACTTTCTTCACTCTTTTCTGTCACAGAGGACCAGCTTGAGTCGTTGGGGGATGACGAGTTGGCAATGCTCGCCAACCGGTTCACGCGGTTCCACAACAACCGCATGAATCGTCGCCGCGGTGGAGGACGCTCAGGATGCTATGAGTGCGGCGACCCCGACCACTTCATCGCCAACTGCCCCAAGAAGAAGCTTTCATCTGGGAAGGGCAATCATGGGCACAAGTACGACTCCGGCAAGCGCAAGGAGAAGTATGTCCCCGCGAGGCACAAGCGGAGGGGCGGCTTCGACATGGTGTACATCAAGAAGAAGTACTTGGAGAAGGCCCAGGCTGAGCAGCGTGCGTTCTTCGCCATGCTCAGCGACGTCGACGGCTCGGATGACGACTCCGCTTGCTCAAGCGATGACGAGTCCGAGAAGAAGAAGAGGATCGAGGACAAGCTGAACGGTCTCTGCTTCTTCGCCGACGATGACGGCTTCTGCACCATGGCGCTTGGTGATGAGGTCGACGGCAAGCTGGAGCACACTCCTCGGGACGACGACGACGACGACACCTTGCAGGTATCTTTGACCCACGATGAGCTCTTTGCTGAGAATGAGAAGCTTACTGCCGCCTTGCTTAGTCAGGATAAGTTGCTTAGGCGTGCCGCTAGAGAGCGCAAGGAGTTTAGGCAGAAGTGGGAGGACACAGTGAGAGAGCTTGAGTTTGCCAAGTTCACCGTGGTCGTGTCTGAGGAGGCTGAGTGTGAGATGTGCACCACGCACATGACTGACCTTCTCACTTTGAGAGGTAAGTATGCAGCGTTGGTAGGAGAGGTGGATGAGCTAAAGGCTAGACCCTCGCTGTTGGGTGCATGCAAGACTTGTCCTGTCTTGCAATCTGAGTTGGCAGAGAAGAATGCCAAAATTGTGTCTCTTGAGGAGGCCAACTCAGGTAGCACTTGTGTGGCTAAGTGTGCTTTGTGTGAGGGTTTGGAAATGGAGATTGCCAATGTCAAGCATGACAAGATGCAAACCGAGGAGGAAAACACATACCTTTGGACCATCTTGTCATGGGTCTCTTGTAGTGAGCCGCAGCTTGGGATGATGATCTCCCAATTTAAGCGAGCTGCTGGAAGTCCTGGTGTAGGTCTTGCTCAGGGTGTTGATCTTTCTGCTTTTGGGAAGATTGGAGAGTCGAGTGGTCTGAATCCAAGTGAGAAGCCCAACTCCACCACTACTCCCAAACTAA
Source organism: Coix lacryma-jobi var. lacryma-jobi (assembly GCA_009763385.1). NCBI lineage: Eukaryota > Viridiplantae > Streptophyta > Magnoliopsida > Poales > Poaceae > Coix > Coix lacryma-jobi. Next base: position 94,911,972 of record CM019825.1, read on the forward strand.
CCAAGCTTCCACCTAAAGAGCCCGTCAAGCCTACCACCAAGGATGGGGTGTTTGAGGAACCTCCGAGAGCTCCACCCAAGAACCAAGTGTGGCATCCCAAACCCAACCACCTAAAGAACAAGCTGGATACAATGCCACCTATCCAGGAGGAGTTGCCACAGAAGGGCAAAGTGATCCACACCCACAGCCATGATTACCAACAAACCCCTTTGCGTGCGGTGAGGTATCATTGTGATTTCTGTGGGAGAGATGGACACTTGAGCGAATTCTGCTTTAGGCGCAAGAGAGAGGCGCGCCGTGCTAGGGAGATGAACAACCCGGACATGTACCATCCTTTCCATGATGTACATGTGCCGAATGTTCAGAAGAGAGCTCCGAGGAGAGATGCTAGGCCTAGAAGCGCAGTGCCTCAAGTTGCTAGGCCTATGCCCCATAGAGAGCGTGCCCGGCGGGAGTCTGCAGTTTTAGGCTATGGACCGCGTGGCGGAGGCTTTGTAGTTGAGCGTTTTCCCCCACCGCGTTTTGAGTATCGCGATGGACGCTCCTCCCTTAGCGGACCACGTTTTCCTCTATGTGGTGATCGCTCCTCTCGTAGACGTGCTAGGAATGGTTTTTCTGCTAACCGTTCTTTTGAGCAGCTGGCCCAACACTGGTATTCCCCTTACTTCACTAACCCCAGTGTTGGACCGTATGCTCACCCTATGTCTTTTTATTGATGTAGGTAAAACGGTTGGAGGACATTTGGTTGGTGGATTCCGGTTGCTCGAGGCACATAACCGGAAACGCCAAGTGGTTCTCCAGCCTTAGCCCTGTTTCCGGAAAGGAGTACATAACCTTCGGCGACAATAGCAAAGGTAAGGTATTGTCTCGTGGGTCCGTGCGAGTTAATGAGCACTTTGTGTTGCGCGATGTTGCTCTTGTTTCTAACTTGCATTTTAACCTTCTTTCTGTTTCGCAACTTTTTGACGACGACTATGAGATTCGTTTTAAACCGAATCTCAGTCGTATTTTGGATCCTTAGGGCAATCTTGTGTGTTTGATTTCGCCCTTTGGAAAAGTCTTTTGTGCGAATTTCTTGGAGTCTTTTGACACTTCTCGTTGTCTTGTGGCTGGACCTTCCTCCTCTGATCTTTGGAAGTGGCATAGGAGACTTGGACATTTGAGCTTCGACTTGCTTGCAAGGCTTAGTTCACTTGGCCTAATCCGAGGATTGCCCAAGTTGCATATGGAGAAGGATCTTGTTTGCCACTCTTGTAGACACGGGAAGATGGTTGCCGCTCCCCACCATCCAGTGACTCAGGTCATGACCAAGCGCCCTGGAGAGCTTTTGCACATGGACCTTGTTGGTCCGGCTCGGGTGAGCTCGGTTGGGGGGAAGTGGTATGTGCTTGTTGTTGATGATGACTTCTCGAGATATTCGTGGGTTTTCTTTTTAGCTGAGAAAACCGAGACTTTCTCCTTTGCTCGCAATCTGATTTTGCGTCTTCAGAATGAGTTCCCTTTGAACTCGATGCGAGCAATTCGAAGTGATAATGGTTCCGAATTCAAGAATTCAGATTTTGAGAAGTTTTGTAACTCTTTGGGTTTAGAGCATCAGTTTTCTTCCCCCTACACACCCCCTCAGAATGGTGTTGTAGAGAGGAAGAATCGGACCCTTGTTGAGATGGCCAGGACGATGCTCGATGAGCATAGGACTCCTAGGCGATATTGGGCCGAAGCTATGAACACTGCATGCTACATTTCAAATCGCATCTTTCTGAGAGCTTTCTTGAAAAAGACTTCTTATGAGTTGCGTTTTGGTAGACAGCCCAAGGTGAGTTATTTTAGAGTCTTCGGTTGCCATTGTTTTATATTGAAGAAAGGCAATCTGGACAAATTCGAGTCTCGTTCTTCTGACGGAGTATTTTTGGGTTATGGCACTCATACTCGCACATATCGTGTACTTAACCTTGATACTAACCGAGTCATGGAGACATCAGATGTCACCTTCGATGAGACTCTCATTTGTCCTTCTTCTCGTTTTGAGCGTGCAGGTGATCATGAGGTTGGCGAGCCTCTTTTTGATGACGAGGACGAGGGTGCTGAAGGTATAGATGATCCAGCACCCCTCCACCTGTTATGCCGCAAAAAGCGGCTTCTACGACGACTCACGGCCCCGACACCTCTTCTTCCTGGGGGCCGTGGGATCCGCCACCCCGAGCTCTACCATTTGTACCCGGGGAGGCACCAGCTGCTGTTGACGGGGAGGCCACTTCGGCAAGGGAGGCGCCACGACACATTCAGCGCCAGCACCCGCCTCAGCAGATGATCGGCAGCATCGACGAACGGGTTACTCGGTCCAGGTCACAACACATATCTCACTTCGCTCATTCTGCTTTTGTTGCTAATTTTGAGCCCCGAGATGTTGGACACGCTTTGACGGATCCCGATTGGGTCAATGCCATGCATGAGGAGTTAGAAAATTTTGAGAGAAATCAGGTTTGGGTTCTAGTTCCTACTCCTCCTGAGTGTAAGCCTATTGGGACAAAATGGGTTTTCAAAAACAAGCAAGGAGAGGATGGCCACGTTGTTAGAAACAAGGCCAGGCTTGTAGCGAAGGGTTATAGTCTGAAGGAGGGGATAGACTTTGAGGAGACGTTTGCTCCTGTAGCTCATTTGGAGGCTATTAGGATACTCTTGGCTTTTGCTACATCCAAAGGTTTCAAACTTTTTCAAATGGATGTCAAGAGTGCCTTCTTAAATGGCTACATAGAAGAGGAAGTGTATGTTGAGCAACCCCCCGGTTTTGAAAATCCCAAGTTTCCAAATCATGTTTTTAAACTTCACAAAGCTTTATATGGTTTGAAACAAGCCCCTAGAGCCTAGTATGATAGATTGAAAACCTTTTTGCTTGCTAAGGGTTTCAAAATGGTATGTGTAGATAAAACGCTCTTTCTCCTCAAGCAAGGCAAAGACACTCTCTTGGCCCAGATTTACGTGGATGATAACATCTTCGGTGGTTCTTCTCACACTTTGGTTGCCAAGTTTGCAGATATTATGAGCAGGGAGTTCGAGATGAGCATGATGGGCGAGCTAACGTTTTTCCTCGGGTTGCAAATCAAGCAATCCCGGGAAGGGACGTTCGTGCACCAGGGCAAGTACACCAAGGACTTGCTGAAGCGGTTCGATATGGGTGAGGCCAAGCCTCTTCCAACACCCATGTCGATGACGACTACCCTGGATGCGGATGTGGATGGAGAAGCAGTGGACCAGAAGGAGTACCGCAGCATGATCGGGTCGCTCCTCTACCTGACGGCGACACGCCCGGACATCCAGTTCGCGGTGTGTCTGTGCGCGTGTTTTCAGGCGTCGCCTCGCACTTCTCACCGTCAAGCGGTGAAGCGGATTTTCAGGTACCTTCGTTTCACACCTGAGTTCGGGATTTGGTATTCTGCTTCCTCCTCCCTCTCCCTTTGCGGTTATTCGGATGCCGATTTTGCTGGTTGCCGTATTGAGCGCAAGTCCACTTCTGGGACTTGCTAGTTTATTGGTTCTTCTCTTGTTTCGTGGTCTTCTCGCAAGCAGTCTAGTGTCGCCCAGTCTACCATGAAGGCTGAATATGTTGCTGCGGCTAGCTGCTGTTCCCAGTTGCTTTGGATGATGGCCACTTTGTGTGATTTTGGTCTGAGCTTTACTTGTGTTCCTTTGCTTTGTGACAGCACGAGTGCTATTAGCGTTGCTAAGAACCCCGTGCTTCACTCGAAGACCAAACACATTGATGTGCGCTTTCATTTCTTGCGAGACCACCACGAGAAGGGTGATATCGACCTTCGCCATGTCGATACTCATCATCAACTGGCTGATATTTTCACCAAGCCTTTAGACGAATCAACCTTTAACCGGTTGAGGGGTGAGCTTGGTGTGTGTTTCCCCTTTTAGTTGGGGGAAACTTTTTGGATCTTGTATCATAGACTGACTTTTCTTTTGTCTTTCTTTTCTTTTGCATTTTAGCATACACATTTACATTTTGAGCTTCATGTTTATAATCACTAGAATGTAACTATGCTCTATGTAGTATGCTCTGATGCTTATGTTGATGCTTGTAGCTTATGCTCTTTCTGATCACTAGTACATGTTGTGAGTTGAGCTACTTTTTGAAATGGTGAATATGCTTAATAACTTAGAACCTGAAAATGTTCACCATTGAGATATGCAACTAGCATGTGTAGGATGTGTTGAGTTTACTCGTGCTTTTCATATATGCTAGGTTGCTATGTCTCTAGTTCTGAGTCATTCACTTGCTTGGTCTGTTCATATCATGTTTATCTATTGAACCAAGTTTTAGTAAATTGAAAAGATCGAGATGGGATTGCTTGTCAACACATCACGGTATCGAGACGGTTTCTCATTGCACTTTGAGTTAAACTTGAGCCGTGTAGTGTATGACCGAAACCGTAGCTTTAAGCTTCTGATTGCTTCGGCATAGGCTTCGCTCAGTTGAAAAGTTAGGCAATGACAAGTTTTCAACCTCTCGCAATCACATGCTAATAATTAAACTTGTGTAATTTTACTGCTGCAACTCCGATCTAAATTTGAATTCACAAGTGTATGTAACATTCTTAAGCATGATGATTGAACTTTGCTAGGGGTAGTTCACCTTGTATACATGTTTAGCACTTGTTCAGACTCCTGTTTATACATTGCTAGTGCTATTTTGATGGTGAATACCTTTTTGACTCAAAACTGCTCTTTTCTGCTCATATGTTCATATTTCATATCTGGTGATCAGTTTGAGCCTTTGCTGAGCTTGTATGCTGTTGTTGAGTCATTGGAGTTATACTGTTTAGAGAAACTTTGCATTCTCCTGAATATATGCCTGAAGCTGCTAACTTGCATTTTGACTCATATGCATGTTGGAAGGGGGAGAACCTCCCATGTTCGCACTTTTGTTGGTGCCTTTTCTGATGGGGAGAGTCTTTTACTTGATTAGTGCATTTTCAACTAAGGGGGAGAATTTGCAAATCATTTGTGCTTCCCGAGTGTTCATTTGAGGGGGAGTTCCCAGGGGGAGAGTTTGCATGTCTCCTGGATGTTCAACTAAGGGGGAGTTTGAGCTTTGCTGTCTCTTGTTGGCCGAAAGGCATCGGTATCGAGCCTTCTTTGCTAGTTGTGTTGAGCCTCTGTGCCTCTATCTTGAGGGACTAGCATTTTGCTTCGATATTTTCGATCGGGATTTGCTACCGGTGTTGAGCCTGTTCTACCTCTTCTTGAGGGCTAGCTTTGCTTTGCTTGGTTGCGTCGAGCCGTTGCCCATGTCTTTGGGGACCAAGTTGTCTTGCTCTTTCCACTTGACCTTCTTCGGCTTTGCTATGCTTTTGGGTCATTTGGTCGAGTTCTCTCTTCTCCTTCTTCCTTCTTCTCTTTCTATTATGATTTGTGTTGGTAGTTGACAATGCACTCATCAAGGGGGAGATTGCGGATACATGGGTGTATGTCGGGTCTCTGAGTGATGAGTGATTGTCAACTGGGATGATGCGCATGTTCTTTGGCTTGTGTTGTGCAGGTGTCGAGCACAGATGCAGTGATCGATGGCGAGGTGAAGGTCAAGTAGAGACGTGCCGTGCCGATGGACCGAGAGTGGTGAAGGACGGACGTGAGGCTTGGACTGAGGGACCAGAGGCCCGAGGATCAGCCGTGGTGGCTGGCAGCCTGTGACGACGACAAGTGAAGAAGTGCGGTCATGTGTTACCTGAGTTGTGGACTCGGGGACACGTGTCGGTGGACGGGGTGCACGGGAGGAGCATCCCATCTACGACGTCGGTTTGGTGGTAGAGCCAGGGAAAAACCATCGATGGACGGTTTTCAGGTTTGGGCCTCAAAACCTGGGCGTGGGCGGTTTCCGAGTTTGGCCACAAAACTCGGGCTGACGGTTTCCGAGTTTGGCCACAAAACTCGGGCTGAGGGTTTCCGAGTTTGGCCACAAAACTCGGGCTGAGGACGGTTTCCAGGTTTGGGCCTCAAAACCTGGGCTCTGAGGGTTTGCTGAGTTTGGCCTCAAAACTCAGATGCTGGTGGGCTGGTTTCCTGGTTTGGGCCTCAAAACCGGGGGTTGGCTGGAAAAGGCTGGTTTCCCGGTTTGGGCCACAAAACCGGGGGTGCAGAGCGAGGGCGGCACGTAGCGGCGATCTGGAGGTTGCGTCGAAGCAACGCATCGAGTCGAGCGGGCGTGGCCGTCGGATATACCTACCACCGAGTTGGTCCAGAATAATCCTAGGGTTTAGCTGGTTCGCTCTGTAATTAGAATAGAGAGGGGTAGAGTAGGAATTAGACTTAGGTTAGAATTAGGATAAGTAGAGGGAGACACCCTCCTCCCTTCCTATCTCAGTCATTTGCTCTTTCGCACTTAGGGTTTCCTGCTCTCCCATCCCCTGCTGTAGCTAGCTGAGATCCGCGGAGAGACTTGCCTCTGTGTACTGTTGATTCTGAGGAAGTGAGGCCGTATCCTCACTATTGTAGCGTGTGGTAGCCACACGGTTGCAGTTTCGTGGGTGTGATTTGCGCTTTGTTCGTGTTCTTCGCGGAATCCTTTTTCTCCACGTTTTTCCCTTCGCTCGATCTTTTTGCTCGGTTCATCTTTTGCAAATCCGTTTGAACCAAGTTGCTCTAGATCGGGAGGCACTTCTTTCCACCGAAGAAATTAACCTCTAACTTCACGGTCTAGGAGATCGAACGATTTTCGTGTTGGATCGGTTTTTGCTCCATTGCCTCGATTTCTTCCAATTCCTCGATTTGGAGTTAGGTTCGAGCCATGATTCCCGTGGGATAGCTCACTAACATCCTTGGAACTCCTCATACCAAGTCTAGGCCTTAGTGCTTTTGATTCGGAGGAGATCGAGTGAATTTCATGGAAGAACTGCACTGCGTCGGGGGCATCGGACGCTCGTGTTCGTAGCATCGGACGCTGACCCCTTTGGCATCGGAGGCTCCGTTGCCACGTGTCAGGATCTGACATTTTCTAAGGAGCATCGGACGCTACCACCGGATGCTCCGTTGTGCATCGGACGCGCCGGGGTGTGACCATCGGACGCTGAGAGTTCACTGTTCACAGCGTCCGATGCGTATGCAGTAAGGTTTCCGAGGGGCACTATTCACATCGGACGCTACAGGTGCTAGGGCATCGGACACTAGCCAGCTTCCGATGCTGCTGATTCAGCACTGATTCGTCCTTCGTTTGCTCATTTGTTCTCGGATTTTGTTTTGGTTTTTTGCGTTGGCTTTCTAGAGTTGTGTAGTGTCCCGCTGTGCTTCTTGGAAGCATCCACTTTACATCTAGGGTCGTGGACATTAGCAAGCTCTAAGGTTTGTCTTCGGGGTGATTCTCGGGACAGTGACTACTAGTTTCTGAAAGGAAATTTTAAAGCTCCCATTCACCCCCCTCTGGTCGCTTTCTGGTTGCTTCTTGGTCCTTCATTCCTTGCCTGTCAAGATGTGTACTGGTCGGCTGTCAGGTGTACCATCTTGAAGGGGGCCTCCATTCGCCTGGACGCCTAAACCTTGCGGCTACTACTTGTTAGGGTAGCTAGTGAAAGGCTACGTAGTGAAACCCTGTCGTACTTCCATAGAGGAGGTAACGTGGGCCTTGCAAACCCCGGCATATGGGAATCACGGCCTAAGGTGAAAGTGTACAACCTCTGCAGAGTGTAAACCTGATATATCAGCCGTGCTCACGGATACGAGCGGCTCGGATCCTTTTTAAGTGGTTCATGGTGGGGTATTGTTGGTGGTTTGTGGCTTACCTCTTTTTAACATAATGGATATCTCTTATCATGGGACAACAGGGTTCATACATTTAGTAATGTAAGATTATTATAAAATATGACCAACTTAAAATGCTAACCGCAGTTAACCGAGTCAAACCTTTGAGCCTTGCATCCCCGTAGTTGTACTTGCTGAGCATGGTGAGCTGACGCTTGCTTTACAATCAATGAACAAAAATCCCGGATGGGTACTAGATGGTGGTTGAAGTGAAGAGTTCTCTCTGAGGAGTTCCAAGAGTACTAGGCGAGTGTTCCCCCAGTCAACCGTCCCTGTGGAGTATGGAGTCCCGAAGAATGAAGATTACGAATAGTTTTCGTTGTGCTTTGTTATATATGTAAGTCTTAAAGTAAATAAGTTTCTCTATGTAATAAAGCATTGTTCTTGATATTCTTCATATTTGTTGCTATATGTGTCGTGTGGACATCCTGGGAACACATATAGTTAGCGCTTGGTATTCTTTGGAAAACCAGGTGCGACATCGGCATACACCCATGTATCCGCACTATGAAAATCCCAGATGGGTACCAGATGGTGGAATCAAGTGAGCAGTTGCAGAAGGTGTTCCAAGAGTTCTATGCGAGTGTTTCCCCAGTCAACCGTCCCTGTGGAGTTTGGAGTCCCGAAGATTAGTTTCCGCTCTACTTTGTTTTAAGTGTAAGCCCTGTTGTATCTATGTTTCGATATATAATAAAGCATTGTCTTTGAGAAATTCCATATTTGTTGCTATATGTGTCTTGTGGACTTCCTGGGCACACATATAGAAGGCACTTGGTATTCTTCAGAAAGCCGGGTGTTACAATGTTGTTGGCATTTCTTAGCGTCGCTACCAAGAATAGAGTTAAACCCTATCCCCGACAACGGCGCCAGAAAGCCAGTTGGTATGTGTAACGTATACAGACAAATCCGCAAGCGCACGAATACTGTTGTAGCTTTCACCTAGGAGTATTCTGGGATATCGTATTTATATCCTCAGGGAAGTAATGTGTAAAGAGTTTAATAGCTGACGATCATGTATCTACTAACTTAGTGTACTAACTAGATTAAAGTGGGGGAAAGTGGTAGCATAAATGATTGATATATGAATGATACACCAGAAAACTCCATAAAAAGATAAAAGAGTAGACAAGCAAAGTTGGGAGGTCATCAGAAAAGTTCAAGGTTCTTATATACTTCTCCATTACTGTGGTTCTAATCTAGATCTAACCCAAGGGATTAACTAATGCAAAGGTCAAGCATAACGATCAAACCATGGGCACTTTGGAGCAGCAGTTCCTTTCTGGTTCTCGAAGAGACTGGGATGAGGTAACCGGGAGAAGGCTGCCAAAAGCTCTACAAAACACCAACCCGAACGTGGTGGAATACAAAGGCCTGGTCGGAGCTATCACCCCTAGGACTACCACAACTATCCGTGGGGTTCGGCGCAACCTCAGGTAACCGATAGTCTAGACACCACGTCTATACTACCGATTACTACTCTAGCCACATGTAATAACTAGAGCACTCGGTCGAGCGGAGATCCCATGCCAAGGTGCAAAACATTAAACTAACCATGTTTTAGCTAAAACATAAGGTAAGAACTATATAACCATGTAAACGATTCAAGTAATTAGAGAAGATAAATATATATTGAATACTCGAGTCTTACAAAGAAGCAATACAAGATTATACCGATCCTTCGAGGACTCCTCCGGAACTTGAGCATCTCTCGCTCACTCTCAACCAAAGCTATTCTACTACTACATCTTGGTAATATGGTGAAGAGGACTCCTTGTGGTGTGTATGATCTCTATGAAGATGATGCCTATGATGATGGAGAGTGAAAGGATCAAGATGCCCAAGAGGGGGGTGAATTGGCTTTTCTAAAACTTTAGCAAGAATTAAATCCTATCAAGCCCAATTAACCCCCTAGTGCCTAGAAGTGTGTTCACTAACAACAACCGCACAAAAGACTATCGCTAAACCATTTCTACTCTAGCATGGCAATTCAAGTAAGGATGAACAACAAGTAAATTGCGGAATTGAATTGCTCAAATGTAAATGCGTAAGTAAAGAGAGTAGAGATGACACGATGATCTTTTTCCTGAGGTATCGAGGTGTCGGCACACCCCCCTAGTCCTCGTTGGAGCACCCGCGCAAGGGTATCGCTCTCCCTTGATCCGCGCAAGGATCAAGTGCTCACTACGAGCTAATTCTTCGCCACTCCGGCCTGGTGAATCGCTCGCTACCGGTCACAACTTGACTTGGGTCATCCACAAAGCCTCCGGATGATCACCAAGCTCTTTGATAACCACAAGCCATCTAGGTGATGCCGATCACCAAGAGTAACAAGCTAGAACTCTCACTGGACCAAGACAAGGCCAAAGAGATGGATAGATGCACACTTTCAACTCAATTCTCACAAGGAGGTCACTAATTCTCTCAATTAGGTAATCTCTCAACCTCACTAGGGCTCTTGCAATATCTCATAGTCACAATGTGTCTCTCAGCAGATGGAAGTGGCAAGAACACTCTAATGGATGAGGGGAAGGAGTATAAATACTCCCCCAACCGGTCATCCAAAATAGCACCAAACAGGTGTCTCTGCGGGGGCATCAGACGCTCCGATGCTGGGCATCGGACGTGCCGATGACCTCGACCAACGGTCGACTGTACCATTCTGTCAGACATGTTAAAGGAGCATCGGATGCCGGGCAGCATCCGATGCCTCCACATCGGACGCGTCCGATGTGGATTTACCCACTCTGGAACCTCTCTGGATGGCCATCGGACGCTGGCCCTCAGCGTCCGATGCCAGCGTCCGATGCCAGCGTCCGGTGCACACTCAGTTTCACGCGCACGTGAACAGTGGCACAGGCGTGTCCGATGCCACGCACCAGACTAAACCCTAGTTTGAGTGAGCATCGGACGCGTCCGATGCCCACCAGGCCAGCGTCTGATGCCCTTTACAAGGGCAAAACCAACTCGGATCGCGACGTGGCCTTAACGACTTTTGATCCTCTCGACATAAGGCATCTCTCTGAGCTACCTAGGGCTATGAAATAACAAGTGTGCACGACACCTACCTCAATAGACTTATCTAGGTCAAGCTATTGATTCATGCTCCCCTTTATAGTACGACCAAAGGAAAAACAAAGACCTAACACTACCTAAGTGTCCTCCAACACCATATTACACTTAGCCTAGTCTACCACCATCTTCGTCGTCCGTCCTTTGAAAACCGAAACGATATCCATCGCCAGGGGACATGAACTCCATATGCCCGTATCGTCGCCATTACCGTGACCTAACTCAATCCTGTTTCTGCAAAACACACGTTAGTCACAGTAATCTTGTGTTTCATCCAATCACCAAAACCCACTAGGGGCCAAGATGCGTTCAATCTCCCCCTTTTTGGTGATTGATGATAACACGAGATCGAGTATAGATAGAAAATGTTTTTAAATCATGACATGTATGAACTTGCAATGAATAAGAGAAAGTGATTAGAGGCAAGCTCATACATATCATGCCATCATCCTGCAATCAACAAGTTTGAGTGAATAGCAAGTGTAAGAGTAAAGAGCTCGAATACATAACAAGTGAGAATTTAGCGCAAGTATACGAGTGAAACAAACTGACATGTCATATAGAATATCATAGTAAGCACAAACATGTCACAAGGTCCATAGCACACATATATTACAGAGTAATGTGCAAAAGAAGCGATAAAGCGAAGAGCGTATGAGAACATAACAATCAAAAGAAGTCAAATCCTTCTCACATCACTCCCCCTATCGCTATACTCGGCCACTCTCCCCCTTTGGCATCAAGCACCAAACTAAGCGTCGGACGGCGGAGGTGGCGCAGACGAGTCAGGAGCAGTCTCCAGAGTACGCTGAGTGAACTCGAACTGCTGAAGGAGCGCCTCGGAGTCTGAGGAAGAAGAGCCCAGAGCCTGCTGACCCTTTGGAGCTAGAAGCTATGGCGAAGCGGTCTGGGCCGGCTCTGGCACTGACTGCTCTGTCTGCTCTGGCTCTGTCTGCTCAGAAGCCGTCTTAGTGTGTGTAGTTGTAGCAACCTGAGGATCAGAGTGCGGAAGCTCATGTATCGGAGCAAGCTCAGGGTGTACAGTCGTGGTCATCTCTGACTGGACAGGCTCGGTCTGCTCTGAAGAAGCGACGGAGCTTAGTAGGGTCTCAGTGGTGGAAGTCACTGGAGCCATCGTCGTCTACACTGGATCCTGAAGATCAGGCATGGGAAATCTAGTAAGCTCACTGAAACTGGCCGACAGATCCCGAGTCACTGTGGTAGTCATTGCATAGAGGGACTCTGTCGGGTGGGGAGTGAAGCCGGTGCGCAGTATAATAAAAAGCGGGGCCCCGCCTGGAGGAGTAGTGAAACTCGTAAACTGCGAAGTGCTGGGGCCCGCAAGCTGCTGCTGCTGCTGAAACTGCGGTGGCTGCCACTGAAGCTGGTGCTGGGGAGGGGGCTGCTGCCACTACCACTGAGGTGGACCAATCGCAAGTCTCTCCATGAAGCTGAGTGTCTGCTGCTGCAACGCCATCATCTGCCGCTGCAGGGCGTCTGACCGCTCCTAAGCCTGCTGGTGAGCCAGGGCCTGGTGCTGAGCCAATCACTGCTGCTCCTGGGCTAACCTCTGGACGTCCTGAGTGACTGTCCTCTGCTGCTCCTCCATTCGTGCAAGAATCGCTAGAAGGGCTGGATCGGAGGAGGCAGTACCAGACGTCCCAGCCTATGAGTCGTGAGCTCTAGGCTGAAAGCGGAGCGGGAGCTTGTAGTCCTCGTCAGAGCTGTCTGTGGGGTCGTCGGCCACGTAGGTGTCCTCACCCTCCAAGTCGGCAAGCTCCTGCTCTGCGAGGGCCCGGACTGTCTCGTCCTGCTCCTGAGCTGACTCGGGGACCTCTAGCCGCTGTCATGAGCTAGACGATGCCCCCTGCTGCTGCTGCGGCTGTCTGTGGTCCCAACCGTGTCCCAAAAGCTGACTCATGTTGTACGGAGGGAAGATGGTCACAGAGCTGGTAAGAGTCTGGCCTGGGTCAGATCCTGTCGTGGTAGCTACCTTCCAAAGGATGTAGGAGATCCAGTGCGCGTGCGGTAGCTGCCTGCGGGCCTTGATGCCCTCTGCCACAGTGTCCTCCATCTCGCAGATAATAACATCCATAATATCGAACTCCCTCTGTTGAATCAGATAGGCAAGAAGCCAGAGCTGGAGTCGGGATATGGCCTCTCTGAACCCAACACGAGGCAGCAAGGTGCGCCGAAGTACCTCGTGGAGGATCCGAGCTGCAGGAGTGAGATCCTTCGGCGCTCGGCTCGAACCCTCCCCGAAGGGCTCACGGAAGCAGGGACACACCAAGTCTGTCGGGGGCTGCTCGCTGCCGTGAGGGTGCCTCGGTGGCTCGGTCTGGTCGTAGCACAAGTTGTGGATCTGGGTCGTAGAGTGACGCAGGCCAAACCAGTCCTGGATCTCTGACACAAAGAGCCTGTAGTGCTCCCCTCTAAAAGCGAACTCGATAGTCTGGCGGTTAGGGTGCACCGAGAGCGAGGCGTAGAACTGAAACACCCAGTCCTCTATATAGGAGCCAGATCGCCCCAACAGGTCTGAGAGGCCTGGTAAGTAGGTGAGGCTGGGGCAGAGCTGCTCTGAAGCTGACACTAGGGCCTCTAGGGTGCAAACACGCTGAGAGCGGATACTGATCCCAGCATTCCTGTATCCACGGTAGAAGTCCTCCTGCAGGACAGTGAATAAGTCTGCCCCGGCCTGCTGCTGCCTCTCCCTGGGGAACCACTGGTCAATGGGGACGAGCCGGAGCGTCTGTATCTGTGAACACGTGGCTGCCCGGAGATCCAGTCGTGGAATCCGCGGGGGCGCATGCCTCGACGGAGCACGAGCTCCCCGTAGAGGGACGTCGGGCCGGGTGGCACCGCAGTCCTACGACGAGTAGACCGGCGCCGGGGTACCTCCTCAGGGACCTCCTCCTCTGCCTCTGCCTCTGCCTCTGCTGCCTTGCGGATACATGGGTGTATGCCGAGTCTCTGTGTGATGAGTGATTGTCAACGGAGATGATGCGCATGTTCTTTGGCTTGTGTTGTGCAGGTGTCGAGCACGGAGACAGTGATCGATGGCGGGTGAAGGTCAAGTTGCGACGTGCCGTGCCGACGGACCGGGCGCGATGAAGGATGGGCGTGCCGTGCGGCGGACGTGCCATGCCGATGTATCGGACGGTGAAGGGCGGACGTGGACTTGGACTGATGGACTGGAGGCCGGAGGATCAGCTGTGGTGGCTGGCAGCCTGCGACAGCGACAGGCGGAGAAGTGCGATCATGTCGGTGGAAGGGGTGCACAGGCGGTGCATCCCCTCTACGACGCCGGTTTGTTGGTAGAGCCCGGGAAAAACCAACGGTGGACGGTTTCCAGGTTTGGGCCTCAAAACCTGGGTGCTGGGTTTCCAGGTTGAGCCACAAAACCTGGGCGCGACGGTTTCCAGGTTGAGCCTCAAAACCTGGGCGTGGGCCGGTTTCCGAGTTTGGGCCTCAAAACTCGGGCGCGGACGGTTTCCGAGTTTGGCCACAAAACTCGGGCTGGAGGCTGGTTTCCCGGTTTGGGCCTCAAAACCGGGGGCTGATGGAAAAGGCTGGTTTCCCGGTTTGGGCCACAAAACCGGGGGTGCAGAGTGGTGGCGGCACGTGGCGGCGATCTGAAGGTTGCGTGGAGGCGACGCGGAAGACCGTGCGGGCGTGGCCGTCGGATCTACCTACCACCAGCGGGTGGACTAGAATAGCCTTAGGGTTAGGCTGGTCCGCTCTGTAATTAGAGTAGAGAGGGGTAGAGTAGGAAATAGACTTAGGCTAGGTTAGTATAAGTAGTCCAGGGGAGACACCCTCCTCCTTATCTCAATCTCAATCTAAATCACAGTTAGAGCTTTCATTTGCTAGGGTTTCCACTCTCCCATCCCCTGCTTTAGCTAGTTGAGATCCGCAGAGAGACTCCACTCTGTGTACTGTTGATTCGAGGAAGTGAGGCCGTATCCTCACCTTGGAGCACTGATCGATGGCTTGATTTGCGTCCTTGATTCGAGTTCGTGGCTGTGATTTCCGTTTTGCTTGTGTTCTTCGCGGAATCCTTTTTGCTCCACGATTTTCCCGTCGCTTGATCTCTTTGCTCGGTTCATCTTTTGCAATTCCGTTTGAACCAAGTTGTTCTAGATCGTGAGGCACTTCTTTCCACCGAAGGAATCATCCTCTAACCTCACGGTCTAGGAGATCGATCGATTTTTCGTTTCGGGTCACTTTTCTTCTCTTCCCCCGTAACTCTTCGATTCACCGATTTGGAGTTAGGTTCGAGCCATGATCTCTTAGAGATAGCTCACTAACCTCCTTGTGACTTCACTCACCAAGTTTGATCCCTAGAGGATTTATTTTGGGTGAGTTCTAGTCGAATCGGTGGACGAACAGTGAATTCGCGGGGTGACCGGACGCATCATTCATCGACCGGACGCTGCTACAGTGCGTCCGGTGGTTGAACTCTGTCTGAGTTCTTTTGTTTGACCGGACGCTCTGTTCAAATCGACCGGACGCTCCCTTCAGTGAGTCCGGTCAGAAACAGAGAGGTTCCAGAAACGTTTTTCTGTGACCGGACGCGTCCGATGGCCAGTGACCGGACCCTCTGGTGAGTCCGATCGTTTTTCGGTGTTTCGTTTTGCTCGACCGGACGCTGGTTTTTGGAACTGATCGGAAGCGCTGCTCGCACTGTTCCCGTGTTTTTTGTCACATCCGACCGGACGCTCAGTGAACGACCGGACGCTTGAGCTCCGTGCGTCCGGTCGCGAACAGAGAGCTCCCAGAGCTGTTTTCTGACGACCGGACGCGTCCGGTCCCTGCTGACCGGACGCAGGCCAGAGTCCGGTCGCTGCTGTTTCGCGCGTTTTCGTTCGCGGCTCGTTCGCTCTTGATCGGATTTGAGTTCCGTCTTTTGGGTTGGCTTTCTAGAGTTGTCTAGTGTCCCGCTGTGCTTCTAGGAAGCATCCACCCTACATCTAGGGTCGTGGACATTAGCAAGCTCTAGGTTTCGCTTTTGGGGTTGATCTTGGGACAGTGGCATCTAGTTTCCGAAAGGAAATTTTGAAGCTCCCATTCACCCCCCCTCTGGTCGCTTTCGGGTAGCTTCTCGGTCCTTCAATTGGTATCGGAGCAGGTTAAGGATCTTCCACCTTAGCCGGTTCCAGATCCACCGAAGGCGACATGGATCGCGGCGTGGGCAAACCGCCGTTTTTTCGATGGGACGAACTATGCGTATTGGAAGATACGTATGTCGGCCTATTTGCAGAGCTTGGGCGCTTCGATCTGGGATATTTGCAACTCCCCTGATTACGTGGTCTTGGCTGCTCGTGTCTCTCAGCAACAGATCGATGAGCACGATGCCAATAGCCGAGCTCGTAATGCTCTCTTTTCTTGTTTGAGCATGGGTGAGTTTGATCGAGTTTCTCACCTCGCTACGGCTCGGGAGATCTGGGACACTCTCATGCGTTTTCATGAGGGCACCTCTCAAGTCAAAACCCGACTCTACGAGTCGTTCAAGCGAGAGTATGAGAATTTTAGACATCAACCTGGCGAGAGCATAGAAAGTTTATTCGCTCGCTTTCAGGTGATTGTCAACAGGATGAGGGCTAACAGAGAGCAGTTGCCATTTGACGATCATGAGCGTGCCTTGAAGCTTTTGCACACTCTTGACCGTTCGGTGTGGGACTCCAAGGTTCAGGCAATCATCGAATCGCCGAACTATGAGACCCTCACCTGCGACGAGCTCTTCAGTAAGCTCAAGTCCAGTGAGATTGATGCTATGGCGAGGGCTTCTTTTGAAAATCCTTCTCGCCCGTCCATGGCTTTGGTTTCCGGCTCTTCCTCTAACCCCTCAGCTGGCTTTGCGCTTTCTTCTCTCTTTTCTGTGACAGAGGACCAGCTGGAGTCTTTGGGAGATGACGAGTTGGCTTTGCTCGCCAACCGGTTCTCGCGGTTCCACAACAACCGCATGAACCGTCGTCGAGGAGGAGGACGCACGGGATGCTACGAGTGCGGCGACCCCGACCACTTCATCGCCGACTGCCCCAAGAAGAAGAACAAGCATCTGGGGAAGGGCGATCACGGCCACAGGCGCGACTCCAAGTACAAGGAGAAGCACGTTCCCCCAAGGCACAAGAAGCGGGGCGGCTTCGACAAAGAGTACATCAAGAAGAAGTACTTGGAGAAGCAGCAGGCTGAGCAGCGTGCGTTCTTCGCCACGCTCAGCGACGTCGACGGCTCGGATGACGACTCCGCTCGATCGAGTGATGACGAGTCCGAGAAGAAGAAGCTGGAGGACACGTTCAACGGCTTATGCTTCTTCGCCGACGACGAAGGCCTGTGTACCATGGCGCTCGGAGATGAGGTCGGAGGCGAGCTGGAGCACACACCTCGGAACGACGACGACGACGACACCTCCCAGGTATCTCTCACCTACGACGAGCTTTCCTCCGAGGTTGAGAAGTTGACTGCTGCCCTCCTTAGTCAAGATAAGTTGCTTAGGCGTGCCGCTAGAGAGCGCAAGGAGTTTAGGCAGAAGTGGGAGGACACGGTGAAGGAGCTTGAGTTCGCTCGGTCCACCGTGGTTGTGTCGGAGGAGTTGGAGTGCGAGAGTTGCGCCGCGCACATGACGGATCTTCTCACTCTGAGGAGTAAGCATGCTGCGCTGGTAGATGAGGTGGATGAGCTCCGTGCTAGGCCGCAGCTGTTGGGTGCGTGCAAGACTTGTCCTGTCTTGCAATCTGAGTTGGCAGAGAAGAATGCCAAGCTTGAGTCTTTAGTGAAGGCCAGCTCAGATAGCACTTGTGTCTCGAGGTGTGCTTTGTGTGAGGGCCTGGAGATGGAGATTACCAATGAGAAGCATGGCAAGATGCAAACCGAGGAAGAAAACACATACCTTCGGTCCATCTTGTCATGGGTCTCCAGTAGTGAGCCGCAGCTCGGGATGATGATCTCCCAATTCAAGCGAGCTGTTGGTGCCCCTGGTGTAGGTCTTGCTCAGAGTGTTGATCTCTCAGCTTTTGGGAAGATTGGAGAGTGTAGTGGTCTGAACCCATGTGAGAAGCCCAATTCCACCACTACTCCCAAACTTGCCAAGCTTCCACTCAAAGAGCCAGCCAAGCCTATCACCAAAGATGGTGTGGTTGAGGAACCCCCGAGAGCTCCTCCCAAGAACCCAGTTTGGGCACCCAAGCCAAACCACCTCAGAAACAAGCTTGATGCTATGCCACCCATCCGAGAGGAGTTGCCACAGAAGGGCAAAGGCAAAGTGAGCCACACCCACAGCCCTGGTCACCAACAACCCCCTGTGCGTGCGGTGAGGTACCAGTGTGATTTTTGTGGGAGGGATGGTCACTTGAGCGAGTTCTGCTTTCGGCGCAAGCGAGAGGCGCGCAGGGCTCGGGAGATGGAGAACCTGGACATGTACCATCCAGCTCATGGTGGACATGTACCGAAGGCCCAGGGGAGAGCTGCTAGGTCCGGACGTCAGGGTCCCAGGCCTAGGCAGGAGATGAGAGCCCCGAGGAGGGAGACTAGGCCTAGAGGTCCAGGACCTCAGTTTGTTAGGCCTAGGCAGGAGAGAGCTCCGAGGAGAGACGCTAGAGTTGAGCCCCAGGCTCCTAGGCGTAGACCTCGTAGAGAGCGTGCCCGACGGGGTCCTGCTTTTGCAGGTAACGGACCCCGTGGCGGAGGCTTAGTTGAGCGCTTTCCCCCACCGCAGGATGAGTACCGCCGTGAGCGCTTCTTCCCCAGCGGACCACGTTTTCCTCAGCGTGGTGATCGCTTCCCTCGTAGACATGCTAGGAATGGTTTTTTCACTAACCCTTCTTTTGAGCAGCCGGCCCAACACTGGTTTTCCCCTTATTTCACTAACCCCAGTGTTGGACCGTATGCTCACCCTATGTCTTTCTATTGATGTAGGTAAGACGGTTGGAGGACGTTTGGTTGGTGGATTCCGGTTGTTCGAGGCACATGACCGGAAACACCAAGTGGTTCTCCAGCCTTAGCCCGGTCGCCGGAAAGGAGTACATAACCTTCGGTGACAATAGTAAAGGTAAGGTATTGTCTCGTGGGACGGTGCGGGTTAATGAGCACTTTGTGTTGCGCGATGTTGCTCTTGTTTCTAACCTGCATTTTAACTTGCTTTCTGTTTCGCAACTTTTTGATGATGACTATGAGATTCGTTTCAAACCGAACCTAAGTCGCATCTTAGATCCTCAGGGCGATCTTGTATGTCTGATTTCGCCCTTTGGGAAAGTCTTTCGCGCGAATTTCTCGGAGTCGTTTGGTTCTTCTTGCTGTCTTTTGGCTAGTCCTTCTTCTTCCGATCTTTGGAAGTGGCATAGGAGGCTCGGTCACTTAAGCTTCGACTTGCTTGCAAGACTTAGCTCACTTGGCCTAATCCGAGGATTGCCCAAGCTTTCGATGGAGAAGGATCTAGTTTGCCATTCTTGCAGACATGGGAAGATGGTTGCCGCTCCCCACCATCCAGTGACTAAGGTCATGACCTCGCACCCCGGAGAGCTTTTACACATGGACCTTGTTGGTCCGGCTCGGGTGAGCTCGGTTGGTGGCAAGTGGTATGTTTTGGTTGTTGTTCACGACTTTTCGAGATATTCGTGGGTCTTCTTTCTAGCTGAGAAGACCGAGACTTTCTCCTTCGCTCGCAATCTGATTTTGCGTCTTCAGAACGAGTTCCCTTTGAACTCGATGCGAGCGATTAGAAGTGATAATGGTTCCGAGTTTAAGAATTCGGATTTTGAGGTGTTTTGTAACCGCCTTGGTTTGGAGCAACAGTTTTCTTCCCCCTACACACCGCCCCAAAATGGTGTTGTAGAGAGGAAGAATCGGACCCTTGTTGAGATGGCCAGGACGATGCTTGATGAGCATAGGACTCCTAGGCGCTTTTGGGCCGAAGCTATGAACACTGCATGCTACATTTCGAATCGCATTTTTCTGAGAGCGTTTTTGAAGAAGACCTCTTATGAGTTGCGTTTTGGTCGCCAGCCCAAGGTGAGTTATTTTAGAGTCTTTGGTTGCCACTGTTTTATATTGAAAAAAGGCAACCTGGACAAGTTTGAGTCTCGTTCTTCTGACGGTGTGTTTTTGGGTTATGGCACTCACACTCGAGCTTATCGTGTACTTAACCTTGACACTAACCGAGTCATGGAGACATCAGATGTCACCTTCGACGAGACTCTTGTTTGTCCCTCTTCTCGTTTTGAGCGTGCAGGTGATCATGAGGTTGGAGAGCCTCTTTTTGATGACGAGGACGAGGGTGCTGAAGGTATAGATGATCCAGCACCCCCTCCACCTGTCGTGCCGCAAAGAGCGGCCTCGACGACGACTCACGGCCCCGACACTTCTTCTTCCTGGGGGCCGTGGGATCCTCCACCTCGCGCGGTACCTTTTGTACCCGGGGTGGAACCAGCTACTGTTGAGGGGGAGGTCACTTCTTCCCGGGAGGCGCCACGACACATCCAGCGCCAGCACCCTCCTCAGCAGATGATCGGCGACATCGACGAGCGAGTTACTCGCTCCAGGTCACAGCACATCTCGCACTTTGCTCATTCTGCTTTTGTTGCGTCTTTTGAGCCCCGAGATGTTGGACACACATTGACGGATCCGGATTGGGTCAATGCCATGCATGAGGAGCTAGAGAACTTTGAGCGAAATCGGGTTTGGGTTCTAGTGCCACCACCTCCTGACTGTAAACCTATTGGGACAAAATGGGTATTTAAAAACAAGCAAGGAGAGGAGGGCCACATTGTGAGAAACAAGGCCCGGCTTGTAGCGAAGGGTTATAGTCAGAAGGAGGGGATAGATTATGAGGAGACCTTCGCTCCTGTAGCTCGTTTGGAGGCTATTAGGATACTCTTGGCTTATGCTGCATCCATGGGTTTCAAACATTTTCAAATGGATGTCAAGAGTGCCTTCTTAAACGGCTACATTGAGGAGGAGGTCTATGTCCAGCAACCCCCCGGTTTTGAAAATCCCAAGTTTCCAAACCATGTTTTTAAACTCCACAAAGCTTTGTATGGTTTGAAACAAGCCCCTAGAGCCTGGTATGAGAGATTAAAAACCTTTTTGCTAGGTAAGGGTTTTAAAATGGGATGTGTAGATAAGACGCTCTTTCTCCTCCGGCAAGGCAAAGATACTCTCTTGGTCCAAATTTACGTGGATGATATCATTTTCGGTGGTTCTTCTCACGCTTTGGTTGCCAAGTTTGTAGATACTATGAGCAGGGAGTTCGAGATGAGCATGATGGGCGAGCTGACTTTCTTTCTCGGGTTGCAAATTAAGCAATCTCGAGAGGGGACGTTTGTGCACCAGGGCAAGTACACGAGGGACTTGCTGAAGCGGTTTGACATGGGTGAGGCCAAGCCTCTTCCGACGCCCATGTCGACGACGACTGCCCTGGATGCCGACACGGATGGAGAAGCAGTGGACCAGAAGGAGTACCGCAGCATGATTGGATCGCTGCTCTACCTGACGGCGACACGGCCGGACATTCAGTTCGCCGTGTGCTTGTGCGCGCGCTTTCAGGCTTCGCCACGCACTTCTCACCGTCAGGCGGTGAAGCGCATATTCAGGTACCTTCGTTTCACGCCTGAGTTCGGGATTTGGTATTCTGCTTCCTCCACTCTCTCGCTTTGCGGTTATTCCGATGCCGATTTTGCTGGTTGTCGCATTGAGCGCAAGTCCACTTCTGGGACTTGCCAGTTTATTGGGTCTTCTCTTGTGTCGTGGTCTTCTCGCAAGCAGTCTAGTGTCGCTCAGTCTACCACGGAGGCTGAATATGTTGCTGCGGCTAGCTGCTGTTCCCAGTTACTCTGGATGATGGCCACTTTGCGTGATTTTGGTTTGAGCTTTACTCGAGTTCCTTTGCTTTGTGACAGCACGAGTGCCATTAGCGTTGCTAAGAACCCCGTGCTTCACTCGAAAACCAAACACATTGATGTGCGCTTTCATTTCTTGCGAGACCACCAGGAGAAGGGTGATATCGACCTTCGCCATGTCGATACTCATCACCAATTGGCTGATATTTTTACCAAGCCTTTAGACGAATCAACCTTTAATCGGTTGAGGGGTGAGCTTGGTGTGTGTTTCCCCTTTTAGATGGGGGAAGCATTTTGAGATGTACCGACTGACTCTTTTATTTTGAGGCTCTTTTCTTTTGAGTTTCTTGAGTCTTTCCTTTTGGTATCTTCTTTCTTTCAGTTTTGTGTCGGGCATACGCATTTACATTCTGAGCTTCATTCACTAGAATGTAATTATGCTCTTGTTAGTATTGCTCCGATACTTATGATGATGCTTGTAGCTTATGCTCTTTCTGATCACTGTTACATGTTATGAGCGAGCTATTTTTTTGGAATGGTGAATTATGCCTAATGTACATAAATCTGAAAATGTTCACCATTGAGATATGCAACTAGCATGTGTAGGGTGTGTTGAGTCCATTCCTGCTTTTCATATATGCTAGGTTGCTATGTCTCTAGTTCTGAGTCATTCACTTGCTTGGTTGTTCATAAATTGCTTAAAATCTGAACCAAGTATTGATGAATTGAAAAGATCGAGATGGGATTGCTTGTCAACACCTCATGGTATTGAGACTGTTTCTCATTGCACTTTGAGTTAAACTTGAGCCATGTAGTGTATGACCGAAACCGTTGCTTTAAGCTTCTGATTGCTTCGGCATAGGCTTCGCACGGTTGAAAAGTTAGGCAATGACAAGCTTTCAACCTCTCGCAATCACATGCTAAAAATGAACTTGTGAATTCTTTTACCGCTGCAACTCCGATATGAATTTGAAATCACAAGTATATGCTTCATTCCTATGCATGATGATTGAACTTTGCTAGGGGTAGTTCACCTTGTATATATGTTTAGCACTTGTTTGGATTCCTTCTATACATGTCTAGTGCTATTTTGATGGTGACTATCCTTTTGGCTTAAAACTGCTCACATGCTCATATGCTTCATATTTCGTATAAGTGATCAGTTTGAGCCTTTGCTATTTGAGTGCTTAATTGAGATGTTGGAGCTATACTGATTAGAGCATCTTTGCACTCTTTTGACTATATACTTGAAGCTCCTAACTTGCATTTTGACTTCATATGCATTGTGGAAGGAGATCTTGTGTTCAGGGGGAGTTTATGTGAAGGGAGTTGCTTCTCCGATACCTTTTTGGCCTTGATAAGTGCATTTTCAACTAGGGGGAGAAATTTATGCAAATCATATGCTCCTGTGTTGATCAACTAAGGGGAGAATCTTTTGTCCCAGTTGCTTGCATTTGTCGAGGGGGAGTTTGCTAGTTGTGTTGAGCCGTTGCCTCTGTCTTGAGGGACTAGCAAACGTTCCTAGCTTCCTCTGTCTTGAGGGACTAGCAAACGTTCCTAGCTTTTCATGAGCTTTCATAAGCTTTTTCATTTGGCTTTCAATTGGTATCGTCTGGTGTGCTTTCCCATTTGGTTTGGGTTGATTTTCAATTGGTTCGGAGTGATTTTCTTGCTAGTTGTGTTGAGCCTCTGTGCCTCTATCTTGAGGGACTAGCATTTTGCTTCTGTTGTCCTCCGATCTTCAATTGGTATCTGCTAGCGGTGTTGAGCCTGTTCTACCTCTTCTTGAGGGCTAGCTTTGCTTTGCTTGGTTGCGTCGAGCCGTTGCCCATGTCTTTGGGGACCAAGTTTTTGCTTCATCCACTTGACCTTCTTTGGCTTTTGTTAGGCTTTTGGGTCATTTGGTTGGGTTTTCTCTTCTCACTCCTTCCTGCCTCCTTCTTCTTATTCATGATTTGTTGTGGAGTTGACAATGCACTCATCAAGGGGGAGATTGCGGATACATGGGTGTATGCCGAGTCTCTGTGTGATGAGTGATTGTCAACGGAGATGATGCGCATGTTCTTTGGCTTGTGTTGTGCAGGTGTCGAGCACGGAGACAGTGATCGATGGCGGGTGAAGGTCAAGTTGCGGCGTGCCGTGCCGACGGACCGGGCGCGATGAAGGATGGGCGTGCCGTGCGGCGGACGTGCCATGCCGATGTATCGGACGGTGAAGGGCGGACGTGGACTTGGACTGATGGACTGGAGGCCGGAGGATCAGCTGTGGTGGCTGGCAGCCTGCGACAGCGACAGGCGGAGAAGTGCGATCATGTCGGTGGAAGGGGTGCACAGGCGGTGCATCCCCTCTACGACGCCGGTTTGTTGGTAGAGCCCGGGAAAAACCAACGGTGGACGGTTTCCAGGTTTGGGCCTCAAAACCTGGGTGCTGGGTTTCCAGGTTGAGCCACAAAACCTGGGCGCGACGGTTTCCAGGTTGAGCCTCAAAACCTGGGCGTGGGCCGGTTTCCGAGTTTGGGCCTCAAAACTCGGGCGCGGACGGTTTCCGAGTTTGGCCACAAAACTCGGGCTGGAGGCTGGTTTCCCGGTTTGGGCCTCAAAACCGGGGGCTGATGGAAAAGGCTGGTTTCCCGGTTTGGGCCACAAAACCGGGGGTGCAGAGTGGTGGCGGCACGTGGCGGCGATCTGAAGGTTGCGTGGAGGCGACGCGGAAGACCGTGCGGGCGTGGCCGTCGGATCTACCTACCACCAGCGGGTGGACTAGAATAGCCTTAGGGTTAGGCTGGTCCGCTCTGTAATTAGAGTAGAGAGGGGTAGAGTAGGAAATAGACTTAGGCTAGGTTAGTATAAGTAGTCCAGGGGAGACACCCTCCTCCTTATCTCAATCTCAATCTAAATCGCAGTTAGAGCTTTCATTTGCTAGGGTTTCCACTCTCCCATCCCCTGCTTTAGCTAGTTGAGATCCGCAGAGAGACTCCACTCTGTGTACTGTTGATTCGAGGAAGTGAGGCCGTATCCTCACCTTGGAGCACTGATCGATGGCTTGATTTGCGTCCTTGATTCGAGTTCGTGGCTGTGATTTCCGTTTTGCTTGTGTTCTTCGCGGAATCCTTTTTGCTCCACGATTTTCCCGTCGCTTGATCTCTTTGCTCGGTTCATCTTTTGCAATTCCGTTTGAACCAAGTTGTTCTAGATCGTGAGGCACTTCTTTCCACCGAAGGAATCATCCTCTAACCTCACGGTCTAGGAGATCGATCGATTTTTCGTTTCGGGTCACTTTTCTTCTCTTCCCCCGTAACTCTTCGATTCACCGATTTGGAGTTAGGTTCGAGCCATGATCTCTTAGAGATAGCTCACTAACCTCCTTGTGACTTCACTCACCAAGTTTGATCCCTAGAGGATTTATTTTGGGTGAGTTCTAGTCGAATCGGTGGACGAACAGTGAATTCGCGGGGTGACCGGACGCATCATTCATCGACCGGACGCTGCTACAGTGCGTCCGGTGGTTGAACTCTGTCTGAGTTCTTTTGTTTGACCGGACGCTCTGTTCAAATCGACCGGACGCTCCCTTCAGTGAGTCCGGTCAGAAACAGAGAGGTTCCAGAAACGTTTTTCTGTGACCGGACGCGTCCGATGGCCAGTGACCGGACCCTCTGGTGAGTCCGATCGTTTTTCGGTGTTTCGTTTTGCTCGACCGGACGCTGGTTTTTGGAACTGATCGGAAGCGCTGCTCGCACTGTTCCCGTGTTTTTGTCACATCCGACCGGACGCTCAGTGAACGACCGGACGCTTGAGCTCCGTGCGTCCGGTCGCGAACAGAGAGCTCCCAGAGCTGTTTTCTGACGACCGGACGCGTCCGGTCCCTGCTGACCGGACGCAGGCCAGAGTCCGGTCGCTGCTGTTTCGCGCGTTTTCGTTCGCGGCTCGTTCGCTCTTGATCGGATTTGAGTTCCGTCTTTTGGGTTGGCTTTCTAGAGTTGTCTAGTGTCCCGCTGTGCTTCTAGGAAGCATCCACCCTACATCTAGGGTCGTGGACATTAGCAAGCTCTAGGTTTCGCTTTTGGGGTTGATCTTGGGACAGTGGCATCTAGTTTCCGAAAGGAAATTTTGAAGCTCCCATTCACCCCCCCTCTGGTCGCTTTCGGGTAGCTTCTCGGTCCTTCATGCCTCGGCCTCTGCCTGGCCCTGCTGCGAGGCCTGGGGCTCGACACCTGGTGAAGTGAACGTCGTTCGACGACCGGCGGCCATAAGAGTACTAGTCGGCGAGCCGTGCCGACGCTCTACCTCCTCTATCGCTCTGTGCTGGTCTGGGGACAACTGGTCCTGAATCCTGAGTCCACCAGCACTGCCACCCTGCTCTTCACGCTCTGCGACGTCTGCCACTGCTCTGGCCTGATCGGCCTCCCGCTGCTCCCTGGTGCGCTTCCTGCGCGTGATCAGCTTCCCCTTCCTGGGCCTCTGACCGGAAGGGGGGGGGGACGGGGAGGAGAGTCCCCTGGGCCACCACCGACGTTCTTGCAGCGCAGCATGGCTGACAAGAACGAGAGAACAATTGCCTCTGAGCTGACTGAACTGTCGGTGAAAGAAACACTGACACTGAAAACCAAGCTGACAACCCAAACTGACAACAATCCCCTAACAGAGAAACTCTCCCTGACACTGAGAAACCAACTGCCGCTGTCACTCGCGAGGCTTGGCCTCGATCCTTACCCGTGGGCTTGGCCCCGGGTTATCTGACACTGCCCAACTGCCAACCTGTCACTGCCACTAACTCGCTGCATAGAATAGATAAGAGATATATATAAGAGACATATAATCTAGAGACGAGAAAGCCTAAGGAAGCAAAGCATGGAGATAAGAGGTGGAATTGGCTTTGCTACCTGACGATCGGCGAAACGAACTCAAGAAGAGGTAAGCACTGACGTTCTGGCACCCACACGTCACACCGAGGGAACTGCAAAGGGTTTGGTTGAAAACAGGGGTTAAAAACTAGAGGAACGACCTTTGAAGCATATCGTGAGCACATGGTGAGCATGAGTGGTGTGGAGGGGTGGAGGCTCACTTGGGGGAATGCAGCGTGTCGGGGAGGAGGTCGCCGGAGGGGAGTAAGGCATGGGGACGAGGACGTCAAGCTCCAGCGAAGGCGAAGCACCGGCGAGGGGCACGGACGCCGGCAAGCAGAGAGGAGGGCGTGCGCGGTGGAGTACGGCCGCTGTGGGCGAGGAGGACGGCCGGGCAAACTTGAGGCGTGGCGGGGTGGAGCACGGCGGCGCGGTGAGGGTGGATGCAGCATCGGGGGCACGGCGGCGTGTGGCACGGCGGCGCGAGGGTTAGGGCTCAGGGACGGCGGCGGCGGTTGGGTCTGGGCGGGCGCGGGCGTCAATGAACGGGATGACGAGTGGGGCCCAAACGTCGGTGAAGATAACAGACCACGCCGCTTTAAGGAGCATCGGACGCGCCGATGAAAACCATCGGACGCTCCGATGCCCGTCCAGAGAGGTTCAAATCTGCCAAAATCACAACGGACGCGTCCTTTGCCTTGGCATCGGACGCTGGGCAGCGTCCGATGGGGCACTGGACGCTCCAGTGAAGAGGCATCGAACGCTACCCTGACACTGTTTTAGCCGGAGCTGTCTACAGTGCAGGCATCAAACGCTGGGAGCATCCGATGCAGCATTGGATGCAGCATCCGATGCTGCATTTTGAGCAGTTTCGAAGATCTCCGTTGCGGCTCCCTCTCCCAACGAAGTTCCAACTCAAATAAGAGGCAAATAAACACCAGTTGGAACCTAGTATGAGCATCCTCGCATAAACCCTCAATTTTATAAGTATTTTGCCATAGGCTATATATCATTTTTAGGTAAAATAGGCGATAAATCCTGAGGAGACAACATGTGGCCACCAAAACTAGGGCTCTCAACCATTAGGAGCCTCAAATGCTCCCCCTAGCCGTGGACGAACACAGCGGTTGCTCAAAGCTTAACCGAAAAGAAACGACAAAGCAACACACATGCATATGCAATGCAATACGGAATTTGAATCTAGGTTGCTTGTCAAGTTTGCTCATGGGTAAGCTTCTTCACACGCTTTTTAGGGCGGTTATCTTAACCACGTCTGACAAGCCTATGTGCATAGCATAATTTAAACATGGCATATGATACAATGCAATGCAAAGACAACCCCCTTTCACCTTTTGACAAAGTTACTTAGATCAAGCACATTAAGCTCACTTTGCAATCTACAAAGGGTGTTTTCATCTAGGGGTTTTGTGAAGATATCCGCCAATTGATCTTCGGTTCTAACTCCCTCTAAGGATATGTCTTTCTTGGAAACATGGTCTCTAAGAAAGTGATGGCGAATATCTATGTGCTTTGTGCGAGAGTGGTGAACCGGGTTGTTAGCAAGCTTGACCACGCTCTCATAGTGACACAACAAAGGTACCCTTTCTAGAACTACACCATAGTCTAAAAGGGTTTGTTTCATGTAAAGGATTTGTGCATAACAAGCACCCGCGGCTATGTATTCCACCTCGGCGGTAGACAAGGCCACACTATTTTGTTTTTTTCGAACTCCATGAAACTAGTGATCTCCCAAGCAAATGGCACCCTCCGTATGTGCTTTTTCTATCTACTTTGCAACCCACGTAATTCGAATCGGAATACCCAATGAGTTGGAAGTTAGCTCCTTTGGGATACCAAAGGCCAATGCTTGGGGTGTGCTTTAGGTACCTAAGAATTCTCTTCACCGCTATGAGATGTGATTCCCTAGGATCGGCTTGAAAGTGAGCACACATGCACACACTAAACATGATGTCGGGCCTAGATGCGGTCAAGTATAACAGACTACCAATCATAGAACGGTAGAGAGTTTGATCAACCGGGTTACCTCCAACATCTAGGTCGAGATGTCAATTTGTTGGCATTGGAGTCTTGATAGGCTTGCAATCATCCATGTTGAAGCGCTTGAGGAGGTCTTTTGTGTACTTCTCTTGAGATATAAACGCCCCCTCCTTCAATTGCTTGACTTGGAAGCCTAGGAAGAATGTGAGCTCGCCAATCATGGACATTTCGAACTCCTTCGACATCAAGTCACCAAATTCCTTGCAATAGGCTTCATTTGTTGACCCGAAGATGATATCATCAACGTAGACTTGACAAATGAAGATCTCTCCAAAGCTTCTTGGTGAATAGTGTGGTGTCGACCTTCCCAATGGTGAAGCCCTTCTCAATGAGGAAGTCCCGGAGGCGCTCGTACCATGCTCTTGGGGCTTGCTTGAGCCCATATGGTGCCTTGGACAACCTATAAACATGATTAGGATATCTAGGGTCTTCAAACCCGGGAGGTTGATCAACTTAGACTAGTTCATTTATGAAGCCATTTAAAAATGTACTCTTCACATCCATTTGATATAGTTTAACGTCATGATGTGATGCATATGCAAGGAGGATACGAATGGCTTCGAGTCTTGCAACCGGTGCAAAGGTCTCTCCAAAATCCAAACCTTCAACTTGAGAGAACCCCTTTGCTACTAGCCTTGCCTTGTTTCTAACAACCTTGCCTTGATCATCTTGCTTGTTCCTAAACACCCATTTTGTTCCTATGACTCTTGCGCCTTTTGGTCGCTCTTTAAGTGTCCAAACTTGGTTGCAGGTGAAGTTGTTTAATTCTTCATGCATGGCATTCACCCAATCCGGATCACCTAGAGGTTCATCTACAAGTAGGCTCAACAAGAGACACAAAGGAGTGATGTTCAACAAACAGAGCAAGTTTTTTGAGATCGAGTCATTACACCCCTTGTTGGACTCCCTATGATGAGATCTTGAGGATGAGCTTGTAGTAGAGGAGTAGTCCTTCGATCAACCACTTGAGGGGCTGCTTGTGGAGCACCAACATCTTGAGCTTGTACCACCATTTGATCATGGGAGACATGAGTGTCTTCATTTGGATCCCTCCCATCTTTGTCATCATCATGTGGTACATTGGATGAGGATGGCTTGTCAATGACTCGCACATCATCATCATCATCTTTAGGCTTGATGGCTCCAACCGGCATATTCTTCATTGCTTCCCTCAATGGTTCATCACCTACATCGTCAAGATTTTCATGCTCTCCTTGAGAGCCATTAGATTCATCGAATTCCACATCATATGTTTCTTCTACCATCCCGGTGGCATGGTTGAATACTCGATATGCTTTGGACTTCAATGAGTAACCAACAAGAAAACCAATATCACGTCGGCGTTGAAACTTCCCTAGGTGTTGGCGTTTCTTGTAGATGTAGCATTTGCACCCAAACACTCTAAAGAAAGATACATCCGACTTCTTGTTGTTGAGTAGCTCATAGGGGGTCTTGCCAAGGAGATGATGGGGGAACAACCAGTTTGATGCAGAGCAAGCGGTGTTGATTGCTTCCGCCCAAAATCTTTCCGGTGTAGAGTACTCATCTAACATTGTTCTTGCTAGGGTGATTAGAGTCTGGTTCTTCCTCTCAACTACCCCATTTTGTTGTGGTGTGTAGGTTGCGGAGACTTCATGCTTGATCCCAACTTCATCACAATATTCCTCAATGTGGGTGTTGTCAAATTCTCTTCCATTATCACTTCTTATTTTCTTGATTTTCAAGTCAAACTCATTTTGGGCTCTCTTGGCAAACTTCTTGAATGAAGGGGTTGCTTCGGATTTATCATGAAGAAAGAATACCCAACTGTATCTAGAATAGTCATCCACAATCACTAGGCAATAGAGATTTCCACCCAAGCTAGCATATGTTGTTGGCCCAAAAAGATCCATGTGAAGTAGCTCTAACTCTCTTGATGTTGATACAAAGGCTTTGGTTGGATGAGTATTTGCAACTTGCTTGCCGGCTTGACATGCACTACACAATTTGTCCTTCTCAAATTTGACATCCTTCAAGCCTCTAACCAAATCCTTCATCAATAGCTTATTGAGAGTGTTCATTCCAACATGTGCCAATCTTCTATGTCATAGCCAACCATGTGATTGCTTAGTGAACAAACATGTCTTCAAGTTGGCATCTTCGGAGGTGAAATCTACAAGATAGAGATTGTTGTATCTAAAGCCTTTGAAGATCGCTTGTGTATCATCTTTCTTGGTCATAACCACTTCTTTGTCGGTGAATAAATATTGAAAGCCAAGATCGCATAGTTGCCCAACGGATAGCAAGTTGAAGCTCAAGGATGCACCAAGAAGCACATTGGAGATGATATGATCATTTGAAATTGCCACTTTGCCCAATCCCTTGACATTGCCCTTTGAGTTGTCACCAAATGTTATCTTTTCCTGGTCATCGACACTCTCTTCTAGTGAGGTGAACATCCGGGGATCACCGGTCATATGTTGTGGGCAACCACTATCAATCACCCAATGAGATCCACCGGTCTTGTAGTTCACCTACACACACAAGAAATCAAGCTTGAGCTTTTGGGACCCAAACTTGTTGAGGTCCCTTAACCTTCTCAACTAGTGACTTTGCAACCCATATTTGCTTTGGCTTATTCTTGTTAAGAGGCCCCATGAACATGAATTTCATTTTGCCACTAGAATATTGTCTGAGCATGTAGTGAGCATTGAAAGCAAAGGGCCTAGCATGCTTGGGCAAGGGTGTGGGTTTGGTCTCTTCACAATCATGAGCAAAATGTCCTTCTTTTCGACACTCATAGCATCTCCCAATCCTCTTCTTCTTTGGCTTAGTGATGCTCTTGCGTTGCTTCATTTTCTCTTCAAGGTAGCCAATGTCATTTCTATTTGTCTTCATCACGGTGTTCATGAGTAGCTCACTTTGAAGACATTGACCGTTGGTGAATTTCTTCAATCCGGTGGTAAGGTGCTCCTTCTCTTTCTTGAGCTTGTCATTCTCTTGTTGGAGCTCCAATTGAGATGGTGTCATTTTGTAGTCCCTCTCCATCTCCAATCTCTTGTTTTCTTCTTTTAGCATGTCTAGCTCAAGTGACATGCTATAGTCATCATCATGAGTTTCAATGACAACTTGCTTGGTGGTTGTAAGCTTCTTTAGATCAACTTTGAGCTTTGCATTCTCATTCTTGATCTTGACATAGTCATCATAGTGATCGGCCTCAACCACTTTCTTGCCCTTGCCACTAGCTCTTTGCTCATCATGCTCACTAACTAAGTCCTCACAAGATGTTGCTATGTCACACTTAACAACAAGGTTAGGAGCATCATGTGTCTCATGAGAAAGCATATCATAAGCAACACTAAGTGTATCATGATCTACTTTGACTTGAGTATATTTCTCTTTGAGCAAAGCATAACTAGTGGTAAGATCACTATGCATCTTATCAAGTTTTTCATTTTTAGTTTTGAGCTCCTTGTTAGAGGACTTGAGCTCCTTGATAGATGATGACATAGTAGCAAGTTCATCTTTTAGCTCATCACTAGCATGTATAGCATGATCATACTTCTCAAGAAGAGATTCATTTTCATCAACAAGTTTTTCATTTTTAGCTCTAGTCTTTCTTATGATTTTAGAGTAGTTGTTAAGCAAAGCAACAAGTTCATCATAAGAAGGTGCCTCAAATTCACCATCACTATCACTATCACTAGAGTCGTCATCGTTTTGTACCTTCTGATCACCCTTGGCCATAAGGCATAGGTGTGTAGAGGATGACGATGATGATGGTGGTGGTGGTGTAGAGGTGCCAATGACTAGTGCGGCCACCTTCTCCTTCTCATCATCACTATCTTCATTTGATGAACCATCGGAGGAGTCAATGTCGGTGAGCCAATCACCAACAATGTAGGCCTTGCCACCTTTCTTGTGGTATTGCTTCTTCTTCTTGCCATCCTTCTTGTATGGCTTCTCACTCTTCTTCTCATCCTCACTAGATGAGTCATATTTCTTGCCCTTGTGCTTGTTCTTGTAGCTCTCTTTCTTGGGCTTGGTGCATTGATGAGCAAGATGGCCAAGTTCACCGCAATTGTAGCAATCCATTTCGGAGATTGGCCTTCTCTTTCTACTTGTGAAGAACTTCTTCCTTCTTGAGTCAAAGTTGACTCCATTCTTGTGAAGCTTCTTCAACATCTTGGTGGTTCTTCTCACCATGAGAGCGATGTTGGAATCATCCTCTTCATCACTTGAGCTTTCATGATGCACCTAAATAGCCTTGGACTTGCCCTTCTTGTCATGGCTTGCTTTGAAGGCCAAGTCCTTCTTCTTGTCGGTGGAAGAGCCACCACTTGGTGTGATGTGCATGTACATCTCATGCGCATTGATCTTTCCCAAGATTTGAGTTGGTGTAGCGGTGGAAAGTGTGACACCCTAGTGTCAAGCACTGCATTAGGAACTACATTTAGCTACTAAAATGCATCAGCAATGCATTGCATCATTTCATGTGCATGAGAGTGTTTTTGCCTTTTGCTTATTTATTGGACTTTGGATTTCTTTTGGACTTAATGGTTTAAGTGGATTCTGTCTTGGCAACTAAGTTTGCAAAATAAAGAATATTGAGTGTAACATTTTCCATGTTAACATTTTGACCTAGTTCAAAATTTGTTAAGCAAATAAAAACAAGGGAAAACAAAATGATTTATGTCTCAAATTTGTGTTTTATTTCTGTGCAAATTTTAAAAGTGCTTTTCAGCAAAAATGTTCTTTATGAAAGTTGTAGAGAAAATTATTTTGAGCAACTTTTATATTTGGGTCAAAACCTAGTTTGGAGTTTTTGAAGCTGTTTTTGAATGGTCAAAGTTTGAAAAGTTTTTGGAAAAAGAAAAAGGAAAAGAATTTTTTTTCCCGCACCCTCACTTCCGGCCCAGTTGGCCTTTCGGCCCATCCGGCCTTTCTCGGCCCAGCTCCGCCCGCGCCGTCCCGCTCGCTCGCGCCCGCACGCGCCCGCCCGCGCGACACGCCGGTCGCTCTAACCGCGGCCGCGCCGTACGCCGGCGTCCACGCCACGTGGCCGGCGATGCCTGCGCAAATCCGCCTCCACCACTCCTCGCCCGATCTTGCACCACTCGATCACGCCACAAATCTCCCCTGGCCACTTCGCGCCCGCCTCGCCTGCCGCGCTGCCCTCGCTCGCCGTGCCGCCGCCTGCCGCACGCCACGCCGGGCCCCGCCACGACCACCGGCCGACCAAGGCCATGGCCAAAACCCCGAGCACCACTTCCCGCTCCCTCACTCACCCACATGCACACTCCCTCGCTCTCGCCCTCACTTCTCCTCTCCACGAACGAACGCGAAGCGCGAACGCTCGTGTCGTCGCCGTTCGACACCGCGAGGACAACCACCGTTCCGGCCGCAACCGTCCACCACCGTCCGATTCCTCTCGCCAACCACTCCGCCCTCACCGTGCACACGCCATCTTCCCCAGCCGAGCCCCGCTGACGCCGGAGCCCGAGGAGCGCCGCCCAGAGCTCGAAGCCGTTCGCCCCCGACCAAAGCTCCGCCACCTCCCTCCTTCAATTGCCAGCTTCGCCAAGCAAAGGCAAGGTGAGAACACTAGTGCGCAAGCTCTCTACCGCGCCCTAAGCCTCTCACTCTTGCCCGGCCGAGCGCCATGGACGCCGCCATGGCCGCGCACGTGGTCGAGCTCCACCAGAGCTTCCCCGGCCGAACCAACCCCTCTAGTAGCTCTCCTAGGGTTCACGCAAGCTTCCGCACTTTAAATTCGGTATTGTAATAACTTGGTTTTAAATTCGCACTCTGATGTTTTAAATCCAATTTCGTTTATTTGTGATGTATCCTCTCAAATGTAATACTTGAACGATGTGATCCTGTATGTTGTACAATGTTGAAATCCTTCGAGATTTCCGGACTACCGGGGTTATATGGCTTCAAGTGCGGGTCGATGTCAGACGTAATTGACTTAGACGGTACTTGAGTCCTTATAATCAGGACGGTTCCGCGACAGCTGGTATCGGAGCATGGTTCAAGTTATTGCATCCGGAAGGAGCTATTTTCGAACTAAAATGGGTATTTCAAAACTATTTTCAAAACTATTTTAAGTACTAAGTGTGCCTAGTCTCGTCCTTAAGCCTATACTAGGAATCAGGTGGCTTAACTGCTAACAGGG
This sequence comes from Coix lacryma-jobi var. lacryma-jobi, assembly GCA_009763385.1. Taxonomy (NCBI): domain Eukaryota; kingdom Viridiplantae; phylum Streptophyta; class Magnoliopsida; order Poales; family Poaceae; genus Coix; species Coix lacryma-jobi. The sequence continues at coordinate 94,946,722 of CM019825.1, forward strand.
TTCAGGGTTTTGCTTCATGCTGGATCTTTATTTGCTGGTCCATTCTCGGGAAAAAGAGAATGCGTCGATCGCAAAAACATGCATAAAATGATTTTGTGAGGTATGAGAGCATGACCGTCCAACCGTCGGTCTAGGTGAGAGTTCTTATACCAAGTATGTGCGAGCTCCACGCAGACACATACGAGGGTATCAATGTTTTGAGGGTTTTTTCTCTATTGGTGCATGTAACACTCTGGTGTTAAACAAACTAAAACCTGATATGTCATCATATGCACTGGCATTTCATTTGAGATGATAACCGAATTGTGTATTCACTAAAAACAAGTTTTATTCTTCATGCTTGTGCTCAGTGGATAAGAAGTGCTTAGATTTGAAACCCTAGTTATTACTTTCCCTTGGTGTGAATAGTGCTTTTATGTATAAGGGGGTATTTTGGTAATTTCTTATAAAGTAATTGAATTTTTGACCACATCTTGGTATTATGTCCCAAAGGTGTATTTGGAACATGTTTTAAGTCACCATTGAGGTATAATTCAAATTTGGTTGGAATTCAATTAAGTAATGTTATTAATTCAAAAATCTGAAGAAATTTCAAATAAACCGAATGGGTATAATGGTCAAAGGGGGGGATAAGCTTCTTCCCTGTTCATGGCGGCAGGGAGCTGATCTTTTGATTGCTCCTGCCTGCACGTTGTATGTCGATCTCTCCCGAATGAGCTCGCAACCGTGTTCGTGGCAAAGTCAAGCAGCTGCTGGCGCTCTCCCTCGCGTCGTGGCGCCTTCTCCTGAGCTCGCCGTCGCCATTTCGCCACCAGGGCACCGACGGACTCACCTCCATCCAAATCCCAATTCACCGCACCCGAGCGTTCTCATCCAAATTGACCGCGGCTATAACTTCTATACTCTCTTGCGCACCTCTAGAACCCATCCTTTCTACTTCTCCTGCCTCAGAGAGCTCGAGCTCGTCGTTTTTCTTCCCGCCGGGCGAAATCGCCGCCGAGCTCGACCTCACCGTGGTCAGCCCAACCGGGCACTCCTCTACTCTCCCTGTCTTGTGTTTCTGTTTCACCTTGACCCCAGGTTACTCATCGGCTTGGTGGTTTTCCATTTGGTGCTCAGGTCTCGCCGGAACATCATCTTCTTCGCCGGAGTTCGCCGCCGCGAGCCACTGCTCCGTGGACCTTGCCTTCCCGTTCCTCCTCCGTTCGAACCAACTACACAGGCAGTAGCAGGGTAAGCTACTGGAGCTTCCTAGCCCCTCCGTTCTTCTGTTGCTAGCCTAGGTTCGCCGGAACAGCTCCGCCGCGGTTCGGTCCGCCGCCGTGCGTGGCCAGACCTCCCTGGAGTGGTAGCGTTTAGGGTTAGGGGCTCTATCGGCCGCGGGTGACTCGCCGATGTTGATGCTCGCGTCCGTTAGGTCTCTACTGGCCGGAGTTGGCCGGTGCAAGGCTCGCCGGCACTCGGTGCGCCGCCGTCCGCTCGGGCCAGGGTTGGGGACCTCGTGTTTGTAAAGACGATAAGTATCAGGGTGTTGGCTGCAAAGTCTGTGACTCATGTGAATAGTGCCATGGACTGCGGGTTGTTTCTTTAGAAGCCGAAGGGCTTTTGTGCAAAAGCGCCGAGGCGCGCGGGAGCCAGGCCGGGCCTGCTTTCGCGTGCGCTGGGCCGCCTGGACTGGGCCGAAAGCCCATTTAGGCTTAGATTGGAGTTTTTCTTTTTATAGCTTTATGCACAGTATCTAGTTTTGTTCTTTTTACTATAATTTTTCTATAGCTTTGTTAATTGTGAAATTTGACATGTAAGATGATAGCATGTCTGTGCTAATATAAAAGTTATAAAACTTGTGTTTTGAGTAATTTTACTATGACAATTAAATCTGTATTTTAATTAATAAATACAACTTTGATGAATTATGTAATTTTCTGTGTTTCTCCAAAAATCATAAAATTGGACATGTGAGTTTATGTCACTGATATCTACTTTCATGTTTAATTTGAGCTCTGTTTGAATAAGTATGATTTGTGTATAAATAAAGGGCTAATTAAAATGACTTATAAAATAAAAAGAAATAGTTAATCCCTTTTAGATTTGTGTGACTTTTGGAATTGTTTGACAACCAGTGGAAAACTAGCAAGATTTGCTCCCTGGTTATGGATTCCTTTATGATAATAACCTTTTGTTGCTTGTTAGTTATCTAACCTTGCTTAATAGAGATAATAAAATTTGTTTAATAATAATAGATAGTTTAATAGCTAAATTGGTTTTGTTGATTTGCAACTTTACCATGATGAAAGATTGTACGAATAAATGTCTACAACTTAGAAAATTTCCATCTTTACCATGATCATGTCATAAGCATCTCATTGATCATGCATATGCACTTCTACGTGTAGATCTCGTTTCGGAAGGACCTGATCCTCAGTGGGTTTCTCCTGAGTGTGTGGATCCTTCTAGCTTTTCAGAATCTCCGGACTTCGCTGATCACCAAGGCAAGCCCCGGACATTAAACCTATCCTTGTATTTTTTTTATAAAGTTATTTATATCACTTGAGTTAATATGATGCATTAAGTGAATAGGAGTTGAGTGAATCCTAGTTGATGCATTACCAACCTTGATGATTCCCAATACTTAACCTTGATACCGTTTTATGAAAATGCTTAGTATGCTTAGCCATGCTTTACTACTGCTTTATAGTAGGTGCTTTTAAAAATGGTTGCTATGTTATGGAAATCATGAATCTTGAGATAACATGATAACGATAGTAACTTACATCAAGAATGGAGTCTTGTTGTAAGGTTACTCAACATAGGACCTTATCGTTGTTGGCCTGCTGTGATTGAGACCTTTGAGTACAGCCCACATGCGGTGGTAAGCCTCGTCTATAGCTATTCCGATACTTGAGAACGGCCAACCGCGTGCTGGGAGTGGAGAGATGGCGGGAGTAGCGTGTACCCTCGGGGCTATGAGATAGTCGGGTTCGAGGTGTACTGTACTCTCGGGTGACGCTGGACCCGTTCTTGTTTGGGAGGATCTATAGATAGGGTTGACGTATGCAAGATTAAGTTCTACATATGTCGTGTGGTACTGAATCCCCAGCTGCGTTTAAACGATTCGAATCGCCGTGTTTCCTCGGATATGGAGCCTCAATCCACTGACCCGCACCGTAGTAATGAATGGGATCTTTATGAAATGAGAACGAAATATGTGGTATGCTTATGAAAGTTTGAGAATCTTTGGATAGTTATGAAATTTAATTTTGAGTTAAAACTTGAAACTAGGTTTTACTATTACTAAGCTTTTATGCAACAGAAATGTTTTGATCTTGCTAAAGCCTTACCTTGAATCCCTATAGCCTTCATACCTGAGTCTTGTCCTCTTTTCTAGACGGTTAAGTCTTGTTGAGTACTTTTGTACTCAAGGTTTGTTAACCTTTGTTGCAGGTGAGTTCATTGATCATCCTTTTGGTGGTCAATGTTTCTTCACTCTTGTGGAGGAGAGTGATAATGACTCTGATGTTTGACCTTGGGCAAGTAACAAAAATTTGTGTGGTATATGTAATAAGAAGTTTTGACACTTTTATGTATCAAGTACTTCTGGATTGTAAATTTTTAAACCTAAGTTTCGATCTATATCATATACTCTTTCCGCTTTACTCTGATTTATCTTATCTATAAAACTGTTGTAATACTATGATGCTTGATGAGGGAAATCCTGAAAAGAATGTAACGTGGATGATTCGGGTTTCCCGAGGACACCCGACAGATCTCTTGAGTCATTTGGAACTCATGCACGCCAATCAGAAGTCTTTAGGACAATGATGGGTGCATGTGGGCCACTTAATTGAGGAGGTTCTGCCACAGTGCATAGTGTTTAGTGTTGGCTTCTATGTATTTTGCGCATATTAGCCAATACTCAGTTGTTTTACCATTGGGATTGCTTTGGGCTGAAATGAATCTTCTGCAGGTACACTAACTATGCGATCGAGTAGAACGTGTAGATAACGCATGAGAGATCGTTCTTGCCACCGACTAGAACGTTAGGACTTACGAGTCATGTTAGCGAGTGAGAACGTAAGTACGATCATGCATCATGTTTAAATTCTTGCATTTACATTACCTCCCCTTAATTAAAAGTTGTCTCTTTTATATAAAATTGCCAACTTAATATCCGTCTCACGAGAGTTCGAAACCCTTTTGTTTCTACAGATGGCCCAGACTAAGCTGACCGCTGGCAAGGCCACCGGAGCCAGAGGAGTTCCGCGTCACCGCTTGGCCACCAAGCTGACCCGGAAGACGTTCTTGACCTACTTTGGGTTGCCGACCATCCTCTGGAGGATTCTGCAAGCCGTGGGCTATGAGGAGGGATAGGAGCCCAAGTACTCTTGGCAGAAAGAGATCTATGGACAGGATTCTCTGGTCATGGTGCAGATCAAGGTCAAAGCCTTGCCTGCCAAGCCTCACTGGACAGGATGGACTGAGATCACCAGAGGCACGTGTGCCAAGGATGGAGCTAACAGGGCAGCAAACTTGGTGCTGAAGGACATCATCGCCCGTTTCCCCGCTGACCTTGCTAGTGCGATGGCAGGAGTGTTTCCACGTGGATCACCTTTTCCATTGCGCCGGAGGCAGACTTTGGAGTCAGTTCTGACAGGGAGCCCTGAGGAGAGGTTCTTCTGTGAGACGCCTGCGATGAGCGCCACCGGAGCTTTGCTAGGTGTATGTGAGAGTTTGGAGCGCACTCTCGAGAGCGTGTCCTTCACTCTCACTGCCACCTATCAGAACAAGGGAAGACTGCAGGAGGAGTTCGACGCTGAGGTAGCCCGCATTCAGGAGAGATTGCAGCAGGTCACTCTTGAGCGTGACGACGCCCGTGCTACCACAGGTGCAGAGACCACTGCTAGGACCATAGCTGAGCAGATGTACCTGACTGCCGCCCTTCAGAGGGATGAGGCCTGCACCGCACTCGACCAGCTAAGAGAGGGAGCTCACCTCTTGATACAGCAGATCCATGGCCAGCTGGCCTATATCGACCAGCTCCACGAGACAGTCCATCAGATGCACCACGCCGCACAGGAGGCCGCCGCCCCAGTAGTTGCCGAGGTTCCCGCAACCGAGGTCCAGGACCCCCAGGACGGAGAAGTCCTTGGTCCCGACGTCCCACCGGAGTAGGCTCACGCTGATGAGCCTATGATCGACACTGACATAGAGGACACCGCATCTGCCGCCGGAGACGCCTGAGCGTTAGTTCGTTAGGAGTTGTTTTCTTTTGTATAGCTTGAGCACGCTCGCTGATGATGTAACACTCAGACATGTGTTGGTTTATGTTTAAGGTTGTATGATGGCATGTATGGCATTTGGACAAAGTCCAGACTTCGATCTGGCACCTTTTTATGGAAGTTCCGTCGTTTGCATGTCTAATTTCGAGCAATTATTCTGTGATGTTGTATGGAAATGAATAATTATACTTGGTCGTGTGCTAAATTTTAAATTATGTACAGCGCAGTATTTATTCATAATCAATGTGACATCACCTAATGACTGCTTATTAATGGGATATGCAGATGCCGGCACACACTCGCAGTCAACGTGGATAAGGATCGGGGCAGGAGGAGAATCTGCCACCTCCCCCACCGCCGCCAATGACGCCGGAAGCATTTTTCGGCCAGTTTCTGGGAAGCCAGAGGAACATGGAAGAAATGCAGAGGCATATGGAGGCCACCCTCCGCAACATTGCTAACAACACCGCGCAGCAGCATCAGCAGCGCCAAGGCCCAGAGCCCAATCAGTACAGCTCCTACCGTGACTTCTTGGACACTCGTCCCCCTGTGTTCAAGGAAGACACCGAACCGCTGGAGGCAGATGAGTGGCTTAACTCCATCACCCAAAAGTTTCGTCTGCTTTGTCTGACGGAAGAGCTCAAGGCGAAGTATGCCGCCCACATGTTGGAGGGACCCGCAGGTTTGTGGTGGGCCCAGCACCGTGCATCCCTACCTGCAAATGCACGAGTCACTTGGGATCAGTTCTTGACTGCTATGCGTAACCACTACATCCCCAGTGGTCTGATGGAAATGAAGACTACAGAGTTCATGAGGCTGTCTCAAGGATCCAGGTCCATGTAAGAGTATCTACACAGCTTCAACAGTCTATCTCGCTATGCCCCTGACTTTGTTAACACAGAGGCCAAGAAGATCGCAAGCTTCAAGTGTGGCATGAGCGCCACCATGCTTTCTAAGATGGGCAACAGTCACCGCACTACCTTCAGTGACTTTGTCAGTGACTGTCTGAATTAGGAAGCGAATGACAGCAGGCTGGCGACAGAGACTCATCGTCGTGCGAACGAAGGAGGTTCATCTCAACAGAGGACCCCTTTCGGAGCACGCACCCCATATCGCCCGCCGGTTACAGGAGCAAGATTCCGCCCTCCGCAGAGAAAGATAACGAACAACCGCTCCCGCCCGAGTTTCCAGAAGCCCTACAGCGCTCCTCTGATGCAGAACAAGGCTAAGGCAGGAGGTGCAGGAGGTCCTAAGACCCCGTACGTGATCAGACCGTGCTACAACTGTGGTCAGACTGGACACCTGTCACGTCAGTGCCCTCATCCGAAGAAGCAGTAAACCCAGCCTCCACCTCGCGCAGGTCATGTACATTATACTACCGTGGAAGAAGTGCCTGAAGGAGAACCTGTCACTGCTGGTACGTTTCTTGTTAATCAGTACCCCGCAGTTGTGTTGTTTGATTTTGGAGCATCACATTCTTTTATAAGTGAGAATTTTGCTATAAGAAGTAATCTCGGGTTAGTAGAGTTGGATCGGGGGTATCCGATAAGTTCCGCCGGAGCTGTTATATCCGCCCGAAAAATGGCGAAAGGAGTGGAGATGACTTTTGGGGATAAACAAGCCATAGTGGATCCCATAGTCATCCCTGGTCTAGGTTTGGATGTAATCTTGGGTATGGGTGGATGAAACTCTAGAAGGTCAATCTTGACATTTCAGAGCGAGCAGTTTCCATGGTCAGTCCCCGAAATGGGACTTCTTTTCGGTTTAAGTTACCCCGAAACCCCCATGAGATCGGAGTGTTGTTCAATATCACAGCCAAGCAGATAGCTGAGATCCCAGTAGTGTGTGAGTTTCCAGATGTCTTTCCTGATGAGTTGCCAGGGCTACCACCAGATAGGGATGTGGAGTTTGCTATAGAGTTAATTCCTGGAACGGCACCCATTTCTCGGAGGCCGTATAGGATGCCAGCTAATGAGTTAGCAGAGCTCAAGGCTCAGTTGCAAGAACTTTTGGATAAAGGCTTGACACGTCCTAGTTCGTCACCTTGGGGATGTCCCGCCATATTCGTAAAGAAGAAGGATAAAACTTTACGGATGTGCGTGGATTACAGACCTTTGAATGTAGTAACCATAAAGAATAAATATCCCTTACCCCGAATCGACGTCTTGTTTGATCAGTTATCAAAGGCCAAAGTGTTCTCCAAGATCGACCTGAGGTCAGGATACCATCAGATTAAGAGGAGGGAGGATATACCAAAAACAGCCTTCTCCACCAGATATGGACTCTATGAGTACCTAGTTATGTCCTTCGGGTTAACCAACGCACCGGCACATTTTATGTACCTGATGAATTCTGTCTTCATGCCTGAGTTGGACAAGTTTGTTGTGGTGTTTATTGATGACATTTTAGTATACTCTAGAAATGAGAAAGATCATGCTGAGCATCTACGAGTCGTCTTAGCTCAACTTTGAGAGCACAAGTTGTATGCTAAGTTTAGCAAGTGTGAGTTTTGGTTAAAGAAGGTACTCTTTCTTGGACACGTCCTTTCAGAGGAAGGAATTTTTGTGGATCCCAGGAAGGTACAGGAAGTTATGGATTGGCATGCACCCACTAACGCACATGAGGTACGCAGCTTTCTAGGATTGGCCGGATACTACCGTCGGTTCATTCCGGATTTCTCAAGGATCGCAAAGCCTATGACTCGTCTAACTCAGAAGAACAAGAAGTTTGAATGGACTCCAGAGTGTGAGGCAGCTTTTCGCACTCTGCGAACGTTATTGACTTCTGCACCCGTTTTGGCACAACCAGATTTGGAGGAACCTTTTGATGTGTTTTGTGACGCATCCAAGATTGGACTTGGATGTGTGCTTATGCAGAATGGGAGAGTTATCGCATATGCTTCACGTCAGTTGCGACCACATGAAGAGAATTACCCGACTCATGATTTGGAATTGGCTGCTGTAGTACATGCACTCAAGATATGGAGGCATTATCTTATGGGTAACTTATGTCATATGTACACAGATCACAAAAGTTTGAAATATATCTTCACCCAGCCAGAGTTGAATATGAGACAGAGGAGATGGTTAGAGTTGATTAAGGATTACAACCTAGAAGTGCATTACCACCCCAGAAAAGCGAATGTTGTAGCAGATGCCTTGAGTCGCAAGGCTCATTGCAACTCCCTACAACCACTGTTCGAAGATGGATTTAACCTTATGCACCCCGTTATGTTAAACAATATCACCCTTAAGTGCACCCTAGAGAGTGACATCATCGAAGGACAAAAGACCGATGAAGAAATTGACCGGATCAAGAAGAGATTGGAAACCAATAGTTCTTTGAACTTCAGAACAGATGAACAGGGAAATTTGTGGTATAATCAGAGGTTGGTTGTTCCAAAGAACACAGAGCTGAAAGAAAGAATTCTGAATGAAGCACATAATTCAAAGTTGTCTATCCACCCAGGAAGCAGTAAGATGTACCAAGATCTGAGAACAAGGTATTGGTGGTCAAAGATGAAGAAAGAAGTTGCAGCTTATGTCGCAAGGTGTGATACTTGCTGCAAAATAAAAGCTATACACCTGAAACCTGCCGGACTGTTACAACCGTTATCAATCCCAGAGTGGAAATGAGAAGAGATTAGTATGGATTTCGTCACAGGTCTCCCCACCACTCAAAAAGGAAATGCTTCTATCTGGGTTATCGTGGATCGGTTATCTAAAGTGGTTCACTTCATCCCAGTTAAGACTACCCATCGGCCACATCAGTATGCCAACTTGTACATTAAGAACATCTTGAGGTTACATGGAGTTCCTAAGAGGATTATGTCTGATAGAGGACCCCGGTTCATAGCGCGTTTTTTGGAACAGTTGCACAAGGAGCTAGGGACTAAGTTGGTAAGAAGTTCTGCTTATCATCCCCAAACCGCAGGACAAACAGAAAGAGTGAATCAAATCTTGGAAGATATCCTCTGAGCATGTGTTCTATCCTCAGGAAAATCGTGGGAGAAATGGCTGCCCCTTGCCGAGTTCTCATATAACAATAGTTATCAAGAAAGCATAAAAATGGCACCGTTTGAAGTTTTATATGGATGAAGATGCAAAACCCCGGTAAATTGGGTTGAATCAAGAGATCGAGGATTTTACGGGTCAGATTATGTAAAGGATGCCGAAGAGATCGTGCAAACAGTACAACAGCATATCAAGGCAGCGCAGTCACGACAGAAAAGTTATGCTGACACACGAAGGAGACCCTTGGAATTCCAAGTAGGAGATTACGTCTACCTTAAGGTCTCACCCATGAGAAAGGTCCAACGTTTTGGGTTTAAGAAAAGCTAGCACCCCAATATGTGGGACCGTATCAGATCATAGCCAAAAAGGGCGAAGTAGCCTATGAAGTGCAATTACCCCCAGAGATGAGCATAGTCTTCCCAGTGTTCCATGTGTCCCAGTTGAAAAAGTGTCTTCGAGTCCCGGAACAAGAAGAAGTTCGGATCCCAGATGTCACTGTCAGATCAGATCTGGAATACTATGAACAGCCCAAGGAGATTTTGGATACCAAGACTCGAGAGACTCGCAACCGAACAGTGAAGACTTACAAGATTCTCTGGAGCAACCACGGATCCAACGATGCGACTTGGGAAACCGAGGAGTACTTACGTGTGAACTATCCCGCTTTTTATAAAGATTGGTACATAACTCAAATCTCGGGACGAGATTTCTTTAAGGGGGGAAGGGCTGTGACACCCTAGTGTCAAGCACTGCATTAGGAACTACATTTAGCTACTAAATGCATCAGCAATGCATTGCATCATTTCATGTGCATGAGAGTGTTTTTGCCTTTTTCTTATTTATTGGACTTTGGATTTCTTTTGGACTTAATGGTTTAAGTGGATTCTGTCTTGGCAACTAAGTTTGCAAAATAAAGAATATTGAGTGTAACATTTTCCATGTTAACATTTTGACCTAGTTCAAAATTTGTTAAGCAAATAAAAACAAGGGAAAACAAAATGATTTATGTCTCAAATTTGGGTTTTATTTCTGTGGATATTTTAAAAGTGCTTTTCAGCAAAAATGTTCTTTATGAAAGTTGTAGAGAAAATTATTTTGAGCAACTTTTATTTTTGGGTCAAAACCTAGTTTGGAGTTTTTGAAGCTGTTTTGAATGGTCAAAGTTTGAAAAGTTTTTGGAAAAAGAAAAAGGAAAAGAATTTTTTTTCCCGCACCCTCACTTCCGGCCCAGTTGGCCTTTCGGCCCATCCGGCCTTTCTCGGCCCAGCTCAGCCCGCGCCGGCCCGCTCGCTCGCGCCCGCGCGCGCCCGCCCGCGCGAAGCGCCGGTCGCTCTAACCGCGACCGCGCCGTACGCCGGCGTCCGCGCCACGTGGCCGGCGATGCCTGCGCAAATCCACCTCCGCCACTCCTCGCCCGATCTTGCACCACTCGATCACGCCACAAATCTCCCCTGGCCACTCCGCGCCCGCCTCACCTGCCGCGCTGCCCTCGCTCGCCATGCCGCCGCCTGCCGCACGCCACGCCGAGCCCCACCACGACCGCCGGCCGGCCAAGGCCACGGCCAAAACCCCGAGCACGACTTCCCGCTCCCTCACTCACCCACACGCACACTCCCTCGCTCTCACCCTCACTTCTCCTCTCCGCGAACGAACACGAAGCGCGAACGCTCGTGTCGTCGCCGTTCGACACTGCGAGGACACCCCACCGTTCCGGCCGCAACCGTCCACCACCGTCCGATTCCTCTCGCCAACCACTCCGCCCTCACCGTGCACATGCCGTGCGCACGCCATCTTCACCAGCCGAGCCCCGCTGACGCCGGAGCTCGAGGAGCGCCGCCGCGGTCGCCATCAGCGCCGCCCAGAGCTCGAAGCCGTTCGCCCCCGACCAAAGCTCCGCCAGCTCCCTCCTTCAATCGCCAGCTTCGCCAAGCAAAGGCAAGGTGAGAACACTAGTGCGCAAGCTCTCTACCGCCCCCTAAGCCTCTCACTCTTGCCCGGCCGAGCGCCATGGACGCCGCCATGGCCGCGCACGTGGTCGAGCTCCACCGGAGCTTCACTGGCCGATCCAACCCCTCTAGTAGCTCTCCTAGGGTTCACGCAAGCTTCTGCACATTAAATTCGGTATTGTAATAACATGGTTTTAAATTCGCACTCTGTTGTTTTAAATCCAATTTCGTTTATCTGTGATGTATCCTCTCAAATGTAATACTTGAACGATGCGATCCTGTATGTTGTACGATATTAAAATCCTTCGAGATTTCCGGACTACCGGGGTTATATGGCTTCAAGTGCGGGTCGATGTCAGACGTAATTGACTTAGACGGTACTTGAGTCCTTATAATTAGGACGGTTCCGCGACAGCTGGTATCAGAGCATGGTTCAAGTTATTGCATCCGCAAGGAGCTATTTTTGAACTAAAATGGGTATTTCAAAACTATTTTCAAAACTATTTTAAGTACTAAGTGTGCCCAGTCTCGTCCTTAAGCCTATACTAGGAATCAGGTGGCTTAACTGCTAACAGGGTTCAGGGTTTTCCTTCATGCTGGATCTTTATTTGTTGGTCCATTCTCGGGAAAAAGAGAATGCGTCGATCGCAAAAACATGCATAAAATGATTTTGTGAGGTATGAGAGCATGACCGTCCAACCGTCGGTCTAGGTGAGAGTTCTTATACCAAGTATGTGCGAGCTCCACGCAGACACATACGGTGGGCCGTGGACTTGATGCTTTTTCATGTTATGGTGGGTTCCAACCCAGATTTAGAGTTTGATGGGCTTCTTCCTCTATTTCTTGATTTTACGCCTTGCTGGAAGGCGTATTCTTCTTGTCTTTTCCATAGTATTCTTTGATTACTCCTACATGACAAGTGAATCACCAAAACTTGTGGAACTTGTTAGATATAAAAGCCCTAATTCTAGTTTGGTGATCTTTTATGTGGAAGTTGGTGGTTATAAATAGGCAATAAGGACCGCCAACAAGCTCCCCCACACTTACTCTTTGCTCGTCCTCGAGCAAACAACAATGTGATTATGAAGCATGACTTCAAAAAGATAAGATGCTAGCATAAAAATTACTCCATGTCATTCCTCGTACCTGTGGATTTTAATGTGTCTACCTTGTCGCCTTGAGCGGTTGAAAAGTGGAACGGCTGAGACACCAAGTCATCGCTTTCCTTCAATGAAGCATACTTGGAGTTTTTGTTGTAACTTTTTTTCGCAATTGAAAACTTAGCTCATACTTCTCCTCAAATGGTACTCTCAAGTCACTCAATGATGTATATATCCTTACCATAGGCATTTTGAATTTGCCTTCTCTTTCATCCTACTATCTAGAAAGGCTTATGTGGAGCTTTGGGCACGGATAAAAAGAGAGGCATACTTGCATCACATGATATTGCTAAGTCAAAAATCAGATCCAAGGAGATGCAAGTCATATACTTTGATCAAGATGTGCAAGTGTGTGGAAATATTTAGTGGCTAACCTAATTCTATTTTGCTCCTTGAAACATCATCTCTTTTGTTGAAATTTTGAGAACATATGCTCAGGATGACATGGGCTATCTTTGTCTTATTTTTTAGGTGGGTATGGAGATACCCCTAATTCTACTTTGGGCACTTGCCCATTTTTTTTCATATCATTATTTTTTTCTGGTGGGTATGGAGATACCCCTAATTCTACTTCGGGAACTTGCCCATTTTTTATACTTTTTTTGCATAGCCTATGCCTCCGTCACATTTTCTAAAAAAATTCAAAAGAGATGTTTACAAGAACTTGGATCTTTATTCCTATAAAATATTTTTGTGTTCATTCCTAGTGTAGGAATAGAATATTTTTGGGTGGATGGAAAAAGGCATGTTTTTGCGCGACTCTCAGTGTAAGAGTTGACATTATTATATCTGGGTGTTCGTGACTCTTGATCATGGGTGCATGAAAAGAATCTCAACAAGGGTCACAACAATTTGACAAAGCTCAATCTGGTAGGATATTTAATCATTGAGGAGAAGTATTTGCTATAAATTTTTAAAGTTTTAGCAAAATAGAAGTTCTTCAAGAGCTTACATAAAAGATAAAGGATTTCTTTAGTCTTACCATATCTCACTTCACAACAACTTAGTTGACATGTTTTCCTAAAGATATGTCCACAAGTAACAAGTTTAATAACTTGGAATAAAGTTTATACCGGCCAATCTTTATAAAGACAAGTTCATAATTTAGCAAGATTTTTTTTTCATTTTTAAGTTTGATTAGCATGGTTGGCATTTTTGAACATAATCAAACTTGTAAGAGCATGACATGATTGAGATTATGGAGTGCAAACCAGCGTGCCCGAGAGTTGGTGTGGAAGGGTCGGGTCCCCCACATTTGGACTTTTATGTCATTGACACTAAAAGCCAAGTGTAAATGTTGGAGCATCTCCTGAGTATGTAGTGCGTCACTCATGTCTATAGACATTGTTCGTCATTCGTTCTTGTAATTATTATTGGCAAAGAATACCCGAAGGAAACCTTGTCTAATTCGAAGATGTGTTTTTTTTGGAGAAAGGGAGATTTATTAGAACAGAAGGTCCTTGCTTTATTTTTACTAAAGACTACGTTATTGGGTTTATTTTAAAAAGTAAATATTTTTTAATTATGATTATTTTTTTAAGAAGGATCTTTTTTATAAAACAATTTTTTAAAGGAATTGTTGCATAAGTAAATCTTTTGAAAAAAGGTTAAAGCAAATTTATTATGCAAAGTTTCTTTTTTTCAAAGGTGAAATTGTTTTTAGTTTTCATATGCAAAAATATATTAGTTAAAAATTAAACATGCAAAAATTCAAATTAAAATTTGGATGGAAATCAAATATGAGATACATACCGATTTACCTATCGGCAAGGGCTCACCGTTTTAAGTCCGTTGAGCGGGACTTCTGCATTGAATTTGGCTTCAATGTGAATCATTCAATCCTGGAGATAGATGAGAATGATGACACTTCTTTGTTTTCACCATGCCATTGTGATCTTCGTGTGGTTTTGGCTTGGCGGGCGCTTGATTATCTTTTTTTTCTTCTTCTTTTTGATCAAGGTTTCATCCCTGCAAAAGCTCAGTGCACCATACATTCCCGAGGGACTTCACAAAGGTTTTTTTTAAAAGCACTTATGATTGATCTAAACATTTCTCTCAAAGCTAATGAAAGATTGTTGTTCAAATTTGGTTAGCAAAGAGAGTTAATAGTTTTTTTCAAACCTTTGTCTATTCAAAGTTCACCAATTAAGTTTTGACTTACCTCCGTTTGAATTCGTCTCAATGGCTTACCCATATGATGTTCGATAAATTCATGCATGGTTAGTCAATGCATGCGACCAAAGTCTACACTAGCAGTTTCTGTTCAAAAATCAAACTAGACTCCATGTCCAATTAGATTCATGTAGGCAAATTAACCTAAGCACCATGCTTAACTTAACAAGCCTATAGATATATGATCATTGCATCCAAACTTCAAACTAAGCACCATGCTTAATTCAAACGATGTATGACCAACATCCAAATCAAAAAATATTAGAATGAAGGACCGAAAATGCTAAAGCAGGGCGACCAGAGGGGGGGTGAATGGGAGCCTAAAAATTTCTTCTCAGAAATTCCGGCCTCTGTCCCAACAAAATCAACCCCAAGAGCAAAGCCGACACACGCGATGTCCACGACCCAAGAGAATGGGTGGATGTTCCCTAGGAACACAGCGGGACACCACAAAAGCTCCCTCTTCCAAATCCACGCGAGTCAACTAGTGACAGGATGGAGTTTGGGTAACCTCAACCTCCCCCGAGCAACGCGAGGGGGATTCAGGCTTTTTCGCAAAGCGGGAAGCCCGGTTTCTGTAGAGCACAGAGTCGGGAATCCAACGCAAAAAGCAGATCTCAAATCGGAGCTCGAACGCAAAAGATACGGGCGAAAACGCGCAAACACTGCACTGACCGGACTCTGAGGTGCGTCCGGTCAGTGTCGATCGGACGCGTCCGGTCAGAGAAAAACCTCTCTGGATGCTCTCTGTTCACGACCGGACTCACGGTGATCAAGCGTCCGGTCGTTACAATGAGCGTCCGGTCAAGCACCGAGGAGGCAATGAACAGTGCCTTCAGTGCGTCCGGTCACGCGAAACCCTAGCGTCCGGTCAGAATCTCGCACAGTATTTCGCTCGGCCTTCAACGATCGGACGCACGGGATAGCGTCCGGTCGATATGAGGCGTGCGTCCGGTCAAGTCACGAAGGAGACGCAGAGAACGTGTTCAACGACCGGACTCACGACCAAGCGTCCGGTCGGTGCGACTCGTGCGTCCGGTCACCGCGATGCACCTCTGTTCATCCACCGAATCAACCCGATCTCCCTCAAATCAAAAGCACTAGGGCTTCAACTTCGTGTGAGGGGTCACAAGGATGTTAGTGAGCTACTCCTAAGAGATCATGGCTCGAACCTAACTCCAAATCGGTGAATCGGAGAAAAAGGATGAAGAACGGCAAGAACTTGATCCCAACACTAAATCCGCCCGATCTGTGAGTTCGTGAGGTATTAGAGAAATTCCTTCGGTAGAAAGAAGACTCTCACAAAGCTACACAAGATGGTTCAAACGGATTTGCGAATCTTCCCTCGAAACAAGAATTCTCGTGAAGAACGAAAGAGGGGAAAACGTGCAAACGCGAAGAACAAAATCGCAAGACAAATTAAAGCACGAATTTGATCCTTGGACTCAGAGGAATGGATGATTCATTAAGCACTTGGTGTACGGGCTACAAGCCACTCCAGCAGATCAAAGCTTGGATGGCGAAAAGCTCAAGAACAAGAGCCAACTCTCCCTAACCCTAGCCTACTCTCATAGGAACAAAATGAGAGAGACACCACCAGAGGATTGCCAAGGATGCGGCTGCCCTAGCAGCCCTCTCCATATATATAGGCGCACGTCCTAATGACCAAGGCGCCCTTACATTAAGCACTCATCCCAAATACCCCCCAGGGGTAAAACCGTCCAGACTTGACAGTCTTCATCCGACGGCCACGCCCGCACATCCGGTAGCTTCGCCTCGACGCGACCTCACCCGATGCCGCCACGTGCCGCCACTATCGACCGCCGCGCCTTCTCACCGATAGCTTCGCCGCAACGCAAGCCTCTCGGTGCCGCCACGCGTCGACCGTCCTTTCGGACCAACCCCCTGGTTTTGAGGCCCAAACCAGGCAAACCGGCCACCCCGAGTTTTGAGGCCCAAACTCGGAAACCCGCCACCCCAGGTTTTGAGGCCCAAACCTGGAAACCGTCGATGGTAGCTTTTTGAGGCTCAGCTACCGAACCCGTACCGTAGACGGGATGTGGTTCGCACACCCCGACCACCGGCACCGATGCCGATGCATGTCCAGCCTCCACGCCGGGCACAACGCCTTCGCCTTCCTTCTTGACTCGGCCGACGGCACTTGCGCCGCACGCAAGCCCGTGTCCGACCTCCCGCCAAGCGACACGACTCCAGCGCCTTCCTCCCGACTCGGCCGATGCACCGCACATCCCCATGTGCTCTCGCTCGTCGATGCCACGTGCCAGCTACCACAGCTGGTCCTCTGGCCCTCTGGTCCCTCAGTCCAAGCCTCCCGTCCGCCTTTCACCGCTCGGTTCGTCGGCATGGCACGTCCGCCGCACGGCACGCCCATCCTTCACCGCACCCGGTCCGTCAGCACGGCACGGCTCAACTTGACCTTCACCTCGCCATAGACCACTGTCTCCGAGCTCCACACCTGCACATCAACACAGCCAAGAGACACATGTCGCACACACACACCAACCCAGAAACACCACACAACTCACACCACCGGTTAGTCATAAGCATTAAGCGCATAGCAAATAATGACTCAACCGGGTAAAAGCCTCAAACCTTCCTCAACACAGTCAATCATTCATCATATGTATTCTCATAGAATAGAAAAGTTGACATGTGAATGAAGAACATGAGACTTATTTAAACGGATGTAGGAACTTGGAATATAAAATCAGAGAACCATTTTTTTATGTAATGCAGATGCAAATGGGACGGGTGAATGAAAGTTTTACAAACATGCCATGGATTCGGAAAAGACAATCTAAATGAACGAGTGATATGCATGCATAATCTAGGCTCTAGCTTTTTCCTCGTAGCGCGGACCATCTAACGGTATCATATCGACTGGCAAAGCCAACATATGATGCGAGATGATCCTATTTCACATCCATCTACTACAAAGCTAGACTAAGAGCACCGAATAGATAGATAACAATAAAATTGTCATCTACCTAGACTGGGCATGGCGCCCGAATACAGCTCAAAGACTAGGAGCCACCCAAAGAAAGCACTAGATATGATAAAATAAACATGCAGTTGTGAAAAGAAAATAACAATGAAAATGTTTTTATTGGTTCTCACATACCTTGATCGATTCATCTCTCACAATCTATGATTGGATTGTGAGTGATGTGGTGTAGGCCTTCCGTCAACAATGATGTTTTTTAATTACTCTTTGACGGTGACCTTTTCTCTATTGCATAGGGTTAGTATGTATACAAGTATATATCTACCTATGAGATGACAAGGTGAAAGTTTGATTGTTCATGAAAGATTGGGCACCCTGGGCTGGTGATGATTTTTTATTTTTTTGAATACCCACAAAAGCTAGTGACAAACTAGGTCAACAGATATCAAGGTCAAATATTAAATTCTTTACGCCAATTACTTCCCTGGAAACGGCGCCATAAAGCTTGTTGGCATTTCTTAGCGTCGCTACCAAGAATAGAGTTAAACCCTATCCCCGGCAACGGCGCCAGAAAGCCAGTTGGTTTGTATAACGCATATAGACAAATCCGCAAGCGCACGGATACCATTGTAGCTTTCACCCGGGAGTATTCCGGGGTATCGTATTTATATCCTCAGAGAAGTAATGTGTAAAGAGTTTAATAGCTGACGATCATGTATCTACTAACTTAGTGTACCGACCAGATTAAAGTGGGGGAAAGTGGTAGCATAAATGATTGATATATGAATGATACACCAGAGAACTCCATAAAAAGATAAAGAGCAGACAAGCAAAGTTGGGAGCTCATCAGAAGAGTTCAAGGTTCCTATATACTTCTCCATTACTGTGGTTCTAATCTAGATCTAACCCAAGGGATTAACTAAAGCAAAGGTCAAGCATAATGATCAAACCATGGCACTTTGGAGCAGCAGTTCCTTTCTGGTTCTCGAAGAGATTGGGAAGAGGTAACCGGGACAAGGCTGCCAAAAGCTCTACGAAACACCAACCCGAATGTGGTGGAATACAAAGGCCTGGTCGGAGCTGTCACCCCCGGGGCTACCAAAACTATCTGTGGGGTCGGGCGCAACCTCAGGTAACCGATAGTCTAGACACCACGTCTATACTACCGATTACTACTCTAGCCACATATAATAACTAGAGCACTCGGTCGAGCAGAGATCCCATGCCAAGGTGCAAAACATTAAACTAACCATGCTTTAGCTAAAACATAAGGTAAGAACTAGATAACCATGTAAGTGATTCAAGTAATTAGAGAAGATAAATATATTGAATACTCGAGTCTTACAAAGAAGCGATACAAAATTATACCAATCCTCCGAGGACTCCTCTAGAACTTGAGCATCTCTCCCTCACTCTCAACCAAAGCTATTCTACTACTACATCTTGGTAATATGGTGAAGAAGACTCCTTGTGGTGTGTATGATCTCTACGAAGATGATGCCTATGATGATGGAGAGGGCCTCTTTATATAGTGGAGGTGCCTTGGGGGAGTGGAGAGCCTCCTTTCTCCACATGGAAGTTGCAAACCGACCTCTCCGGAGTACACTGAACCAGGACACCCACATAACCGACCTTAGGATACCGCCTTACAACCGATGCAGGAAGGTGGGCCCAAGGGACGCCGGTGCACCCCTGTTGGCTCGCCTCGCCACCGCCTCTCTCCTGTGGGTCGTGGACTTGATGCTTTTTCATGTTATGGTGGGTTCCAGCCCAGATTTGGAGTTTGATGGGCTTCTTCCTCTATTTCTTGATTTTTCGCCATATCGGAAGGCGTATTCTTCTTGTCTTTTCCATAGTATTCTTTGATTACTTTTGGAAGACAACTGAATCACCAAAACTTGTGGAACTTGTTAGATATAAAAGCCCTAATTCTAGTGATGAGGGCATGACACCTTTGGATACGACCGTTGATTATAAGGTGAGCTCGTTCCTACATTTACATAGTGATTTTTGGTATAATTCATTTGGTTCCACATGTACATGTCATTATTTGCTTGTAGATACAAACATATCTCGAAGTGTAAGTCTATCAAAGTTCGTCGACAGCCCGATAGTGCTTGAGTGGAAAGACTATAAGTCATCCATCCGGAATGCGATTGAGGTCAATGAGCACTTGATGGAAAGCTTATTTGATAAGCCTTCAAATAGATCTGGTCCCAACTCAATATCACATCAACAATGGCTTCTGCCGGGTGCTACGACGTCGACATGGGCTTGTCATGCAACCTTGGGACCCTAGCCCAAGTGGGAGCACACCCAAAATAAGTGGAGAAGAGCACAAGTATGTTCAAGGACGTCCTCCTCCTTGGCCACAACTTGAGAAGGGCAGCCAAGTCGTCCAACCCAAGTTGGAGGCCCAATCCGTGTCAAGTTCGAGTCCATCTCGGAATCCAGGAGCAGCCAGCGGTAAAACGGACGCCTAGGTCACATACGGACTCCGTTTTTGATGATCCACATATGGATGGAAAGATAATTTGATAATCTAACCAATGACTTTCTTTTGAGATTAAAACTCTATCAGAATCAATGGGAATCGTCGAATCAAATTGACATCCAGAATCTGTCAGGGTGCTGCGTCGCCGTCTTTTGGGCCGTTTGGGCCTTGTAACTTGTTAGGGCACCTTAGGGACGTGAGTAGGGGTCCTTGGATGCCCCTTAGACTATATAATCAGTAGACACCGCCCACGTTAGGGTTTGGGTTTTACTTAGATTATTCTGTTCACAACAGTTTCGCCGTTTCATCGGTTTGTGAGACCCCAACTCGTGAGATTAATCATTCATCTGCAATTTGGTTGCATTCTTCCTTGTTCTTGCTCATGTTCTTTGGTTCGCAGGCAAGGACTTAAGCCTTCTTAGCGAGGTCAACCGTGCAATGCTGGTTGATAACCAAAGGAGACGTGGTGCTGCGATTGCGGGGTTTCGGATCGTGTTGTTTGGAAGCCGGATCGACGTGTGTCTCATTTCTACCAAATTGAGAGTTACCAGAACCTTTCGGAAGATCGGGCACCCTTGTTCACATCAAGTGGTAATCAAAGCTTCAGGTATACCGTCAAGTTCACATCTACCATTAGTTTCGAGTGTTTTTCCATCGTCCCATAGTCCAGTGCCATATTTGTTTTCTTGTCCTAGAACCTTCCGCGCCATAGCCTTTGCATATTTCGGTTTCAGAGTTCGTAGTATTGAGTTTGTGTCCTTGGTCAAGGTTTTGTTGTTGGTTTAGATTGTGTTCTTTGCTTGTTTGTGTTGATCTCTCCGTCCACCACCATCTCGTATCACCATCCGGTTTGCAACTTGTGTCCACATAAAACCCTAATTCGGACTGTCTTTCATAAAATAGTCATAACTTTTGCGTCCGAACTCGAAACGGGGCGAAATTTATATCTATGGAGAACGCCAGAAAAATTTAGATCCGTTTCATCCCATCATATCTGGGTTCGTAAAAAATAGAATTGTCAAATTCGATCAGGAAAATCGAGTTTTCAAGTCCATAAGTTTTGACATACCTTTCATAGAACAATCCTAATTTTCTATAGGACACATCTTTTATCCAATTGAGCTCAATTTTTTGTAGTTTGTTCTTGTGTGATTCTAGTAAGGTGAAGAAAATATAAAAGGTCAAAAGCAAGAAAAAAGTTTGAACAAGAAAAAAAATAGTAAAAGTGAAGAGAAGAGAAAAGGAGCACATAAGGAACACATATAGCTCTGCTATTTGTAGTGTCTTTTGTCTTTCCTAATTGTTGCTATCTTTCATATTTGTTTCCTTTCATACTTGTTTCACTCCTTGTTTATCACAACAGGTGATAGGAACATATATATAGGCCAGCAACTAGGACAAGTGCTTTGGACATTTATTCAATATTGTTTCTGTTACTGACTTGTGTGCCACATATATATTATTCTCTTGTTTGCCTTCCTAGCTCCCAATTCTTCAGAACAACATAGGTTTGTGATCCCTGCAATCGTCGTAGACGTCTCAGGTATCCTTTGCTTGTGGGTAGAACAGGGTAAGAGCTTGGAAGGTGTTTACCTTTTGCTGATCTCGATTGAGAGGCACCACTCACCCTTTAGTACGATTTATTAGGGAAACCTTCACTATTTGTTGCTGTTTTTGTGTCCACAATGTCAGTTGATGGAGATAAAACGCGAAGAACTTCAAGGAGGTGTCAGCAAAAAGCAACTACAAGCTGTTATAGGACAATGGTCAAAAGGGAGATGAAGGAGACAGTCATCAAGGCTGTCATGAAGCAATAATTGAGATGAAACTTGCAAATGCATTGAGCGGGTGGGAAAAACAGTCATCTGAGTTAACCGATAGGGTAATGCTTTGGAAAAACCGCCCTGCACACAACGAAGAGCGACTGGACGCAACGTGGGATGGGTAATGATGTTGATGGAATGTTGATTCCAATGTCACACAAACACTAACCTGTCACACCCGGTTTTAAGAACAAACCAGGTATACACCATATGTGAGCCCAGGAAGTCAAATCTCACATATAGCAACAAATAAGGGTAATATCGAAAGACAATGCTCTTTATATAACGTATATAAAACAAAGATCATAACCTTAAAGAGCAGACAGCGGAAAGACACTCCGATCTTCAGATGGAGACACCAACTTCACAGGGACAACTGACTGGTTGACCACAAGCCTAAGCTTCTCCAAAGTTTAGCTCTCTGAGTGTGGGAAAAGCAAGAGTGAGTCCATGTCGACTCCACAAGTATAGCAACAAGTGATATAGATCCCAAGTTTCATGATCAATGTAACATAAATAATGAATAGCATAAAACGGTAAATAATGAACATGTTAACCAACAAAAGTCATAAATGTAAATGTCTTCAAGGCCGCTCGTGTCCTTGAGCAAGGCTGATATATCAGTTAATAAACTTTGCGCAAAGGTGTACACTTTCACTGCGAGACGTGAATTGCCCTTTCGCCCGAGGGAGCCAGCCTCTTAACCCACTTCCAAGGAAGGTCGGCAGGGTTCACGATGAAGCCTTTCAAAGGTTTCTTCTAACAAGTAAGGCCGCTAGGTTTCCCCATCAATAAGCATGAATCTCCCCTACAAGCGGTGACTAACAAAAGACAAAATGCACCAACTTGGTCGGCCAAGACCATACAGATCGGAGCCCCTCTTGCGCCTTACGGTAACCTCTAACAAGCTAGAAAAGTCCTCATACTGAGCTAAAGCCAGAGCCATATAACCCCCAACAGTTGCACTGTAAATCCCAGGTTCTTGTACAGATAATTCTTAAGTTCCTAATAAGTCATTTTTATCATTCGATGCATACATTAATTAAGTAACATGATCATGATTGCGAAAAGAACACTCGATTGCTATACTTGCCTTAAACTCAAGATCCTTCTTCTGTTGACTTATATACTTCCAAAGGTTGACTCTTGATCTTGAACTCTTGATCACGAACTTCTTCTTGATCACCAACGTACAACTCACCGACTGGACATATGATCGCATAACACCACACACACATCCAAAAGCAATCATACAAGCAAACATAGCCTATGATTAGAACAATACACCAATAAATAAATAAATAAATAAATAGTTTTGAAAACTGATCTACGATTCGCTATGAACACACAGACGCGAAAATCACTCTAATCGGAGCTATAACGGAAAAGATAGAAACTAAACAAGATACAAAACCCTACTAGATTAGTTTTAACTCAAATTTTAATTACAGAAAACAGTACTAAAGTTATATAGTTTAAAAGATCTTTTCGAAACGAATCTAACGCAAGTTGAACGGATTAAATCGGAGTTAAAACGAAGAAGTTATAAGGGTTTAAAGTCAGTGGCAAAACTGTAAAATAAGACAAAACTTGATTTTCGCAGATTTAAATAAATAAAACGAAATTGAATTTCAGTTGGACTGCGCCTCATTTAGGAGAAAACGCAGTGCTTGAATGGAAGTTTTCCAAGACACATGAAATAGTGTCGGTTGGACCGCGGGTTGAGGCTTATTAATTATAAGGTCCTTTTTGCAAAACGGTAGCCGAAGGGGTATTGACGGATTTCAGCCGTTAGATCTGGGACGGGACGAGTGAGATTAGATCAAGGAGGGAGGACGGGGTTTTATATTTAAATAATAGAGGGGTCTTTTGCAAAAAACGGCCACGCGAAGAGGTATCGGGGTTTTCCTGGCCATCCGATTCAAGATGAAGGGCTCAGATTAGATAGGAAGCTTAGGGTGGCGCTGTCGCTCGGAGAAGACAGGGGACAACGGCGGCGCCATCGCCGGAATACGGCAGTGGGGCTCGGTTTAGGCTAGGGTTCGGTAGAGGCCTCGGGAATAGGTTCAAACGAACCAGGAACTCAAGGCAAACTTACCAGCGGTGAAGATGGGTTTCGAGCGGCTCGGCGGCGGTGGTTTTCTTGGCACGGGGACGGCGACTCTGAAATCGACGGCGAGCAATTAGACCATCAAACAGAGGGGGAAGAAGAGGAGAAAAGGCTCTGCTAGCTTCAGGAGATCAAGACGGAGCGGTAGGAACCTTTGCGGACGTTGGAACACGCTGGCGCGTCGAGCAGACAGCCGCGGAGATCTTGCGGTTGCGGAGCTTTGGTGACGGCAATTTAGGGCACGAGAGCTCGAAACTACAAACAGGGAAAGGCGGCGGAGGACTCGGGGACTTATAGGAGAGCTCGGGTTTGGGGAGCAAGGCAAAGAGGAGACGTAGGGGAGGTGGAGTCGGAGCTCGGGCTCGAGTCCCGGCCGGACACAGGAGGAAGGAGGCACTGACAGCCGGGACGCGGGTCAGCGGTGTCAGCGAGGGAGAAGGCGAGCGCCCGCCTGGGCTTTGCTGGGCCACGGCGTTCACTTGGCCTGGTGCTTCCGCGGGGGAGAATTGGGCCGCGAGGTCGCGCTGGCCCACGCGGGAGAGGAGGGAGGCAGGCCGAACAGACCAGAAGCCAAGGGAGGGAGAGAGAGCGCCGGCTGGGCCATTTCGGGCCAATTTGCAAGGAGAGGGAAGAGGAGAAAGAAAATCCTTTTTATTTTCTATTTTGGTTTTCCAAAAGCATTTTCAAATCCAAATTTGAAATCCTTTCAAACTTTTAATATAGACCTTTGAGAGAGACGATAAGTTTTGACATTTTTAAACTTTTTCCAAACTTTTTTGAAAAACAAAAGAAACCTTTATTTTTAATACCCTTTCTATGAAATTTGTTTTTAAATCATTTCTAAACCATTTTGAACACAATTGGATTTTTGAACCAAAACCCACACATCACAAAAACTCAAATGCCCCAACATGAATGCACAAACATGTTTCTAAACCCTAGGATAAATTTTAATTTATAGAAAAGTTTTTATTTCTCTATATTTTATGAGCACAAAAATTCATAACAAATCATATTAACTCTAATTTAAGAAATGCAAACTTCAGGGTGTGACAAATCTACCCCCCTTAAGAGAATCTCGTCCCGAGATTCGAAAGACGGTGATCAAAAGGATTGATATTCTGCTTTTGTTTGCTCGTCCCTTTTTCCCATTACATCTTTATCTGTATGATCATTCCATTGCACTTTACAAACTTTAAGTACTTCATTAAAGCCATCGGTAATTTACGATCCTGTGTAGAAAATCTTCTCAAGCGTGATCATCTCCCATACTGAGCTTCTCTGCCTGTGTTTGTTCCTTTATATTGGTATCTGAAAACTCACAGTCCACTTTACTGTCCTCGATGGGTACCCCTTCTAATGGGTCATTCTCGTATTCCTCAGGTACAGGGTGAAAACCTTGATACTCAATTCTTTCACCTGTCGGTGTTGTTAGAAGCACCAAACCTTGGGCATACTTAACCACTCCTTTACAAGCAGATAACCAACCTTTTCCAAGGATAACATCCATTTCCATCAACTTCAAAATAGTAAGGTTCGCCTCAAAGTTTACTCCCTTTATGTCAAGGCTAACTTTTGGGCATATGTGGTTTGCTTTCATTTCGCCTCCTAGAGAGTTAACTATCACTGGTTTCCTCATTGGAAGCATAGTCATCCTATGTTCTTGTACATATAGGCTAGAGATGAACGAGTGTGAAGCTCTAGGATCAAACATCACAATGGCGGGAGCAGAGTTTACTTGAATGAAACCATACACGACTTCCTTAGCCCCACGTTTGTTAATCATATACACATGATTTAACATTCCTTGGATGTAGTTTCTTCTTACTTTACTTCCTGGCTCCTGCTTCTCCTGTTCTTGTATTTGATGTGGTTCGTCTAGTCCTGACTTTTATTGCTCTCCATAAACTTCTTATGATAGTCGTTCTCATAGTGATTAACCTCATCACAAGTCGTTACAACCCTCACTAGTGGGAGTATTAATCTTCGTCAAGGTGTCACTAGGAGGTGACAGACATGGCTCTTGGGAATTGGAGTGAAGTACTTCATCATTGATTTGCTGATACTGATGGAGTTCATGAGGAGGTTCAAGATTCCACTGATCACTTGATTCCTGGTACCATTGTTGGAATTCTGGTGCATGAGCGTAGGGGTGGCGTATGTTGCTACCTACAGATTGGCTTTCTCTTTTCCTTTTCTTCTCTCCATCTCTCGACGCTTGTTCTCAATCACAATTGCTCTGTCCACCAATGTTTGATAGTTGGCATATTCAACCGTCATCAGTTGTAATTGCAGACCATCATTGAGTCCTTTCAGAAAGCGTTTCTGCTTCTTAGCATCACTATTCACTTCTTCCAGAGCATAGCGTGACAACTGGGTGAACATGTCATGATACTCACACACTGACATAAATCCTTGCTTCAAGTTGAGGAATTGCTCTTCCTTAATCGCCACTATTCCAGCTGGAACATGGTAAGATCTAAAAGCATTTTTGAATTCTTCCCAACCAATTTGATTTTATTTGAATGTTCAAACTGGAACGATTCCCACCAATCTAATGCAGTTCCTTGAAGTTGGCCTGAAGCATAAAGCACCTTCTCACGGTCATCACACTGTGTTATGTCAAGTTGTCGTTCCACAGCTCTAAGCCAGTCATCAGCTTCTATTGGGTTGCTAGTATGAGAGAATGTCGGTGGGTGTCCTTTCATAAATTCACCACGCTTGTCAATAGGTGGTTCTTGATACTGATTGTGTAACACATTTTGAGCAATGGTCTATAATAGTTGAGTTTGCATTATCAAAACTTGCTCTATAGCTGAAGGATTTGATGGCGGTGGATTAGAGTTGTGAGCATTTCCTGTAGCATCATCGTAGTCATTTCTCCTGGTAGCAACCATCTGTTTTTCAACATGTATGTGTTAGGATTCAGCTCTTCATAACACACTTAACCATAGCTTCATGAGATGACAAGACACGGTTGATATAGCAAGAGACAAGAGAAGACTCATCCATGACTGATTCTTTCGATTAAAACACTAGATGGTAAGAAACTTCATCTTCAAAACGGTTCAAAGTTATCTTCATCATGGCTACCCCCCTTAAGAAAAGATCAACTAGGAGAAACAATAAAAGGATAGCATTCCACCTTTTTCTAGTTAAGCTAACTAGCATAAAGACCTTCTGACATCCCAGAGAAATTCATATGCGAAGGTAAGAACAAGAATTTCTGGAATTTCTCGCGAGTAGCAAAATAGCAGTGCAGTAAAACAGTCATAACTCGAGCTCTGCTTATCCAATGAAGTTGCAGTTTACCTTCTGGAACGTTTATGAAATCCTCTACAACTTTCATGTAGAACACTTTTCCATATTCTGTAGTTAAGGCCGTCGAAAACAGCAGACAACAGTGACTGTTCCAGATTCCAAACAGCACAGATGCATCAACTTGTGAATTTCATAACTCCAAAACCATAATAGCTATCAGGGTGGTTCTTGCGCTCAGAGAAAGATCATGAAGTCTACTTGTGTCCAGAATTATTCCATGATTTTTGAACATCCATAAACAGAGATATAAGCTGACAAAGACAGACTGCTCCGAAAAGACAGGATAGGGAAGACAAGAGAAGAGCAAAACCCCACTATATATGCATATAACCTGTCAACTAAACCTAAATGAGATTGTGAGGAAACCCACAAAATCATTGCACTCATTACAAAGATGCAAAACAAACATCATCATATAGGACAAACAACAAACATCACAGGTTCACAAGCCACACATGGGCCAAGGACTTGACTTAACTTTGTTACTAACGTTTCATTACATAAGGGCTCAAGAACTACTAGCACATGATACATCTGCAAGAACATCAAGGGTAGCTTTTCTTGTACACTCTTCATCTATCACTGCTATCAGGGACTTTCTTTGCATCAGGCACTGACATCACTTGTTGGTGACTATTCTGTAGTGACTGGGTTGTGGCTACTTCCTTGAGTCGGTTGTTGACCTTTTTGGGGCAGGATCTTACGTAGTGTCCTTCCTGTCGACAATGATAACATCTTCCTTTGGTTGGATCTGCTGCGGTAGAAGTGTTGTTTGATGTGCTGCCATCTTGTTGACTCAGAGGATCGACTTTTACCAGTTTATTCTGCTTCTTAATTCGCTTCCGTGGTGGAATTCTTTGTAGGTGATTGTCCATCCATCTATGCAAACCTCATGTGGAAAGTTCTTAACTGGAGGAGCTTCTAGATGCTGCTGATCTAGGCTGGTCTGAACAAGGGTTGAAACTGGATGTGATACTGGGGTAAAACTCAACTATTGGTGACGTATCAACGGTGGCTCGAATGAATTTGCTTTCCTCTTCTTATCTTCCTTGACTTCACCACTTGGGTTCACTTTGACCTCATCCTTGGTTGACTTCTTTTGAAGACAAGAATTCCCATAATGCTTGCAACATAGACATCGATCCTGGACCTCTTGAATCTTACTGCTGCTATTCCAACAGACCTGTTTCACATTCATTGGGTGATAACGGCATACCTCGATATTCAATCCTTTCGCCTGATGGTGTTCTTAAAAATACTGATCGTCGGGAATAATTGACCTCACTTTTATGACCCTTTAACCATCCTTGTCCAAGGATAACATCGATCCGGAGAGTTCCAAAACATTCAGCTTCACTATGAATTCACTCTCCTTTATCTGGACTCTAACATCTCGGCATTCACGGTTTGTCTCAACTTCTCCAGTTGGTGTATGAACTACTATGAGCTTCTTTGTTGGCCATTCCCTTATCTTCAGGCGAGCTACAAACTTGGCAGAGATGAACGAGTGCGAAGCACTAGGGTCAAAAAGAACCATGGCAGTTACTGAATTAACTGGGATCATGCCATACACTGCTTTCTTTGCTCCATGAATAGTGGCCATATCCACATGCTTCAACCTTCCATGGATGTAATCTTGCTGTAACTGTTCTTTATGGCTTCCTTCCATGTTGGTTGGTCCTTGTGTTGCGTCTTGTTGTTGCGTCATTCTTCCCAGGTCTTGACTTTGCATAGCGATCAGCTTCCGTTTATTAACTGCGGTCAGAGATGACATAGCTTGGTCAACGATCCGTCTACTTAGATAGAGGGAAGCTTTCAAAAGAAATTCAAGGCAAGGAGTGAAGGTGAGAGCAAAGTTTAAAATTTGAGCAACAAGGAGGAGACAATAACAAAGGGTAGAAGATACAATAGAGATGAAAATACCAAGGTTGATAGAACAAGAGTTCTATAGCAATTTTCAAAAGCTTTAAACGACCAGTTTCTAACTAGGCTTGCGTCCTACAGTCAACATTGCTCTGATACCACTTTGTCACACCCGGTTTTAAGAACAAAACCAGGTATACACCATATGTGAGCCCAGGAAGTCAAATCTCACATATAGCAACAAATAAAGGGTAATATCGAAAGACAATGCTCTTATATAACGTATATAAAACAAAAGATCATAACCTTAAAGAGCAGACAGCGGAAAGACACTCCGATCTTCAGATGGAGACACCAACTTCACAGGGACAACTGACTGGTTGACCACAAGCCTAAGCTTCTCCAAAGTTTAGCTCGCTGAGGTGTGGGGAAAAGCAAGAGTGAGTCCATGTCGAACTCCACAAGTATAGCAACAAGTGATATAGATCCCAAGTTTCATGATCAATGTAACATAAATAATGAATAGCATAAAACGGTAAATAATGAACATGTTAACCAACAAAAGTCATAAATGTAAAAGTCTTCAAGGCCGCTCGTGTCCTTGAGCAAGGCTGATATATCAGTTTAATAAACTTTGCGCAAAGGTGTACACTTTCACTGCGAGACGTGAATGCCCTTTCGCCCGAGGGAGCCAGCCTCTTAACCCACTTCCAAGGAAGGTCGGCAGGGTTCACGATGAAGCCTTTCAAAGGTTCGTCTAACAAGTTAGGGCCGCTAGGTTTCCCCATCAATAAGCATGAATCTCCCCTACAAGCGGTGACTAACAAAAGACAAAATGCACCAACTTGGTCGGCCAAGACCATACAGATCGGAGCCCCTCTTGCGCCTTACGGTAACCTCTAACAAGCTAGAAAAAGTCCTCATACTGAGCTAAAGCCAGAGCCATATAACCCCCAACAGTTGCACTGTAAATCCCGAAGGTTCTTGTACAGATAATTTCTTAAGTTGCTAATAAGTCATTTTTATCATTCGATGCATACATTAATTAAGTAACATGATCATGATTGCGAAAAGAACACTCGATTGCTATACTTGCCTTAAACTCAAGATCCTTCTTCTGTTGACTTATATACTTCCAAAGGTTGACTCTTGATCTTGAACTCTTGATCACGAACTTCTTCTTGATCACCAACGTACAACTCACCGACTGGACATACGATCGCATAACACCACACACACATCCAAAAGCAATCATACAAAACAAACATAGCCTATGATTAGAACAATACACCAATAAATAAATAAATAAATAAATAAAGAGTTTTGAAAACTGATCTACGATTCGCTATGAACACACAGACGCGAAAATCACTCTAATCGGAGCTATAACGAAAATGATATAAACTAAACAAGATACAAAACCCTAGTTACTAGATTAGTTTTAACTCAAATTTTAATTACAGAAAACAGTACTGAAAGTTATATAGTTTGAAAGATCTTTTCGAAACGAATCTAACGCAAGTTGAACGGATAAATCGGAGTTAAAACGAAGAAGTTATAAGGGTTTAAAGTCAGTGGCAAAACTGTAAATAAGACAAAACTTGATTTTCGCAGATTTAAATAAATAAAACGAAATTGAATTTCAGTTGGACTGCGCCTCATTTAGGAGAAAACGCAGTGGCTTGAATGGAGTTTTTCCAAGACACATGAAAATAGTCTGGTTGGACCGCGGGTTGAGGCCTTATTAATTATAAGGTCCTTTTTGCAAAACGGTAGCCGAAGGGGTATTGACGGATTTCAGCCGTTAGATCTGGGACGGACGAGTGAGATTAGATCAAGGAGGGAGGACGGCGGGTTTATATTTAAATAATAGAGGGGCTCTTTTGCAAAACGGCCACGCGAAGAGAGGTATCGGGTTTTCCTGGCCATCCGATTCAAGATGAGGGCTCAGATTAGATCAGGAAGCTTAGGGTGGCGCTGTTCGCCGGAGAAGACAGGGGACACGGCGGCGCCATCGCGGAATACGGCAGTGGGGCTCGGTTTAGGGCTAGGGTTCGGTAGAGGCCTCGGGATAGGTTCAAACGAACCAGGAACTCAAGGCAAACTTACAGCGGTGAAGATGGTGTTCGAAGCGGCTCGGCGGCGGTGGTTTTCTTGGCACGGCGGACGGCGACTCTGAAATCGACGGCGAGCAATTAGACCATCAAACAGAGGGGGAAGAAGAGGAGAAAAGGCTCTGCTAGCTTCAGGAGATCAAGACGGAGCGGTAGGAACCTTTTGCGGACGTTGGAACACGCTGGCGCGTCGAGCAGACAGCCGCGGAGATCTTGCGGTTGCGGAGCTTTGGTGACGGCAATTTAGGGCACGAGAGCTCGAAACTACAACAGGAAAGGCGGCGGAGGACTCGGGAGACTTATAGGAGAGCTCGGGTTTGGGGAGCAAGGCAAAGAGGAGACGTAGGGGAGGTGGAGTCGGAGCTCGGGCTCGAGTCCCGGCCGGACACAGGAGGAAGAGAGGCACTGACAGCCGGGGACGCGGTGTCAGCGAGGGAGAAGGCGAGCGCCCGCCTGGGCTTTGCTGGGCCACGGCGTTCACTTGGCCTGGTGCTTCCGCGGGGGAGAATTGGACCGCGAGGTCGCGCTGGCCCACGGGAGAGGAGGGAGGCAGGCGAACAGACCAGAAGCCAAGGGAGGGAGAGAGAGCGGGGCGCATGAGGGAAGGAGAAAGGGGGAAAAAAGAATTTTAATTTCCAATTTAGAAAGAAATCCATTTCCAAAACATTTTCAAATCCAAATTTGAAATCCTTTCAACTTTTAATATAGACCTTTGAGAGAGACGATAAGTTTTGACATTTTTAAACTTTTTCCAAACTTTTTTGAAAAACAAAAGAAACCTATTTTAATACCCTTTCTATGAAATTTGTTTTTAAATCATTTCTAAACCATTTTGAACACAATTTGGATTTTTGAACCAAAAACCACACATCACAAAAACTCAAATGCTCCAACATGAATGCACAAACATGTTTCTAAACCCTAGGATAATTTTAATTTATAGAAAAGTTTTTATTCTCTATATTTTATGAGCACAAAAATTCATAAACAAATCATATTAACTCTAATTTAAGAAATGCAAACTTCAGGGTGTGACATAACCCCCATCTAGCAACATATATTTTGCAACGTAAAATAGATGTGTTGCGGATAGCCTGATACACAACATACCTCCCCATGTCCACGTCTAATAAGTAACCTCCCCTACTAATCTATTTCAACCTCAGAGGCCTACCTCCATCCGCATTCTAGGTTGGCGGCTTCCTGCCGTCAGTTTCCTCACGAGCTCCTCCTTGATCTTGTAGTCCAACTCCTGTGATCCCCCTTCCTTCCCCTCCCCTCCATGGCCCCATCCCTTTCGAGGTTGCAACATGATCTTCAGCCGGTGGCAAACTAAGTTAATTAGATCCATCTGCGAGGACGATTGGATCGAATTACAAAGGCAACTGGATCAGATCTAAGGTACTAACTGCCCTCACACTCGATTCCTCATTATGTCCCCTCTGCAATACGGACCTACATTATCTCTGATCTGTACCTTCTCTTTCATATTTGTGTTTTGGTTCATGCTGATCTATGAGAACCATGTTAGTCGTTACTAAACATTGGCTATGATATCAGTTTTTGTAGGAATTCATTTTTCTTGGATGTATGACCACGTATGCTGTTTTGATCTAAATTATATTAGGTCTGAGATTTTAGAAATCTGAAATTGCAAGTTCTTAACGTTCTCCTGGTGGAATATAGATATTGCGAAGAACACTCTTTTAGATCAACATATGATTTTGATCGATGGTGCTATCCAGCAGTGCTAGGCTTTTTTATTTGAAAAAAAAACTGTGACGATGTGTGCTCCTATACCACGCAATTTCCTGAGTATGTTTTCTTTGATGATATTTTTCTGGACTATCATCAAAGTGTATTGTCCTTCTATCCATAGATGTTTCACTGTTTGCATCATGACTATTTTCCAGGGGCTAATCCTGAGATGCAATCAAACTCTGCAAGACAAAGCATATAATGCACTAGGGATTTTACAATTGCAATTTTATCATACGAAGTTTGGTGGGCATTGAGTATTGAAGGATTTACTGATATTCTTTATTTTCTTTTGCTACCTAGATGTGCTAGGAGATCATAAAGATGCAGGGTCACACATAGTCTTACATGGGACAATAGTAAGGTTATTTTGATAACTGTCCTAGTGCTTACTGACAAATTTCTTGTAGATAAGCATTTCAGGGCAATGATTTTTCTAATACAGATCTGTCAGTTATAGACTACATTCCATGTGTCATGTATGATTAATCCATTTTCCATTGTACTTTCTCACTGGAATACCTTAAAGGTACTAAAATTCTTACACGCATATGTGTTTTCTTCTTATTCAAATGGAACCAGATTTCATCTCAGTGCTTTAATTTTTTTATGTTGATGTATCTTCAATATAGAGGTGAATATTCTTTGTTATTTCAGTGGTATTAGCAGTGCATGACTAAGGAGCCCCAGACGGCACTATCTTGCAGAAGATTTTTGATCTAAGGCATATGAAAATGTTCAAGTGCAAAATCATACATAGTATATGTTTGCATTACAATTGCTTGTATTTTTAGTTTTTTACTTACTTGTTCTAGTTAACTCTTTATAATGAGCATATATATCAAATTTCTAGTTGCTTGAGATGATCAATTCTTGCATGGCAGGAATGATGGAGACAAAAAAATGAATCAAGCAAGGAAGCAAGTAACATGATTTTGTTCAATATGAGCCTAAGCAGCAGGAGACTGTACTATCAGACATGTTTATTCTGCAGTCCTGATATATGTATTTAGATAGTTTAAATTTAGTTCATTATAGTGAGAAAATATGCATCTGTATTTTGCTGCTTTAAGTATCAATAAGGCCGCTTTTCAAATATTAAAATGTTCTAACACATACATTAAACCTGCGATTCTTGTACTTACAAAATGTATTGTGTTTCGTTCAGGGTGACAAATCAAATGGGAATTTGTCAAATAAAAGATCATTTTTTTTGGAAGACATGCAAATCTGGGACCATTGTACCGGTACAAATATTGGATGCTGTTGTTCATATTGGGTTCTGAAGACATATGCTATATATTAACTTGGAGAATGATTCAGAGTGGAGACATTCGAGAAGAACTATCTCTAATTTGGAGGATGGGCAATTCAGCATAGTTCACTGGATGACAATTAGCATAAATGTTAGATACAATGTATTGTCTAATATATTTTAAATATGTCGACCAACCCTTGTAATAGAAATTCGATTTTTAATAATAATGTTATCATATTTGTACTTCTGGAATACCTTGAGTGATTTTTTCATGAAGGACGTATTATATGTTTGAGGTTCTTTCATTATATGATGTGGCTATGTAAAATGATAAATACCAATTTTTTAGGATTGGTGATTGGTGTACCAACCATGTAAGCATTGTTGTAGCATTCATGCATCCGTTGCAACCTAGCAATGCTTAATCCTTTATGTTACCAACACTTGAATATGTGTTGCAATAGAACCTTGCAACGCCACCTATTGCAATGGATAATATATGCGTTATTAAAGACCATTGCAACATTTATATAGACCTTTAGCAATGTATATAAACGTTGCTAAAGGGGTGGTCCAATTGTAGTGTGTTGACGATGCAAAACAGATGACGACGTCGTCTTCGCACTAACACCATAGGTATGGGTGGCATTCCACATCACCACCACCATCGAGGTATGTATAATCGAGCTCCTGAAGATCCTAATGCTAAAGTTAAATTTACTACACTTTCTTTTTCGGGACATTATGATGCTGAGGGATATCTTGATTGGGAGATGACATTAGAGCAGAAATTTAGTGCCCACCAAGTACCCGAACAACGTAGAGTTAGACAAGCCACCAGTGAGTTTAAAGATTTTGCTTTTATTTGGTGGACTGGTTTAGTTGCAGATAATTGCCAACCTATAACTTGGGAAGAACTTAAGGTTGCTATGCGTGGGTAGATTTGTTCCCCCATCTTATTATAGAGACCTGCATAAGAAATTGATGCGATTAGATCAAGGAGATAAATCTGTACAAGATTACTATGGTGAGCTTGAAAAGGGTTTGTTGCGCTGTTCTATAGTGGGAGGGACCCGATGATTCTATGTTCGATTTTATTCGGGTTTGAGACGTGAAATTCGGGATATTGTTGATTATAAAGAATTTGATAATATCAACAAGTTGTTTCAGTTTGCTTTGCATGCAGAAAAAGAATTGTAGGGACATGAGAATGCGATAATCAAGCGAGTGGCCGCTTCTGCTGCTGCAACAACATCTTCACCACCACCACCCACGACCACTCAAGAGTTTGGTAAAATTTTAATGCATGCTGAAATTATACATACTGCTGAACATAGAGTTGTTGATGAAAAGAAGAATTAGATATCAAATCTGAAGATAAGCAAGTATCCAAATTGATTGGTTCTTTTATATTTTCTAATTGAAGGACCGAGAATGCAATAGCAAGGCGACCAGAGGGGGGGGTGAATGGGAGCTCAAAAATTTCTCTCGAAACTTTGGCCTTTTGTCCCCAAAATCAACCCCAAGAGCTTCGATCGAAACCGTGATGCCCACGACCCTTGGAAGAGGGTGGATGATCCCTAGGATCACAGCGAGGTACCACAAAGCGATAGCGAACCAGACATCAAGAGCACCGGCACAAGTTCGACCCTCAAAAATCAAGTCCCAAACGTAGATAGACAGCTACGTCGAGAAATCCCAAATACCTATGCTAACAAGTAGCAAAGATACCTAGAGAGGTTCCTTGATCAACTCTAGGGCCAAACGGAAAGTCCGGAAACCAAGCAAAGAAGCCGGAAGAGCAAACGCACCAAACCGCAACAAACAACCAACTCGCGGACTGTCCGGACCTAGGATCCCGGACTGTCCGCCCGCGAGGGGTTGGCGGACTGTCCGCCGGCCAAACACCAGAAACAGCAACCCTGCTGGAACCTCCCTGAGTGATCCCGAACTGTCCGAGGATCACAACAACGGACTGTCCGCCGGTCAAATTTCGGCACAGTTCACCGAGACACGCAGCCACTGAACAGGCTTGGTCCCGATGCGTGGACTGTCGCGTTCACCGGTACCAGGTGCGGACGTCCGCGACCTTGCAGAGAGGGCGATTTCGGTCGCCCTTCTCCCAAAACTTCTTCAAATCGATCCAAACCAAAATCCCTTGATCCCAAACTTGGAGAGGATGTTCACGAGGTAGTTTAGGAGACTATCCCCAAGAAATCATCCGCTCAAATCGATTCAATCAACGGGAAATCAAAAGGGGAGAAGTATGAATGAAAAAGCGCCACGAAAACAAAATCAACCCGATCTACTTGTTCGTGAGGAGTTAGATGAATTCCTTCGGTGGAAATGATCTCCTCACTATAAAGAACAAGTTGATTCAAAAGGATTTCGCAAAGACGCAGTAGAGAGGGAGATCGAGTGACGGGAAAATCACGGAGAAACGAAGAACGCGAAGAACATGAACAAAACGTGAATCAAGTCATCGATCTGCAACCGTGTGGCTACCACACGCTACAACAGTGAGATTACGGTCTCACTTCCTCAGAATCTTCAGTACACAGAGGTATGGTTCTCTGCGGATCTCAGCTAGCTACAACAGGGGATTGGGAGAGCAGGAAACCCTAGAAGCAAAGAGCAAATGACTGAGATGAATGGGGAGGTGTGTGTCTCCCCCTACTTATCCTAATTCTAATTCCCACTCTACCCCTAACTAATTACAGAGCGAACCAGCTAAACCCTAGGGTTATTCTGGACCAACTCGCGGTAGGTGGTGATCCGACGGCCACGCGCGCACAACTGGTAACGTTGCCTCGACGCAACCTCACCGATTGCCGCCACGTGCCGCCACCGCTCTACTTGTCCTTTCCCGGACGTCGCACCCCCGGTTTTGTGGCCCAAACCGGGAAACCAGCCTTCACAGCACCTGAGTTTTGTGGCCCAAACTCAGCAAACCCGCAACACCCAGGTTTTGAGGCCCAAACCTGGAAACCGTCCTCAGCCCGAGTTTTGTGGCCCAAACTCGAAAACCATCAACGCCCAGGTTTTGAGGCCCAAACTGGAAACCGTCAATTCCAACGGTGGTTTTTCTGTGGCTCAACCACCAAACCGAGCCGTAGAAGGGATGCACCGCCCGTGGCACCCCGTCCACCACACAGTCTTCGCTCGTCGATGTCCCAGGCTGTCAGCCACCACAGCTGATCCTCAGGCCACCGGTCCTCAGTCCAAGCCTCACGTCCGCCCTTCGCCACTCTCGGTCCATCAGCACGGCACGTCTCTACTTGACCTTCACCTTGCCTTTGATCACTGTATCCGTGCTCGACACCTGCACAACACAAGCCAAAGAACATGCGCATTATCCCAGTTGACAATCACTCATCACTCAGAGACTCGGCATACACCCTTGTATCCGCACTAATAACAACTCCAATATTTCTAACATTGATGATGATGTGCTGAATTTATCCACAACTCATGCTATAATAGAGCAACATTTAGTGGATACTAAATCTGATTTACCTTTGTCACAAAATAATTATCGAACTAATCATTGTGATAAAGAAGAGTTGTGCGATAGTGCTTTTAGTATACCTGTGTCACAACTTGTGAATGATATCGACTCTATTGTTTTGGACCAAAATACATGTGCTGAAAATAAACATTTGTTTTCTATTGCCACTGAACAAGATGAACTAGAATTATTATCTTCTTTAAATACTTTGGGTTATATTGAGATTGATACTCTGTGTGCTTTTGAAGGACCGAGAAGCAACCAGAAAGCGACCAGAAGGGGGTGAATGGGAGCTTCAAAATTTCCTTTCGGAAACTAGTAGCCACTGTCCCGAGAATCACCCCAAAAGACAAACCCTAGAGCTTGCTAATGTCCACAACCCTAGATGTAGGGTGGATGCTTCCAAGAAGCACAGCGGGACACTACACAACTCTAGAAAGCCAACGCAAAAGACGGAAACCAAATCCGACAATGAGCGACCAAGCTGCGGACGAAACTGCACTAAACTGCACTGACCGGACTCACCTTGTGTCCGGTCAACAGGCACCGGACGCGTCCGGTCGATCGAAAACAGTTTTCGGACCTTACTGTTTCTGACCGGACTCACAAGCGAGGAGCGTCCGGTCGAGAGCAGTGCGTCCGGTCACTAGAGCCAAGACAGGTGAACAGTAGATCCTAAGCGTCCGGTCAATACTCAGAAAATTCCGCGACACATTCAACCACCGGACGCGTCCGGTCAGCCCGACCTAGCGTCCGATCATCTCGTGACTTCGCTGTTCACTCACCGATTCGACTCGATCTCATCCAAAACAAATCCTCTAGGGATCAAACTTGGTGAGAGGAGTCACAACGAGGATAGTGAGCTATCTCTAAGAGATCATGGCTCGAACCTATCTCCAAATCGATGAATCGAAGAATTTCGGGGGAGGGGAGAAAAACTTGACCGAAACAAAAATCGATCGATCTCCTAGACCGTGAGGTTAGAGGTGAATTCCTTCAGTCGAAAGAAGTGCCTCACGATCTAGAACAATTGGTTCAAACGGTTTGCAAAAGATGAACCGAGCAAAGAGATCAAGCGACGGGAAAATCGTTGAGAAAAAGGATTCCGCGAAGAACACGAACGAAACGCGAATCACAACCACGAATTGCAACCGTGTGGCTACCACATGCTACAACAGTGAGGATACGGCCTCACTTCCTCAACATCAACAGTACACAGAGGCAAGTCTCTCTGCGGATCTCAGCTAGCTACAGCAGGGGATGGGAGAGCAGAAAACCCTATGTGCGAAAGAGCAAATGACTGAGATGTTTGGGAGGAGGGTGTCTCCCGACTACTTATCCTACTACTAGCCTAAGTCTATTTCCTACTCTACCCCTCTCTATTCTAATTACAGAGCGAACCAGCTAAACCCTAGGGTTATTCTGGACCAACTCGGTGGTAGGTGTATCCGACGGCCACGCCCGCACAAACCGAAGCGTTGCCTCGACGCAACCTCCGGATCGCCGCCACGTGCCGCCCTCACTCTGCACCCCCGGTTTTGTGGCCCAAACAGGGAAACCAGCCTTTTCCAGCCAACCCCCGGTTTTGAGGCCCAAACCGGGAAAACCAGCCACCAGCTTCTGAGTTTTGAGGCCAAACTCAGCAAACCCTCAGCGCCAGGTTTTGGGGCCCAAACCTGGAAACCGTCCTCAACCGAGTTTTGTGGCCAAACTCGGAACCATCCGCACCCAGGTTTTGAGGCCCAAACCTGGAAACCGTCCATCCGATGGTTTTTCCCTGGCTCTACCACCAAACCGACGTCGAGAGGGGATGCACCCCGTGCACCCCGTCCACCGACACGTGTCCCCAAGTCTACGACTTAGGCAACACATGACCGCAAGTCTTCGCTCGTCGCTATCCTAAGCTGCCAGCCCACAGCTGATCCCGGGCCTCTGGTCCCTCAGTCCAAGCTCACGTCCGCCCTTCGCCACTCTCGGTCCATGCCAAGGCACGTCTCTACTTGACATTCACCTTGCCTTTGATCACTGCATCCGTGCTCGACACCTGCACAACACAAGCCAAAGAACATGCGCATCATCCCAGTTGACAATCACTCATCACTCAGAGACCCGGCATACACCCATGTATCCGCAGCTTTAAGTAATTTGAAGGAGAAAATTTTGTGCATTGAATTGCCATGGTTGTCTAGATGTACATATCACTTTATCGGCAAGTATAATTATAACAGAGAGTATATGGTACACCAGGTTTATATTTGTTCAAATCTGAAATCTCCTTTTGATATGCAACAATATGATCAATTAGAGGGCTGCAATGGCTATAATCATGTCTTGTCAAGATCCCCAGGTTTTATTATAAAACAACATGTTAGATTTCATGAAACGGAGTGCGGATACATGGGTGTATGCCGAGTCTCTGTGTGATGAGTGATTGTCAACGGAGATGATGCGCATGTTCTTTGGCTTGTGTTGTGCAGGTGTCGAGCTCGGAGACAGTGATCGATGGCGGGTGAAGGTCAAGTTGCGACGTGCCGTGCCGACGGACCGGGCGCGATGAAGGATGGGCGTGCCGTGCGGCGGACGTGCCATGCCGATGTATCGGACGGTGAAGGGCGGACGTGGGACTTGGACTGATGGACTGGAGGCCGGAGGATCAGCTGTGGTGGCTGGCAGCCTGCGACAGCGACAAGCGGAGAAGTGCGATCATGTCGGTGGAAGGGGTGCACAGGCGGTGCATCCCTCTACGACGCCGGTTTGTTGGTAGAGCCCGGGGAAAAAACCAACGGTGGACGGTTTCCAGGTTGGGGCCTCAAAACCTGGGTGCTGGGTTCCAGGTTGAGCACAAAACCTGGGCGTGACGGTTTCCAGGTTGAGCCTCAAAACCTGGGCGGGGCCGGTTTCCGAGTTTGGGCCTCAAAACTCGGGCGCGGACGGTTTCCGAGTTTGGCCACAAAACTCGGGCTGGAGGCTGGTTTCCGGTTTGGGCCTCAAAACTGGGGGGCTGATGGAAAAGGCTGGTTTCCCGTTTGGGCCACAAAACCGGGGGTGCAGAGTGGTGGCGGCACGTGGCGGCGATCTGAAGGTTGCGTGGAGGCGACGCGGAAGACCGTGCGGGCGTGGCCGTCGGATCTACCTACCACCAGCGGGTGGACTAGAATAGCCTTAGGGTTAGGCTGGTCCGCTCTGTAAATACGTAGTGAGGGGTAGAGTAGGAAATAGGCTTAGGCTAGGTTAGTATAAGTAGTCTAGGGGAGACCCCTCCTCCCTATCTCAGTTAGCGCAGTCATTTGCTTCCTAGCACCTAGGGTTTCCACTCTCCCATCCCCTGCTTTAGCTAGTTGAGATCCGCAGAGAGACTCCACTCTGTGTACTGTTGATCTGAGGAAGTGAGGCCGTATCCTCACCTTGGAGCACTGATCGGTGTCATGATTCGCGTCCTTGATTCGTTCGTGGGTGTGATTCGCGTTTTCCTTGTGTTCTTCGCGGAATCATTTTTCTCCCACGATTTTCCCGTCGCTTGATCTTTTGCTCGGTTCATCGTTTGCGATTCCGTTTGACTAAGTTGTTCTAGATCGTGAGGCACTCCTTTCCACCGAAGGAATTGATCTCAAACCCCACGGTCTAGGAGATCGATCGATTTTACGTTCCGGGTCAAGTTTTCTCTTTTCCCCCGAATTTCTTTGATTCATCGATTTGGAGATAGGTCGAGCCATGATCTCTTAGAGATAGCTCACTATCCTCCTTGTGACTCCTCTCACCAAGCTTGATCCCTAGAGGAATTCGGTTTGGGTGAGATCGAGTCGGATCGGTGAATGAACAACTGTTTCGTGGGTGACACGGACGCAGGGTCGGGGAGACCGGACGCTCTGCTCATGAGTCCGGTCGTTGAACGTCTTCTGTGTGCTTCTGCTGCTTCTTGACCGGACGGCACATGACCGGACGCTCGATTTTATTCTGACCGGATCACTCATCGCTTCTCGTTCTCGGGGTTTGGCACTTGTGACCGGACGCTAGGTGATCGACCGGACGCTAGAGCACAGTGCGTCCGCAGTAGGCCAACAGTAAGGTCGAAATCCACTTCTGCACGACCGGACGCGTCCGGTGCCTGCACCGACGCAGGCAGAGTCCGGTCAGGTGCAGTCAGCACGTTTTCGTCCGCAGTTTGTTCGGTTGACTTCGATTTGCGATTGATCTGCTCGTTGCGTTGGATCCCGACTCCGTGCTACAGAAATCGGGCTCCTCGCTTTTCAAAATAGCCTGAATCCCCCTCGCGTTGCTCGGGGGAGGTTGAAGTTACCCAAAACCCATCCTGTCACTAGTTGACTTGCGTGAACTTGGGTGTGGAAGTTTTGTGGTGCCTCGCTGTGATCCTAGAGATCATCCACCCTCTTCCAAGGGTCGTGGGTATCACGTTTTCGTTAGTATCTCTGGGGGGTTGATTTGGGACACTTGGCCAAAGTTTCAAAAGAAATTTTTATTGGCTCCCATTCACCCCCCCTCTGGTCGCCTTGCTTTGACATTCTCGGTCCTTCAATTGGTATCGGAGCGGTTAAGGATCTTTCACCTTAGCCGGTTCCAGATCCACCGAAGGCGACATGGATCGCGGCGTGGCAAACCGCCGTTTTTCGATGGGACGAACTATGCGTATTGGAGATACGTATGTCGGCCTATTTGCAGAGCTTGGGCGCTTCGATCTGGGATATTTGCAAACTCCCCTGATTACGTGGTCTTGGCTGCTCGTGTGACTCAAATCAGATGATGAGCACGATGCCAATAGCCGAGCCCGTAATGCTCTTTCTCTGTTTTGAGCAGGGTGAGTTTGATCGTGTTTCTCACCTCGCTACGGCTCGGGAGATCTGGGACAATCTCATGCGTTTTCATGAGGGCACCTCTCAAGTCAAAACCCGACTCTACGAGTCGTTCAGCGAGAGTATGAGAACTTTAGACATCAACCTGGCGAGAGCATAGAAAGTTTATTCGCTCGCTTTCAGGTGATTGTCAACAGGATGAGGGCTAAC
Organism: Coix lacryma-jobi var. lacryma-jobi; assembly: GCA_009763385.1. Lineage (NCBI taxonomy): Eukaryota > Viridiplantae > Streptophyta > Magnoliopsida > Poales > Poaceae > Coix > Coix lacryma-jobi. The sequence goes on from CM019825.1 coordinate 94,989,521, forward strand.
AAGGAGCAGTTGCCTTTTGACGATCATGAGCGTGCTTTGAAGCTTTTGCACACTCTTGACCGTTCGGTGTGGGACTCCAAGGTTCAGGCGATCATCGGGAATCCCCTAACTATGAGACCCTCACCTGCGACAGTCTTCAGTAAGCTCAAGTCCAGTGAGATTGATGCTATGGCGAGGGCTTCTTTTGAAAATCCTTCT